>JASXTE010000011.1:24215316-24572816 GCA_030280995.1 Hemileia vastatrix
TTTGCACACAAGTAAACTATCTACTAGTTTTTTTGACTTCAAACTAGTACCTTCTCTTTCTTCAACTTTACACAATCTTCCAGCTTGTGCTTACCCCCACAATACATACATAACCCATTATCCGCTCTTCTCTTCCTCTAAGCTTCTGTAATTTCCACTTTAGGATTCAGTACTTTGCTGATATTGCCTGGGTTTGAGCTTATAGGTCGAGGCTTGTCCTTTCCATTATTGGGTTTGGATTGAGTCGAGGAGGATTGAGTTGTCTGTGGGTGTGAAGAAGGTCCTAATTTAAAATTTAGGCTTTGAGATCTGTTGGCATAACGACGATGTTGAAGTTGTCCTTGGTAAACACTGTCAAGTTTGACGGTTTGATCCATTAAATCCATTAAAGTAGTCATCTTCTGACCGTGAAGATTTAACTGTTCCAGAATCCTCGAAGGAAGTCCTTTTTTAAAATTATACTTGAGGGCAGCATCATTCCAACCTACTCGAGTTTGAAGTGCTCTGAAGTTCGAGATATATTCAGAGGCTTTACCATTATCACTTATGCAAAGAAAGTCAAGTCCAACTTATGCATTGTCAGTTTTGTTAGGGTCACCAAACAACGTGAAGAGTTGGTCTTCGAACTTTTCCCAGTTATTAATAAGTAAGTGGGTTTCGGTCAAAGAGAGCATGAGAAGATAAGGTTTGAACCATCTTGCTGCTTTTCCAGATAGGAATGAAGAAGCGTAAACAACCTTCAATCAGTCGTTGTTGAAGGTTCAAGGGTCATTGTGGAACAAGAGCTTGCAGGTTTGCAAGAAGAAGAGCAATCTGTCTGGATGTTCTCTATCAAATTTATCAGGAGATTTCATAGAAAGAGTTTTGAATTTAGATCCCTCTGAAGACTTTGAATTTGAAAGGGTTTTCATGAAAAGTCTCATGAAATCTTTCAGAGGATTAGATGGTCCAGGTTCTGAAGGTTGACCAGAAGGGTGATTAGCAGGGGCGGATGGTGCCTCGTGAATTGTATCCTCTCCTTCTTCATCATCACTAGAGTCATCACAATCTTGTGGGATGTCTTCTAGAGATTGGACTGAATGTTGCGGTTCCATAAGGTGGAGTGGCTCCAAGGAGTGAGTGCGGAAAACAGGCCGTGTGGCTGTTGGCCTGCCTCTGGTGCAAGCTCTAGTAGTAGCGCCCATAGGAGGAGTGCGTTGAACAGGTGCCATTTTAAGAAATTAGAGAAAAACACCTGAAAAGGGGCGTAGTAGTGCAAAGTATGAGAACTACGGAGAATTAATTTATACTGTCACCGGACGACCTACGCACAAGGTCGAGGGTGTTCCTAGAAGTGAGATGGAGAGAGGAGTCTAGAAACTTTGTCGAGGCACAGAGGAAATGTTCGAGGAAGTGATTCAAAGATGACTCAAATGAAGAGCTACTTCTTTGAGATATGTTTGAGGAGATTTCTAATATATTTTAAAGGTAATATTAAAATTCTTAAAATCTCACGAAGGGTTGGAAACTCAATAATCAAAGATTTTAGGACTTAGAAATGATTACTGAGAAAATAAGGAAAGATACAATAATAATGATTTAACCTAAAGTTTTACCACTATTAACTATATATACGTTTTATAATTTAATTCTAAAGAATTTCAAACCAAAAAATCCAACCCCTTTTATATCCTTTACTCGTCCTCCAATTGACCTCATACCCAACCACTATTCCGCACACCACAGACCATTAAAAAATACATCCATTACACATGGACCCTCCTCACTAACCTCCGTCAACCATTAAATTCTCCACTATCCATTCCGTTCATGCTCACTACCCCTTTTAATAATTAACAGACATTTAAAAAACCTTTTAGTGCACCATTACATTGACTATTGCACTCTGTGTTGCTTATTGAAGAAAAGACTGAGACACACTATTGAGAGATTGACTAATTTAGATTTAGATTTTAGACTAGCGCGGTTTGAATAGCGAGTACACAAAGGAAAGTTGCAGTTTCTATGGAGAATTGCTTTCTGCGCTTTGAGTATGGATTTAGACCTCTGTATTATTGATTTAATGAGCTGCTTTTGCCTCGAGTGTCACGTGGTGCGTGACACTCATCATAATAAATAATAACTTATAAGGTACAATTTAAAGGTCTCATAATCAGGGATTAGAATTTAACTACTAAATCTTATTAAAATAAAGGCTTCAAAAAATATATTTTTTAATCATTTAAATAACTTTTTTGAATACTGCTTCATTGTTGCGTTCTCAACCTCATTATAAAGAACACTAATTCAAAATATCAATGCTGTTAATAACAAATAGTTAATTGGTCATTTCTTATCAAGTAGAAATTATATCTTAGTTAATTGTGAACTCTTTATTTACTGAAATGGACAGGGTTTTCTTTGATTTATCCAACTCCCTTGGATTCTGCTTACAGCAAAGTAACTGTAAGAGTCTTTCTACATTGGTATTTGCTGATGTAATTTTTAAAACATGATTTTAAATGCTCTTATTTAATATTAAAATATTAAAACATGAAATGTTGCTGCTGTGTAGCAGCAACATCACTGGGAGCCTCCATGGGAGAAATTGAAATATTTTTTAAAGAAATTCCCTGAGAGTGATTTTGAAATTTACAAGAAATTTAAAAATAATATAAAAAGAAGGCAATTGAAGCAAAAAATCTTCCTTACTTACCCCCTCATTGTTGTTATTTTTTTCTAATTTCCCAAAAATCAATATTTCATTTCAAAAAAAAACTGATTCTTTAGTAAAACCACGTAGCAGATCTGCACAAGCTATCTTATCTTTATTTACTATTTTTTAATCTCTCTCTCTCTTTTAATAATGGTGACAACCAAGAAATTAAAATTTAAACCCTACAGGAATGGGGAATTAAAATGGCCAGGTGAGTTCATAAAACATCATATTATTTCTGCCAACTTTCTTTACAATAATAAAGTTTATTTTTAATTCAAGAAATATTTACTATAATTTAAAAAAAAATCCAGATTTGAATAAATATCTGAAGAAATTTTTTTTCTCCTTTCTCCTTCTATAAGCTCTTTTTTTATCTTTCTTTTTCATTATAATATGAAATTTCTATAGTGCTTACACTATAGAAAATTTCCAAAAAACTTATCAAGTTTATGTATCAGAAATTTTTATTTAAATTTTTGCCAGTATTTTTAATTCCATTGACTCCTTGGACAACTAGAAAAAATAAGAATGGGAAAAGGAATGACCATTCAGAGTGTATTAAAAGAGGTGAGGCTGTTTGCGCAGATATAGGTTGCAAATTTGTATGGATGTATTATTAGGAACCAAAAATTTTTGAGGGGTGTAGAATTTAGAAGTAGGCCTTTAAAAAACACCAAACTATTTAATCCTCAGACTCAGAAACCATAAGTTAATAATGGGATCTATAATTTTTTCAAACCTGGGACAAAATTTATTGATCTGAAAAGTGAATCAATACTACCAGTTATCATCAAATCTTATACTATTAAAGAATTAAGGAGTCTTGGAAATTTAGATGATTTCAGATTATTTGTCCAATACTTCATATCACTGGAACGTAATATTACTATAAATATATTACATAAGGAAGCTGGTGGTCATGGGAAGATGTTTGGGGGAGATAAAAAGACTGCATATTATCATTTCTTTAATTTTGTTATGTCATCATTAAATTTTTTTTAACTTTAACTTTTCTTTTTACTTCAAATTTTGAATATAATTGTTTTAAAAAATAAGCATTTCACTCAATAGAAAACCTCACTATTAAACAAGTGAATATCTACAAATTATATGCATTATTTTTCAATGACTCTCCTCAAAATATTATGAGCAGGCATTGTCTTTTTAAAGTGATTTGGAACTCCTTCCTTTTATAGAAAAAGAAGCATTTTGTGTAAATTTTTAATGGGAAAATGATGGCTTAAGCAATATTTATCATGCTGATGAAGATGCTAAAGAGCTTTCTCTGAGAGTTTAGATCCCAACAACCTTATCAGGACAATTTGTTGAATGAACCTGGAATTCAGAATATCCAAGGAGTACAGGTGGAAAATTTATTTTTCCTGAAATCGGATTGATATTGGATTTGGAGAAATTTGATGGAGTATGGGTAGGGACATGGCCTTAATATTCTTTGATTTACCAGAAAAACGTTTTTGTTAATAATGTAACTTTCACAAGGTTGGGAACTTCCATTTAGGTCACTAAAAGTTTATGTGCAGTCCTCAGGAAGCTCAAATAAATTGTAACAGATATATCAGGGTATTTAGTGATGGTTATTTTAGAAAAATTTACTCATCTTGTAAAGCATTTAAGGGATCTTTTTGAAAAGGATTCTTTGAATAAAGATAATTTATACTATTACAAAATTGCCTTTAAATCTAAAGCTGAATTTGAGGAGAAGAAAAGGATGAGATTTAAAGAGGAAGGGGGAATTTTTAAGGACATGTAATTGTAGTATGGTATTTAAAATTACATGATTAATTGTAATTTTTGATTTTTTTTGATTTGATAAACTTGATGTGAGGAGTTCAAATTTTAGGTTTGCCAAATTATTATCCTAGAGGTAGTGAATAAATTGTTTAATGCACATTCATCAAACTTATCTGTATTAAAATCCAATATAGTTTTTAGAAATATTAATTAATAATGACCATTCGTTATTTTGTGTAAATATTATATTATTTTTTTCCCATAATTTTGCTTCCATAGCCTGGTTCCATTATGCATATGTCACCTAGTTTGCTATAAAAGGGAGATTGCTCTGTCTGCTTATTGGAATCTCCCTTTTAATTCTTTTTATTTATCTCGTGTCTTAACAACATTTCTTATTTAACTTCTTTTATTTCTATTCACTTGACTTATCATCTTTATTATTTCTTTCTTATTAGTGTGGCGGCATATTTATCTTTCTATTTATTATTTTTATAGCTCCGCTTTCATCATTCTGAACCAGGTATTTACTTCTTTTTTAGTATGCTCTTTAAGCTGCGATGCACATCTCCCTTTTTATTCTTTTCATTTATCTCTTGTCTTAATGACATTTCTCAGTTAACTTCTTTTATTTCTATTTACTTGGCTTATCATCTTTATCATTTCATTCTTATTAGTATGGCAGAATATTTCTCTGTCTGCTTATTATTTTTTTAACTTGGCTTTCATCCTTTTGAACCAGATAATTTTCAAGTGCTTTTACATAAAAGGTTATGGGCCCAGAGCTCCTCTAACTCTGTACAAAAGTGGGGTACTCACCTACTAACTCTGATTCTGCCAATTCAACCTCTTCCTTGGTTACTGCTACTCAATTTTTCACCATATCTACTACCAATCAATCCATAACCTGGCTAAACATGGAGAAGTCTTCCTATTACTAAATTAAGGGTGTTAAAATTCTCACTAACAAAGAATTTGAATGTTTATGGACTCTGAAATCCATACTTGCTTTTTCCAAGACAAATCTGTATTCAACCCAGCCAAACTTTGGGAACAGATTTGAGAACACTATGCCTCCACTTCTGCTTAAAACTGTGCTATTTTAATTTCCAACTTATTCAATATCCACCCAGATGCCCCTGAAAGGCCGGACACCATCAAAGAATTTTGCTCTAATCTCAAACTTTTAAACAAGGTCTCACCATCCCTTTTCTCAGGCAAAGTTTTATCCAAAATTATTACCTTCTACATACTACATAAACTACCTGAATCCTACCGAAATGTTTCTCATCTAATTTTTACCAACATCAAGGTATATAATAAAACCCCAATAATTAAAGAAGTCCTGACAGAAATTGAAAAAGACTTCAAATGTAGGAAGGCAGACGCTAAAGCGTCTCATGTGGCTTTCAATGTTAGAAGCAAAAATTTGTGTTCAAACAGAAAGCATAATCCATAAGCTCCCAATTCTGAATCAACTTGTTTCCAACTACATCCAGATAAAAGGGATGAGTATCATAGAAGAAAGAAGGAACATGAATTAAAAGATGAAAAGGCCTTATCAGTTCTCCATTCCCACAATAACCTGGCCATCCTAGACAGAAGAACTTCTTTCTCCCTATTCAATGACAAAAAATATTTCTCTTCCCTAGAAACTTTGTCAAAATCGCTTCTTACGGCCAATTGTAAGATTATTTGTGCTCATGGTATTGGCACTGTTGATCTTCTGTTTAATCAAAAAAATTTCTCAATAACTGATGCCCTATTTGTCCCAGAGGTCAAATCTAACTTAATCTTGGAAGCCTGGTTATTACCTCAAAGCTTTTCCATTAAAGGGTGTGGAAAAAATGCCAAAATCCTTGACAAAAGAGACAGACTCATTATCAAATTTTCACTAAACGATAACATCCTTTCTTTGCCCCAGGGAATCTTTGGAAGCATCAACTCAGCTGTAACAACTAAATCCCTGATTAATCTCCATAATTCCTGCAGTCATCAAAACAATGTAACTGCTGGCCTTATGTATCCTGGGACTGACTTCTTCAAATTAAAATTTATTCTGTGCCTCACCTCCAAGTCTCATCATCTTCCTTTCTCCAGAAAATTCCCCTTTCCCAAAGAAACTCATAACATTGTTCACATGGACCTTTGTGGTCCCGTGACTCCAGTATCAAGTGGCTGAAGCCAATATTTTATACAAATTGTAGATGGCTATTTCAGGTACCGTTTCACTTTTTTTCTTTCACTAAAATCGGAAGCCTTCAACTACTTCAAATCATTTTTAAATCTTGCTGAAAATAAAACTGAAAAACAGGTGAAAAAAGTCATAACTGATAATGGTGTTTAATTTTTCAACAGTGCCTTCAACAATCTATTTTGTGAAAAAGGGATAGAATCACTAACCATTTCCCCCTACACCACTCAGAAAAACCCTTTTTCTGAAAGAGGTAATTGTACCCTTTTTGAAAAAGCTAGAGCTATGTTAGCGACTTGTGGCCTAGATGGATCCTGGTGGGGAGAGGCAATTAATAAGGCCAATTACCTACTAAATCAAATTCTGTCAACTGCCATCCATAATAAAACTACACTTGAGCTATGGGATCCTAAAGCTAAAATATCCTATGGCAAGGTTCACCCTCTTGGCTGTGACATGGTTTACAACATTCCTAAACAGAGGCATGTTTCAAAATTTGAACCTGTAGGGGAACAGGTCAATTTTGTAGGTTATGTGGATGGTCATCACAACTACAAGATTTACTTAATCTTAACAGGTTTATTGTCACTCACAATGTCAGATTCTTAGACAATTCATTTTCTGTGGCTATAAAACTCACAGATACCAATCCAGTCTCTCTACCCTTCCCAGATTTCTTTTCTGATCTCCCAATTCCTCCTGCATCGATCCTCATCCATGATAACTTTACTCCCAATCACCCCAAATCAAAGAACTTCCTGACAAATTTTAATCAATTCCTAAATCCTCTAATTCTTCAACCCTCAAATATGGAAAAACCTACATGTGGGTTCCAAAGGACACTCCAGCACCCAACATCATTAGCAGTAAAATTGGCATGAGAAATATTCTCAATCACCCTAGACAAAGAAATAATTTATATAATATTTTCATACAACTAGATGATGTCCCTAAACGCTATTTGCAAGCAGTAAATGGAGCTGATTTGGCTAACTGGGTCAAAGCCATCCAATCCAAATTACATAGCATTACTAAACATTGTGTCTGGAAAATTGTTCCCATCCCTGTAGACAGAAATTTGCTTGGAAATTTCTGGGTTTTTAAAAAGAAACTCAATAGTGATTGTAATTTATCTAGATACTAGGCTAGACTCCGTGTCCAAGGATATACTCAAATTGAAGGTATTGATTATAATGACACTTTTTCTCCGACAGGCAGATTAGCCTGTCTTCAAACACTTCTAAGTCTTTCAGCTGCTGAAAATTTTGATTTTCATCAAATGGACGTGAAAACCACATTTCTACATGGCTTTCCAAAAGAAGACGTGTACATACGCTTTCCTGAAGGTTTCATTGATCCTCAACTTCCAAATTCATGTCTCAAATTAGAAAAATCACTTTATGGAATCAAACAAAATTCCAGATTCAGGTACAAAAAGCTCACTGATTTCTTCACTTCAATAATTTTTCATCCAACTGCCAATAATTTTGTTTTTTTGAACAACTCTCCGGAAAATCCCTGCCACATCTTTATCCATGTCAATGACCTGGTCATATGTGACAAAAATGTTTCTCCAATGAAAGACAGTCTCAAGTCGGATTTTGAAATAGATGACCAGGGTGAAGTTTCTTGGATCTTGTGCACGAAAGTGTCTTGTGATAGAGAAAAGAAAGCATTTTATTTATTGAAATCACTCTATATTTCAAACATGCTTCATGAATACAATATGGAAGATTGTTGTCCTTCTTCAACGTCCCTGGTTGCCAATTCCAAGCTTTCTGTCAACCCTGATGATCAGCCAGTTTGTGAATTTGATTACAGAAGGGCTATTGGTCTTTTAAATTATTTGGTTTCTTTTACAAGACCAGATCTAGCGCATGCGGCCAGTATCCTATCACGATTTCTTAATTCCCCCTCTAATGACCATGTACAACACTTCAAGAATGTATTAAGATATCTTTGAAAAAAAATTGACTTTTGTCTAACATTGGGAATTCCAAAAAACTATCAACTGAATGGTCACACAGACACAGATTGGGGTTCATCTCCTGCTTGTAAGTCATCATCTGGCTCTTTGGTTTTCTTTAATGGCCTTCTCAGGTGGCGTTTGAGTAAGCAACAGGTTGTGGCTTTATCTACAACTGAAGCTGAATATTGAGCTATGTCTAAAGTGGGACAAGATTTGGTTTGGTTCTCTCAATTATTTACAGGTCTCAACATTCCCCATAAATCATTGCTGATTTTCAATGACAATCAAGGGGCTGTTTCCCCTGTCAAAATACCCTGTATCAAAATTGGACTCAGCACATCAACATGAATCTTCACTGGCTTAGGGAACTGATCTCTTCTGGCCAAATTCATGTTTATTAAACCCCAACTTTTGAAATTATTTCCAATCTTTTAACCTAATCACTTCCTCTTCAAAAATAGTATTTATTTTGCAAAGCCATTGGCTTGCCTGAATTGCAGCTTTGAGAATGGGAGGGGATTAGAATCCAATATGGTTATTAGAAATATTAATTAATGATCACCATTCATTCTTATGTGTAAATATTATATTATTTTTGTTTCCATCATTTAACTTCCATATCCTGGTTCCATTATGCATATGTCACCTTGTTTGCTATTAAAGGGAGATTCCTCTGTCCGCTTATTGGTGTCTTCCTTTCTATTCTTTTTATCTATCTCTTTTTTTAAAGACATTTCTCATTTAACTTCTTTTATTTCTATTCACTTGACTTATCATCTTTATCATTTGTTTCTTATTAGTGTGGCGGCATATATCTCTTTCTATTTATTATTTTGATACCTTGGCTTTCATCCTTCTGAACCAGGTATTTACTTCTTATGTTAGTATGCTATTTATGCTGAAAAGCACATCTCCCTTTTTATTCTTTTCATTTATCTCCTGTCTTAACAAGATTTCCCATTTAACTTCTTTTATTTCTATTCACTTGACTTATCATCTTTATCATTTCTTTCTTATTAGTGTGGAAGCATATTTCTCTTTATATTTATTATTTTTTAACTTGGCTTTCATCCTTCTGAACCAGGTATATACTTCTTATGATAGTATGCTATTTATGCTGCAATGCACATCTCCCTTTTTATTCTTTTTATTTATCTCTTGTTTTAATGACATTTCTCTAATAACTTCTTTTATTTCTATTTACTTGACTTATAATCTTTATTATTTCTTTCTTAATAGTGTGGAAGCATATTTCTCTTTCTATTTATCATTTTCACCACACAATATGGGGGGCGGACTTGCTAGCAAGTCCGCAACCTTGGACCCAAACTCACTATAGATTGAACACACATTGAGCTATTGATAAAGGAGCCATACAATCAGGAATGAACACCACTCAGAAGAACAGTTTTAGGTGGGTGTTCAAGTAGAGTTCAGTATGGGTTCAGTATGAGTTCAGTCTGAGTTCCATCTGAGTTCCATCTGAGTTCAGGTTGAGGACTTGCTAGCAAGTCCACCCCCTATATTGCGTAGTGTTTGTTAACTCAGCCTTCATCCTTCTGAACCAGGTATTTACTTCTTATTGTGGCAGGATATTTCTCTTTCTATTTATTATTTTGTTAACTTGGCTTTCATCCTTCTGAACCAGATAATTCCCAAGTGCTTTTGCATAAAAATCTTGACCATTATGCAATTTAGTTTAAATTTATGTGGGTTCAGCTACTATTGTCCTATTTTCTAATCAAAAATAGCAAGATTTGACATAAAATTGCATCAAGCCAAGTAAATTTAATCAGGAGCTAATTCTCACATTATGTTTTATGGAATTGAGAACACATATTCAATTTTTTTTATCTTCAAAATGTTGCACATTGGGTAAATTAAATTTTTGATTCCCAAATGATCACATTTTCTATCAGATGTTATTTTTTCAAAACTATATATTGAATGTTTCTGTAACAATTAATGAACCAACAATGCTAAAGCTAAAATTCTATCCAAATATGAGCCTATTTCATCCTATTACTCATTCTAATTCCCATTTCTTAAACACTTGATAATTCTCTTTTTCAAAAGCCTCAATAAAAACTTAGCCATCTTAGCTGGGCAATCTTCCTTAGACTGTTATATATTTTCCAATGTCTTTTACCATATTGTCTCTTTCTGAAGAATATTTAGAAATCCTATTATATTCCTAAACTGACTTTAAATGTTTTTCTTTTAAATCAGGACCAGCTTCTTTTAATTTTTTTCTTTTTTTACCCATCGGCCTTGTAACATGAGAAAAAGAAGAGGAGGAAGAAAGAGAAGGAGTAGAATTTTTAGAGTTGCTATCTTCAATATTGGGTTTTAGACTTTGACAAGCTGATTGATGACTAGTGATATTGGAATACCACTTTGGTGGATTATGTGAGACCTCCCACACATCTTCAATTCAAGAAGAAGAATCCTTTGATTGGTTTCAATATTCCTCTTTTTCAGCTTGAAGCCTCATTATTGGATTGGAACTACTTGGTGGATTTTTTACAAGGGAATTATAAATTTCTGAGAATTTTTGAGTTGAAATATTGATTATACTCTAAATTCAAGTAAAAAAAGTATGTTAAAGTCAAATCAAATAGAGGCCTAAATAATCATACCAGTTGCCTATTTGACCCATATCTCTTTTTACATCTACAGTAAATGTATTGAAATCTTCCATCAATGACTGGAAGAACATGTCACCAGTCTGATTTTTACCAAAAATAGGAATTTGGAAGACATGAAGCCACGAGTTAGTGAGTTTCTTGTCTTCATGGGGTGACCAGCTGGCTGATCCAGGCTTGCAGAATCTCACTGAGTGAATGGGTGATGGTGAAATTTTTTGTCACTGGATTTCCCATTCAAATAGTTGAGGGTGTTCCTGAGTAATTGAGATTTGAAAAGGTAAATTGAAAACTACTTTGAAGCACAGAGGATTACTTTGAGGAAGTAATTCAAAGATATGTTGAATGTAAATTGATACTGCTTTGAGATAGGTTTGAGAGAATATTAATGTATGTTTTAAAGCAACAATAACTATTCTAGATAATCTCACAAAGGGTTTTAAATTAATAATCAAAGAAAGGACTTAGAAATTTAGGTTTGATTATAAATGATTATTAAACAAGGTAGGAATAAATTTTAGTCTTATATAATCTCAACTATTATTACAAAAATATTTTAATTTAATTCAACAGAATGTCAAACCCATCCAACCAATTTTATAGATAACTCCACTTCCCATTCACCTCTTTAATAAATCATCATTACCCTATCACAGACCCTTCAATATAATGCATAGATCCTTTAACAATTCTCTCAACTCCTACTCAAAGACCCTTAATTAACCTCAGATACACAATAGCCCACGTTTAAAATATTCCATTGACCATAGCACTAACACACCATGCATTCACTTAAAAATGAAAATTATAAGCATATGTTTGACTAATCTAGAATTTAGGTTTTAGATAGTGCAGTCAATTGTGCAGTCAAATCAAGGCACACAAGGGGGAATACAGTTGATATGTAGATGTTACTTATGGACTTCAAATATGGATTTGTGTGCTGGATTATGGACTAAAAGTTTGACTTTTACTTAAAGTTTTATTTGGCATGTGACAGATTTCCCTGTATAAAAGGCAATCTCTTTTGAGCATGAGCACTCTTCATTAACTTTATACCCTTTTGTCTCTTGAAATTAAAAAAATATTAAATATGATTTATATGCCTGAAAATCAAGATCCTTCTACAACTCCACCTCATCCTGGAACAGATGGCAGTATTCCAACTCAACAATTTACATCACCATGAATGGCTTGTAAAGCCATTGACCAACTCTGTGTCAATATTTCTGCTTCTGGAGGTCCTTGAAAGAAGTGCAAATTTTGTTGGTGGCATTTAGTCACTTGTGATGCATTGGAGAAGAATGCAATCACTGAAGGGTGATGAACTTTGACTAATTTTTGGAAAATTGCTAAAGATCAAGCTTTCATCAAAGATATAAGGAAAGTTCCTATAAAGAATGATTAAATAGTGGATGGAGCAGACGATGCTTTAAGTTAGGGGGTTATAAAGGAAATATCTGGTTGGGTTTCCAACATTATTATGGGAAAGCAGCATATGGAACAGGAAGAGGAAGATTATGAGATGTTCAAGGATAGGTCAGTGCAGTTAGTTGAGGTAGCACCTACCCCAAAACAATGATGATTGGTTATTGAGGATGATGATGATGAATCAGTGGGGGTAGTTGGGACAACCAATCCCACTCTGTTAATCAAGTCAAATCTTGAACTTGAAGTAAGTAGTTTAATTTTAATTTGTTTTTATTTAGCATATGACTGATTATTTTTATAGAAGGTAGAAATCAGTGAAGAACTTCTTGAAAAATTGGTAAATGATGCTGTTGTTTAACTTCAACCTGAAGTCAAGTGAAATATTAAAGCTGGTCCTTTGAGGGTTGGGATACTTAAACCTGTCATGGTAAATTTGATTGATGAAGGTGATTTGGATCAGGTATGGTCCACAAAGCCTGGTTGAGCTTGTTGGACCACCTGTGTCAAAAATTTATGCAACAAAGTAGATGGAATTATCAATGAAGTGTCATATAATGTAGCCAAAAAATTTCTGGATATTTGAGAAGTATTTTCAGATGGAGAAGAGAAGGTGTTTGAAAAAAGTAAGAAGGAGATTTTTAAAGTGATAGAAAGGATTGAGGATTTAATTCAAAGAAAGATAGAAGAGAAAATTTTAAAGTAGATGAAAGAAAATAAAATGGGGAAGAATAAAAGAAACATAGAAATTTTACATAGTTTATCTTGAATATATTTTTGAATTTGATTTGTTTTATATTTGAATTAAAACTTTATTTGAAAAAAGGAAGAAAAAAAATATAAATGAGATTGAAGAAATAATAAGAAACTTTAGTTTTATGTTATTTATTTATTTTATTTGAGTTTAATTTATTTTGGATTTGTATTTTAATTTTTCCAGTTTAAATACAAAAAAAGAAGAAAGATATATTTTAGAGAAATTTAAAAAGAAAGAAATGTGTTTAATAAATAAGTTTAATAGAAGAAAATAAAGATTTAAGTAAAAAAAGATTTCAGTTTGAAGATAATCGTCAGCCAGGCTATACCAGGAGTCTAGTAAATTTTATGTTAAATTATTGCAAATAAAAGAGAGAAAAAAATTAAGTATATTATATATACAAATTAATATCATATCAAATAATAAAATTATATAAAAAAACTTTTATAATATAATTAGAGTAAGTGTTATATAAGTTTTATTACTATATAAACTGTACATACAATTAAATAAGCATATAATAAATTATATTCTATCAAATATGGATGCTTTTTTATGTAATTCAAAGTTATAAATTATATTTATATTTTAATTATAAGTAATAAAATTAAAATATAATGTAATTAGTAAGGAAAGTAATTATATATATTAATTAAATACACCTCATATTATAAAATACATAAATATTGGGTGCTTTTTTGACTCAAAAGGGTGTCATAAAAGTAACTGAAAAAGTTGAAACACTTTATTTGATAAAATATTAATTTTTTACTCTAAAAAATAGTTATTTCATTAAAATAATTACTTTTTTGACTTAAAATAGTCATTATAGTAATAAATTAGTTTAAATTAGTTAATTACTCATTCTTAATACTAAATTAAATAATTACATTAATTCTTTGCATCAAAATAGTATGGTTTTTATGTTTCACTTAAACTGATTATTATTTAAATAATTATGAAATCTATTTTAAATTGAAACATTTAGATTATTTTTTTAAAACTAATTTAATGTCCCACTTAATTTTATTACAATGTTTGGGTTTTAATTGGTGTAAAAAATGGGCTCATACTCATTTTTTAGTTAATTGTTTTATTTTATTCTTACATTCCTGTTGCACTAATATATATTTTGTTTTATCATAATCTCACATTGTAAATACATTTTTATGGTGCTTCAGAGGGCCCTTTGCTTATATAAAGGGATTGGGTAATCCCTTGTGGCTCCATTAATCATATTATTTAACTTTTTAACCAACTACTAATAGCTAAAAACACCACCAAATATGGGGGGCAGACTTGCTTTCAAGTCCACAAACTTGGACCTAAATTTATCTCTTATTGAGCACACATTGAGGTAGTGATTAAAAATAAAGGAATAAAGTGTGAAAATACATTGAACCTCTGATGAAGCTAGCTTGATTATTTATTGAAGTACATTTGAACATTTTTTGAAACAATTATAAAGCATTATAAACACAATTTCATAATAACATCTTGAAATCAGACCTCCCCACTGCTAAGCCATTCTGGAAAGCTAAAAAATGTTTAAAATACTTTAATACTTTGTTTCAGGTAAAAATAAATACACCCCAATTTAAATTGAAAGAAAATTGATCATAAATGTTCAAATAATTTTACTTAATTGTTAATATATGGTGAATTTAAAAGGCACTATCGTAAATCATTCAAGAAAAATATTTTGGAAATTAATATCTTCCATTAAATTTCCCCAGTAATAATTTGAAACATAAATGTAATTCTAATTATTCAAAATTATTTTATTAATCATTATTAATATTTAAAATATCTGAAAATTTTAAAACACTTATTAAAATGAAGGGAATGATACTTTGGGAAGAAAATTAAGCTATAATATAAATATCTATTTTCTTTTCTATTAAATAATTAAAAAAAGATATGCATTTAATAGTATTTTTTACAATATATTTACCTCTATCTTCAAAATATTAAAAAAGAAAGATATAATATGAAATCTTATTAGAATTAATAGTATAAAAATGGTTGGTATGATTTATATTTGTTTTTTTGAGTTGATTCCATTCCTGTTTCTATGCTATATAACATATTTCTCATGTTTTATTATTATTTTATTTTGTAGAAAAGTATTACTTACCTCTCCATTCCTACCTTCTGCCTTACATAAAAAACTATGTTCAATATTATTCCCCTATTAAGCTTTTATTTTATTTCTTCTAAACAAAATTATTTACATGATTTAAAACCTTTTCTTCTGCTATCATACACTCTATGAACCTTTAAAAGCATCCCTACCACTTTTCACTTCTTCCCATCCCTATTTATCACTTCCCCAGACATTTATGCCTGTTATAGCTCATATAAACCAAGAGGATTTTTTTGAGAAGAAAATGAAAAGGTATTGATGAGAGGGTAAGTGTTGAAAAAGGAAAATGGTGATGATAAAAATTGGATATATGATTTGAAAAAAAAGGTTTAGAGAGGAAAGTAAAATGGGTTTAAAGAAGCCATAAATTTAATTGATAAAGAAAAAGGGATCAGAATTGTTTTTATTGTTGATTGAAGGATATTGGAAGTATTGGGAGAGAATTTATGGGACAAATAACAGGTTAATATTTGTATAATAGGGAGTAAAAAAATAAGGAGGAGAGAAATGTGAAAGGTGAAAGGAAGGTAGAAAAAAATTTGTTGAGAAAATATGATCACATATAAAGGTGCTAGTAATAGTGAGAAAATTAGAAAAAGTGGTTGAGAGAAATTGAAATAAGAGTTTTTAAAAATAAGAGGGTGGATGCTATTGTATTACAAAACATCAGAATTCACCTTAATCTTATATTTCTTACCACAGAAGTTTCTTTATTCCAATCATATAAATACTGAGTTATGGCCTATAATTCTTCACCCTGTTATACTAAAGTGGAGACCTCCATTTTAAATTAAACTGAAATCGAATTATAGTTTAAGACTTTTTTTAGATCTTCAGTAATTCAAGATATATAGGTTTTTAATACTTATATCAATAATAAAATTAAAATTAAGATAATATTGAAATTAATCAATATATAGTGATACATTCCTTCTTTACAATAACTTCATTTTATGAGGATAATAACTATACATATCTTTGAAATATCAGTCAAATTTTTTATCTATAAAATATCTTTTAAAATAAAACCTACTATAATACTCAATATTTCAAAGATATTAAGTAAAAATTGGTAGAAGGAATTTAAATAAAATAAAGTCTATAATTAAATATTATTCCAAATATTTAAACATGGGTTTGGGGATGAAGTTATTGAAGTTTATTCTCCAAAAGTTTGCTGACTGTCAGTTACAGATGATGTTTCTAATCTGCATACAATTTCACTTGAAATCTCACACAAGACCATTTTAAATATTTTAAATTTTAGCATCAAATTTTAATTTTAATATAATCATCTACAATAAATTAATTTAATTTATATTCAATAGATTCATAAATTTTTTTTAAATATATTAGTTTAATGTTCATCCTTCTATTACCCAAGTAAATTTTTTTAAAAACATTTAGTTAATAGAATCATATCTTTATAAATTTTTCAATTTCATATCTGAAGGTTAATTCCAGTCTTGATGGGTCTCTTATTGAACTCCCAATGCAAATCTCATGCTGAGTATTCTTCAAATTAGCTTAAAAATTAAACATATTAAATATCTTTGGATTTTGTAAAAAAGTTTTAAAAATGAATAAACTGGTATATGGTGTATATTTTAAGCTTTTAATTTAGTTAAATTGATATATATAAATAAAGAGACCTATTAAACTCATTTATATTCAGTTATTTATTAAATGAGAGCTATTAGAGCCCTATTCATGAAGAATTATTTTATTTACCCCTATATACATTGATATACAGCTTATCAGGCTTCAAGGCCTGTCTGCAGTTTATATTTCAATGTGTTAGTATATCTATATTCTTTCAACTACATTGAAAAAACCTAGCTCATGAGAAAAGTTAATTTTTTTGAAAAATTTTCTTAATTGGTTATCAATTTTCTTAAATTTTTATGATGCCTTTTTTAAAAATATTTATTTAACTTCATTTTATTTTATTTGATCTAATTTGGCTTTATTTTATTCTATCATACTATATAATACTGAATTATATTATGTCATATTTAATTTCATTTCACTTACTATTATTATATTTAATTTTATTTAATTTTATTTAATTTTGTCTTATTTTAGTATATTTTATTCCCTTACATCTTAATTATATTTTTATTATATTATTTTATTTTAAAAGGTAATGTTACATGTGCAAATAACAGTCTTTGTATTCTCAAAATGAGCTGGTGAACTCTGATGTAAACCCATAGGTCAGAGTTCCCAACCCAATTTCATGCATGTGGTACTCTGAACTACAGCTGTAGATCAGAGTACCACATTCAATTTTGAGCATGTGACCTCTGATCTACAGACTTACATCAGAGTTCATCAATCATTTTTATGCATGTGTACTCTGATCTACAGCCATACATCAGATTCAACCAATCATTTTTATGCATGTGTACTCTGAGCTACAGCTGTACATCAGAGTACCACATGCATTTTCATGCATGTGTACCATGATCTGTTGCCATACATCAGAGTACCACATCCAATATGATGCATGTGAACTCTGATCTACAGATGTACATCAGAGTTCACCACCCATTTCTATGCACCTGGACTCTGGTCTATGGCCATACATCAAACTACCACATCTAATTTTTTGCATGTTAACTCTGATTTATTGTTATACACCAGAGCTCACCAGCCAATTTTAACAGACTTAATGCTTCTAAATGGCTATATATCAGCATTCATCAAATCTAATAAAATGAATTAAATTTAATTAAGACTTATCATAATGTAATTGAATATAAAAAATACAGATAGATGAGTATAATAGCTAGAATTAAAAAAAGATAAATACAAATGGTATAATAGGGGGTATCAAAGTTAGAAATTTGTAATTTTTTAAAAGGTATTTCACAACACAAAAATAAAGCCACAAACTTGATATTAATTCTCAGTAAAAAGGTGCTTTAGGGGCTCAATATGAAATATTTAAAAAAATGATCATGGTTGATTTGGTGGAAAAAAGAGGTATTTTGAAATTGAAGATTTCTAACTTTGATACTTTCTAATATGAGATAAAAATCAATAAATCATTATTATATATTTTGAAAAGCAATGTAATAAAGTTAAATGAAATAAAATAAAATTATATAATATATGACCAAATACAACTCAATATAATAATATACAATACAATTTATTCCATATGTGCAGGTGTATTTTCTCTAGTAGTATACCCTACTTCCTCCATATCCTCTGGATTCGCATACCTGGCACTAGCTTTTCTTGGCATACTAATTGTAAGTGCGGCCATTTTCTTGTGTTTTTCTGAAAACATCTCCAGAGGCGCTTCAGTAAGTGGCGCTGCAACGGCTCCCTTTTTTACTTTAAAATCCAACACTGTGCAAGTGACTGCAAAATTAACTGACTTTGCATCCTTGACTTTCTCTTTTGCTTCAGGCTCTTTGCCGTTGCTTGAATTTCCCTCCATAGACTTCTTATTAATATAATCAATGACCATGGCTCTCTTCCTACAATCCTTGTCTTTAACAAGATTAGTCCCATTTTCTAACATAAGTGTAGTTCCATCTTCGTAAACTAACCTCTCCTCTTTATCCTTTTGAAGCGCATTACACCTCATCCTAGTATGCCCTTCCTTATTACAATAGTAACATAACATTGTAGCAAAGCGCAAGAGATGAGAAGAACTCTTAGGCCTAAACACCTCCTTTACTTTTGCTGCTTTAGTTATTCTCTTCTCCAATTCATCAATCCTAGCCATAACAGAATCGGGCTGCTCTTTAATTAAAATTTTAGCTTTAGGGGACAACACCTGAGGAGACAATTGTACATCAGACGCTGTAGAAAATCCTATAGTACTAGCTATAGACCTTGACCAAGGGAGTTGGAGTAAAACTGGAGAGAAAAACCCCCGTCCTTTGAGAAAATACCAGGTGAGATTTATTTGCTACAGCAAATTAGAGACTATTACTATACCCCTTCCAACACACTTCTTGACTGCTTAACAAGTCAATACAGTAGCCAATAGCAGACCACTGAGAACCAAAGAACCAGAAACCTGAAATGCAGAATTATCCACACCAGAAAAACAAAACACTGTGCACTTGTTGCACAGAAAACAGCAATAATACTTGATGCAGCTTGCAAAGCTACACCAGAGAAACCTGTTGCCAAAGTTAAGTTAAATGAAGAACGAACCTTGCAAAAAAGACAGCCAATTGTGGCCAAAAAACAGTGAAAACTGAGTGAGAACAATGATATCACCCCCAGATGGTTGTATGATAATTAGCATTGCCCCCAAACTGTCTTATTTAGTATGTACACAAAGACCACCATCTAAAAAATTCATGCACAGCAACAAATTTGGCGCTTTTGGCAGCCAAATTGAATAAAACCCTCTAGAAGCACTCCCCAGCCTTCTACAACCAAGGTGGACAGGCCGCCTGATGCAGGTGGCCCTCCTAGAAGCAGCCAGACTTCCCTGAAGCCAGAAAACCACCAAAAACTCCCCATAACACCCAAAATACTTAGAGAAATCCACCACAACTACTAAACCCCTTAAAAAACAAAATTAAGCTATGACAACATTGCAACATGAAATATAGATCCAAATTAGCTCTACTTAATGTTATAAGCACTTAACCCTAAGACTTAAGGTTATCCCGTAAAACACAAAAAAAATTATACAGCTATCTTTTAGAAATGAAAAGTGAGCAAATGACCCCTTAAAACTTAGAATATGAAAAATTTCAAAAAGACATGAAATATAGAGAAACCAGGGGCTAGCCAATGGTAGTACCCACATACCCATAATCCTAATATTCACTGAATAAAACTAGAAAAACACACAATTATTCAACCAATGTCAATTAAGACATACCAAAACAGCGCCAAGCAACCCAACAAAGGCCTCTACCAATGTTGGAAGATCACATTCTCCCTCCAATTGAGAATTTCCGCAATCTTCTTCACCAAAACCACCATGTTCACACATTATTCAAAATCCTTCTCTGAAATGGGTCCCTGTCAATATTGTATTGACCATAACCTCATCTGTACCATAACACCATTAATCCATCCATACAGAACTGCTTGTGATTCCTGATATTCCAGAAAGAGATCTTGCTCCAGACATGGTCCATTATCATCTGCAACAGATTCACCTCCTTCTCAACCTGGTCCATCTTCCATAAAAACCAAAAGATCTAGGCCTTCCATCTTGATACCAAGATTGATAAAAAATTTACACCCTTCCAAAAAAAATGCCAACACCACTACAACAACCAGTTCTACCATACCTTGTCCTTCTAATGGTAAAACCAATGCTTCTCCATACTGAAATTTAAGCTGATGAATTTCCAGTTCATACCCATCCAGACAGTGATGATGACAATGTGGGAACCATTGAAACACCACCGCCCAATCAATCACCCACCATCAAGGACAAATTCCAAAAACCCTCTTCTTGAAAAAAACATCTCATTCTAAACTACTTCTAATCCACTACTGCCAAAGATCCACAGGAAATTGAGAAAAGAAGACACCTCATCCACCAGTTCAAGACTAATGCTGAACACTTTGTTTCATATCTTGATTCTTTCCTGAGATTCTTGACTTAGAAATAAAATAATAAGAAAACTTCTCAGTTTAAAGTCTTGGGGGACTCTTCCTTGGTTTTAAGTCTTGGGGGACTCTTCCTTGGTTTTAAGTCTTGGGGGACTAGCAGCCCTCATTTTATAGTCTTGGGGGACTCAAAAACCCTCATTTTATAGTCTTGGGGGACTCAAAACCTAAATCATAAAGACAGAATCAGAGATCAAAAAATTAAAGACCAAATAAAATAAACTAACATTCTGGGGTAACTGTTCTACAGAGCCTCCAGCTCATCAGCTACCCCCACACTTGACTTAACTAAATTTAGAGACTCCCCCTTTCGGTTCCCTCTGCCAGAATTACACCAACATCAAATTATCAGTTTATAGTCCTGAAGGACTCAACCATCATATCATCCTCAGTTTATAGTCTTGGGGGACTCTACCATTCTTCAGTTTAAAGTCTTAATTGACTGACCACAGTTTTCAGTTTAAAGTCTTGACGGACTTACCACATACTGCAAAAAAAGGAGAGAGCCAATTCCATGCACAACACTCTGAAACCCCCCAACTGAACTTCCACTTTCTCTTCTTCATCTACACATCATTGATAAAAAAATTTCTTTTATCTCTTTTCTCTTCCTTTTTGTCCCATCACGGAAAATGGCTAGATGCCCAGATTTTGACCCATCAGATCTTTTTTGTCTCACTGCTCCCATGGATTAGTCTTGAAAAAAGTGTATCCACATGTGCAGACCTTGAACCTTCACTCTTTCAACTCCTGGAGACAAAATCTATACCAGGGCCTGTGATTCTTACAACTCCAAAAAGAAAAAGTGTGACAGAGACCCCAATTATCCTATACCACCACCTTCACCTTCACACAAATACACCTCTAGACCTCGTACCAGATCCTAAGAATTAGGTCCTGCTTCCCCTTCTCTATCTTCAGCTCCATCCAGAAGATCACACAGCTCTGTCCCCAGAACTCTCTCCAAAAGACCTGCTTTATCATCCAAAGAAACAGCCTTTATCTCAGCAAATCTGGCTAAAACAGCTTCAAAATCAACTCACAGGCTTCTAGACCGTGTCCAGGTGGCCCGCCCACCTTGCTTGGAAGCGGGAATCAGGCTCAAAACTGCCATATTCCACCAGAAAACAGCTAAAATCCACCAGTAAACAACAACAACTCCACACAACAACCTTCTAGTGCTCCCAGAGCAATGCACACAACAATTTCTTCATCAAAAATACCAAAACTCTAAAATTTATAGAAGACCTGCAAAAGGACCTCAAGAATGCACCAGAGCACCCAACACTGCTCCCAAACAAAAATCTCCCTCTCAATCAAGAAGATTTAACTACACCTCTCCTCTACCAGTCAATTACACCTCTGAAAGTTCCATTTCTTCCAGATCTTCATCCAGAAGATCCCAATCAGCTTCCAGATCACCTTCTCCTGTTCCATCCTACAACAAACCTGGTACTCCACTACCAGTTTCCAACCCAACTGGTCCAAGCAATAATATCAACAACAAAAACAACAACAACAGCCCTGCTGCTCTAACCAGGCCACTGGAACACCCTCCTTCTAGTCCATCTTCACTAGAGAATGATCATGAGACTCCATACCTCCATATGGTTGATCCTCCTACAACATGCATTTAGAATTCTTCAAGAGCTCAAATCCCGGCCGCTTAAAAATTTGATGAGCTCCCAATCTGTAATTACCAAATTAATAAATCTAATTTCTTAAACTGAGAAAAATTAGTGATCCAACTTTTCTGTTTAGTTGGATCCCTCTGTGGCATTCCAAATCTTAGTACGGCTCTAGAAGTCTATTTAGAATATCTATGGGGAATAGGATGGTGATTGGAGAAGCCAGATTAATTTAAAATATATTATTAATAAACAAAAATGAAGTTGAAAAAGTCAAGATATAAACGTTTGGTCAGATTTATTAATTTCACGGGTCATAGGATTTTTTACAGCCTCTAAATTATGTTCAATGAAAGTCAAGAAGCTCAAGAACCTTTGGGAATTTTTCCTGAATTTTTACAATTTTTCTTATATTTTTAATTGATTTTTAAAGATTTATTAAATTATTTACACTTTTCAAAAATTACTTAACTTTGATGATTTTTACAGTGTAAATAGAGCTGCGCAGACTACAAAAAATATACAAAAATGTTTAAAAAAAGAAGTAGCTCTATTATGTGTAGTTTTTCTAGATTTTTTAATATATATTTAAGGTTCTAATTAAGTGCAGAGGTCCGGACAAGCTCCGGAGGAGCTCTGACCGTGCTTCAGAGAGAAAAAGGGCATGTGACTGATTATTATACATATAAGGCTGTAGAATCAAAATTATTCAAGGAGAGAAACAAAGAGATAGAAAATAATAACAACCATTATTCATATTTTTTTCTTTTGTCAACAAAATAATTAATCATTTATAATACCCTTATAAAATAACAATTTTACATAACACTTTATATATTTTACTCAACAACTCTTAAACATTAACATATAGGGTATCATTAGAAAGGTCTCAACTTCAGGGACTCATTTATAGTATCTGTTTCAAAAAATAACTAAAATCTAAAGACACTAAAACTTCTTTCTTTTAAAATATTGATTCTGGTGTAACTTTATTGTTGCATTTCAGTTGTTTTGCACAGAAGAACCGCTCAATCATCCTAAAAAGTGTTAATTAGACAGGGTTTTATTCTTTAATATTATCAAGTAGACTTTTAAGCTTATTGATCTAAAAAACTCAAAAATTCATTTAGAGGGACAGGGTTTTCTCTGATTTTCCAACTCCTTTGGATTCTGCTTACAGCAAGGCAACTGTAAGAGTCTACCTACACCGCCTCCTGAAACTGAAATTGGGATTGACCAACCTCTAGAAACTACCTTGATGCTGGATTATGCCGACATGAAACAACACCTAAGCATGATGTGTTCAAACATGCTTAAGGACTTTGCTCTTCAAGGTCTGTTGAATGAGTTTGAAAAGAATCTGCGGAAACAGCTCCTTGATGACCACTGGAAGATGTCTAGAATAATCAAGCACACCTTCCAAAACTCTATCTCTGCTTCATCCACTTATTCCCATAAATTACCTTCTTATCCATTCCCTGACCATTAAAACCCATATATGCTTTCCAGCTGCCTACATCACAAAGAACACAGTTCTTCCACCAATCCTAACAAAAAGCAAAAACGCCACCATAATCCGGACCAACCGCCAGAGGATTCTACTTCCAGACATTACAATAAAAGAAAGAAATTAATAATTCACTAAATAGAGAGAAAAAAAATATTTAACAGATATATATATATAAATTTGTATTGTTTTTGTTTTGTTTTTATTTTGTTTTTATTGATTTTTTTATTTATTTTTTTGTTTTTGTTTTTTATTTTTATTTTTATTTATTTTTATTTAAACTACCAAAATACTTAAAAAAAAACTTGAAAAATAAATAACAAAACTACCCAAAAAATATAAGAGCTGAAAAATTAAATTTAAATGAATAATAATAATAAGATGAGATAAATAATAATTACAAATGGTATCCCCCAGCCAATTGATGAGCTGATCCCCTGATACCTTACCCAAATCCAAGTGCACATTGATGTGGATACACCTTTAAATAATTTTTAAATGAATTGAGATAAAAAATAAATTAAGAAAAATAATATCAATAAGGAAAAATGAAATAAATAGAAATCAAAGAAAAATAATAAAAATGAGATAGAGACAAAAAATAAAAACCATTGCCTGGCCAATTGATGAGCCTTTCCCCACCAATGCTTGCCCACATCCAGGTGACCCTGATGTGGTGACACCATATAATATAATTTGTGATTCTTCCACTTTTATATCCTAGTAACCCCAATAAAAAATTAAAAGAAAAAAGAAAAAAAGAAAATAATCCAAAACTACCATCTAACACAACCATAGACACAAAAATTAAAGAAAAGATAAAGAAAAAGTCCGGCTCCATAGAAATTCCAGTCCAAGGAAATGATCACTGGGTGGACTCCCTCCAATAAGTAAAAATGATGGGAGACCACCAGTTATCCACCTCCAATCCAAATAGACCAAAGAAGTAATTTCCAAGCTAATAAGCCAGTTTAAAGTCATTGTGGACTTGAAACCTGCATAACAAAACCAGAACTAAGATTCAACTAGGACAAACAAAATACTTCAAACAGACATTATGGGGTAACTGTTCTACAGAGCCACCAGCTCATCAGTTACCCCCACACTTGCCAAAATAAAATCTAGTAGTCCCCCCTGGGTACCTTCTAAAAAACACATAACATTCAACACCATAAACCAAAACCAATAAGCATGAAGAGTCTCACACTTGAAACCGAAAAGAATTTACAGCTTAAATTCATAGAGGACTAAAAACTGTGAAGAGAACTCAATGCTAGGGTTCAACCAAATTAAGAGAAGGGGTTGGAAACAGACAATATGGGGTAACTTTTCTACAGAGCAGCCAGCTCATCAGTTACCCCAACACTTTCCAAGATCAAATATAGAAGCCCCACTCATGGGTACCTTCTAAAAAAAAATTCCCAACAAAATAGATGCATGGCATCACCAAAAATCCAAATTTGAAGAATGGTCCATTGTTTATCCTCATTGCGGAGTCAATCTTCTTCACTTCTAGTGCCTCTTGGGTTAAATCTTTTTACCTGATCTGAAGCCACTCTCATCTTTAAGACTGCAACATCTAACTCCACCAAAACATAAGAACCTCCAGAAACCTGAGATCTGACTCTGTAAGGTCAATTCCATCTGTCAGAAAACACTTTTACTTACTAACTCTCCAAACTTCGATTATACACCAGAGCCAAACAACCAGGTTCCAAGGGATTCCTGAGTCTATGAGCCAACTTCTTGTCCCAGTATCTGACTGATTGATTTCTTATATTCATCATTCTAGAGTATGCCTTCTCTTGAAATTCCTCTCTAAATTTAAACTTTTGAATCCTGGAACAGAGCTAATCTACTGTTTGGCATACATTATCCCAATCAATTCCAAGATAAGAGACTTCCTCCAAATCCACTGGTAGAAAAGCTTTCTGACAAACATTAATTCATAAAGAAAATATTCAGTTGTCCTTTTCACAGTGACCCTATCAGCAAATAACAAAAAGGGTAAATAATGCCTCCATTTTTCAGCACTATCTCCACACATCTTCACCAAAGCATTCTTGATAACTTGATGGCTTCATTCAACCATGCCTTCAGCTTCAGGATAATAAGGTGTAGCCACTCTGACTTTAGAACCAATGCTTGTCACAGCTTCTTTGAAATCAGCTCCAAACTCTGACCCATCATCAACAGTCACCAACTTCATCAACCCATACCTAAACACCCATTCCTTCTTTAAAAATTCTGCCACATTCTTGGCAGTCAAATAAACGAGAGGAACTGCCTCAACCTAACCAGACAAATTATCCCTGGCAAAAATCAAATATTTACACCTGCCCTCTTTAATATGGACAGTATCCAAACTGACTGTTCCAAAAACAGTTGATTCACCAGTAGCACGGCCAACCTCTTTAGGTTTCAAGTGACTTCTTCTTTGACATTCTTCACAAGACTGAACCCAACCCTTTACAGCCAACTCCATACCTGGCCACCAAAATCTGTTTGCTACTCTTCTATAAGTCTCCCCAAAGCCTCTATGACCAAGGTCTTCATGCAAAGACATCAACACCAACTCTTGACCCTTCTTCTGAGTTACCACCACTTGAGTATTTGGATGCCTCCTCCTCATCAATTTCCCTTCCTGACACATAGAATCCAGGACTCTTCTTACTAATTGCCACCCAAGTATCATCATCACAAATATCCAGCCTCTCTAAGGTTAATAGATATTCAACCATAATAAAATAAAATCAAGTCTGACCCCAGGTCTCATCTTCAAAATCCAACAAAACAACATCTAAGTGTACAACCCTATCATCAAAATCACCAGTCTATACATGAGCGACACGACCAGCCCATCCAGGACACCAATCCCTCAATTTTGTTACATCCTTTTTCTTCCACTGAATCTTTAGAGAATCCAGTTCACCAAAAAAAACACCATTTTCCAATATTGAGCCATCCCAAATAACAGCCCCATCTTCATCAACAAAAAAATCCTGATCACCAGAATCAAGATCAGATCAGGCCAGTTTAACCACTTGGTGGAGGAGAGAACAATAAACTAGTTTAGCCTCATGGGGGAGGAGAGAATATTTTTCATCATCCTATGTGCTAGCCCTAACCACTGGAACATCTTCATCGAATTCTTCAGAGTCTGAATCTTCATCTGTGGTTGGTCTTCTTGATAATCTATCTGGTGTTACCGGACGAACTACGCACAAGGTCGAGAGTGTTCCTGGAAGTGAGATGAGGAGAGTAGTTTAGAAACTTCTTCAAACTACAGAGGAAATGTTCGAGGAAGTGATTCAAAGATGACTCGAAGGAAGAGCTACTGCTTCAAGATATGTTCAAGAAGAATTCTAACATAATTTAAAGGTAATATTAATATTCTTAAGATCTTACAAAGGGTTGTAAACTCAATAATTAAAGATTTAGGATTAAGAAATGATTATTGAGAAAATAAGGAAAAATACAATAATAATGATTTAACCTGAAGCTTTACCACTATTAACTATATATATGTTTTATTATTTAATTCTAAATAATGTCAAACCAAAATCTAGCCCCTTTATATCCTTTACTCCTCCTCGCATTGACCTCATACCCATCCCTCATTCCACACACCACAGACCACCAAAATTATACCGGTTACACCTGGACCCTCCTCAATAACACCCGTTAACTCTTTAATCCTCCACTAACCATTCCGTCCATGCTCAATGCCCCTTTTTAATAACCCACAGATATTTTAATAAACCTTTTTAGCGGACTATTACATTGACTATTGCGCTGTGCGTTGCATATTGAGGAAAAGACTAAGACACACTATTGAAAGATTGACTAATTTAGATTTAGAGTTTAGAATAGCGCGGTTAAATAGTGAGTACACAAAGGGAAGTCGCAGTTGCTATGTAGAATTGCTTTCTGCGCTTTGAGTATGGATTTAGACCTCTGTTTTATTGATTTAATGAGCTGCTTTTGCCTTGAGTGTCATGTGGAGTGTGACATCTGGCATCGTAAAAGTTTTTCCAGGTTTGTGTACCAGGTCGAAAGAAAAATTCTGAATAAATGCCACCCACCTAGTCATTGGAGCATTTGGAAGATTAGTTGTATTGATCATTTGAACCAGAGATTTTGCATCCGCCAGCAACTCAAAATTCTGCCCCCACAAAACAGTTTGAAGCTTCTTAAAAATTTTTGCTACACCACACAATTCCAAATTGGGTTGAGAATATGTAGATTCAACCTCATTAAATACCACAGACTCATACCTTACTGGCCTGGCCCTCCCAGATATATCTTCCTGAGACAACACAGCACCAGCCGCAATATAACTTGAGTGCACTTCCAGATTAATATTTGCAGCACCAACACAATAGTCTAACTTGTGAAGAATAATATCTTCACCTACCACTACTTTCAACTTCTGAAACGCCTCTTCACACTCTTCAGTACATACCCACTCTGCATCTTTCCTGGTCAGCTTCCTCAAAGGTGAAGCCAACAATGAAATATCTTTAATAAAAATTCTGATGTACACACAAACCCCCAAAATTTCTCTGGCCTCAGTAGTATTTTTAGGCCTTGGCCATGACTGAATTTTTTTAACTTTCTTCTTTGCAATAATTCTTACCTCTTTACATACCACATGACCTAAAGTTTCCAGAGCAGGAACACAACACCAAAACTTTGACCCAGAAGTGTTCAAACCAGCCTCTTCAATCCTAAACAATACTCTCTCTAGAATAATTGCATATTCCCAAACTAATCTCCTTATACCTAAGTTCTCCTTCAGCACCTAATTTCCATAATCACTGGAGGGTCCTTTTATTCCACCTTCATCAATTAAAATACCAGCATGAGTAGGGACCTTTTCCTGTCAAATCCAAGCCATTTGAGCTTGATATACTGCTACTGAATTCATTTCTCCTTGAGGCAACCTAGTGAGCTTAAATATTTCCAGAGGAGTCTCAAACATTGTAAGTGGCGGTGAATCAGTGTGAAGTTCCCTTTCATCATAACCACCCATAATATCTCCCAAACAATAACACACCCTTCAAGAAAAAGCTTCCACAAAGTATTCTACACTTGGAGGCATCCCTGCATCCTTGATAGTGACTCTATTCAAGGCTCTAAGTTCATGAACCATCCTCAGCTTCCCATTCTTCTTCTTTACACAGAAAACTGGACTTGAATAACTAGATGTTGATTGTTTGTATAAACCAGCCTGACTCTTTCCCTAAAAATCTCTACAAAATCATCCCTAATAGCAGCTGGGATTGGAATAGATTTGATTTGCAATGGTTCATCACAAACCACAGGAATCAAGTAAGGTTCCCAATAAGAGTGTTTCAACACACCCCTTTCCTCCTCCACAAATACCACCTCTTTCTCCTTCAGCACAATAAAGTTTAACAACAACTTCTTTTCCTCATCAGAAAACCATCCATCAGGACTAAAATTAACAACTTTCAATCTTTCACCAGTCAACCTAGAAGTTTCTAAAATTCAGGAAGATTATTCACCAGAGGAGTACAGTACGGATCTCTTTACAAAGGAGGTCTCTTCAAAGGAGGATTCAAACCTACAGACATAGGCTCATTGGCAGGCCTAATCTTATGTGCTACCTCCTTATACTTTGCAGCTCCACCTTCAACTTCAGTGATCTTCAGAAAGTCTTCACTAACAGACCTGGAACAAAAACCAAAGGTTTCCCCATTGCACACATGTGTGGCAAAGGTAATGTTTTTGAAAGGTGTAGAAGAAACCCTAGTGGTGCACAATTGGGATGACTTACTTTTATTCCCCAATCTCACCACTCCAAAACTTTTCCACAATTCCACATCTTCATCCTCCCTTCCATCTTCTAAATCTTCAAATCTTGATTCATCTTCTGAATCACATCTTCTAAAATTGTGCGCTTTATCCTCATGCTGGAGGCCCAAAAATTGATCTTGCTGATCTTCTTTCTGTAAAAATTTGTGCAGTTTAACCTCATGCAGGAGGCCCAAAAATTGATCTTGCTGATCTTCTTTCTTCAAAAACTTGTGCAGTTTAACCTCATGCTGGAGGCCCAAAAATTTATCTTTCTGATCTTCACAAAAATAATTCTTTTCTTCTTTCTTGATTATCCTCAGATTTTTTTCTTGATTTTCTTAAGTTATCTTGTAATTTTTCTTTTCTTTTCTTGAGTTTCCTTCTATTCTACAAAAATAACTAGGGGTTTCCCCAATTCTCACAGACATGGCCAAGGTAGTTTTTTGAAAGGCGTAGAAGAAATCCTAGAGTTTCACAATTAAGAGGACTTACTTTTAACCCCAATCTCACCACTTCACAGCTTTTCCCCATATCCTTCAATAATGCTATATAACCAATCTTCCTTTTTGAACTTGAATTAAAAATAATTGAAAATCTTGAGAGAGAATAGATACTTTATAAAAAACATGAATAATACTTGCAGAGAAGAGAAAAATTAAAATGATAAAGTTAAAATCCACTTGGTATATCTCCTAGGGAGCTGACCTACTACAACCTGGAATTTCCTCATCTTGGGGAGAGGAGGTAGCACTAGGGCAATCAGCTCTCATCACTCTTAAAAAGTCAGACTCTCACTAGAGCCTCAGCCACACTCCAAAAAACCAGATGCAGATCCCACTTCCCTTTTTTTATTACAACAATCCATGCACTGGCACATTGAAGACAAACCAGGCCTTGTCTCCCAACCATTTTCTCCAGGAGATGATAACCTCATGTGAAGTCTTCTTTCATTTTCACCAGTCATCTCCAAACTGATTCCCACATCAAACTGATAACCAATTCTTGCTTGAAAATCCATCAAGAATGGCCCGCCTAAAACAGCTTTTACAGTACCTTTTTCAATGCAAAAATTAAACTTCCCTGAGGCTCCACCAACATCTTACTTCACAAACTCAGATGTTCCAAAAAATTCAGTGACATGTCCACCAATTCCTCTTGAATTCCCACCAATACCTGTTTTGATGGGGAGGCCCAGATGAGTAGCCTCAAACAAAGAAATTAGGTTAATATGAGAACCTGAATTTACCAATGCCCTAGCAGCCCTTCCATTTAGAGTGACATTGACAAAACACAAAGGTGCAGAAAAATGAGTTTCCAGCCCCTCTCCAAATTTTTCAGCAGAATCACAAATGTATTCTACCTCCCCAGAAGAAACCCTTATTCTGGTAAACAACTTTTTTTGCCTATCAGCCAACCCAAGACTGATAGCATACAACTCCCCATAAGTAAGGGAAACCTGACCCTGATTCATCCTTTCTAGGACAGATTCCATAACATTAACTTGGCCAGAAACCACCAGCCTCTCAAAGTGAGCTCTTTGCTTCACTACCTTGCTCCTAGAAGATTCTTGAGGACCAGAACCACCAACAGATTTACCATCAACTGTAATTAAACCAGATCCCTTACCATAGCCTCAAAATCCAGCAGGCTTTGGCAATGAAGCCAAAGAGACATCCTCCTCAGAGTCAGAATCAACCTCCATAGGCATTGGCTCAACATTCATTTCCAATGCCCCAAAACTAGGGGGGCCCATATCTGCCATACCCTTCTGCATTTTATACAACTATGCTTTGATTTACTTCTTCCTAGCTGCACTCAGCTCATGATCCACCTTTGAAGCCTTAGGCTTTGGTTGGGCCTGAGAACTGCTCTTATGCCTTCCCACCTTTCCTGCTTCCTTATCATACACACCAGCCAAGCATTCCCCACTTGACTTTCCATCAGAAGAATACAACTCCAAACCACCAAAGGAAGATGTAAATGAGACGCTATTAGCCTTGTTTCCCTTGCCCTTTCCATCATCTCCACCTATACCAGAAGAAGAAGCCTCATTAGACAACTCCTCAAATCATGGCCTCCTTGAGTTGACATTATGTCTCCTCCTAACAAGTAAACTGGAGCCTGACCATCATTAGGCTTCACAAAAGAACCATCTGGGAACTTGAACATTTTTCCATCAAATTCCACCTTCCCTTCAGACACATCCCTATTCAGTGCCCAGCAATCATTGGACTTGTGGCCCATCCTGTTGCCATAAGAGCATATTCAAGGATCACTCCCACCAACCCTCCTATCAAAATCTTTAGGCTGAGAAGGAGCCTTATTGGCATTCTGAGCCTCCTGAACATAAATATGTAGCTGTTTTGTCAAATCAGCCACCTGCTCCACAACTGCGTCCTCATATTTAGGCTTCTCAGGAGCCTTCCCCTTTTTTACACTTTCCTTCTTCCTGGATTCCACCACATCTTCAGAAAAAGCTTCACTGACCTTGCTAACATACTTGGTGTTAGCTTCCTGGAAAGAATCCACTGCCAAAAGTTTCAGATGACCCTCCACAAACTGCTTAAATACAGAAAGAGAAGTCAATTTCTGATTCCCATTAGGAAGAATCTTCATTTTATCCTTCCTTCTAACTCCTTCAACACATCAATTCTGACATTCCTGGCCAGAGCAGACCAGAAAATATCCCTTGCAGAGTCAGTACTCTCCAACCCCTGCATATCCTACAAATAATCCACCACTGTCTCCAACTGAGGCAAAAACTTCCTATAAGTATGAATTTTTTCCACCCCTCCATAAGATTGCCATTCACTTGCAATCATATTGAGATCCACCATAGAGTACCTGGATCCCCACCTGTCTGTCATCTGCAGACACAAATTTTTCCAATCATTCCTCCTATAACCCTCTATAGCAGCAACCTCCTTCACCAGAGCCCTGCCACCAATGTAGAAGATGACTTGCTTCACCATGTCCAAGTGAGAAGCACCATCTACATTCAAAGTAGCCTAAAAAAGCTCCAGAAACAACTTCACATCCTCCCCCATAAACATAGGCCCCTTCCAGGACTTGATCCTGACAGAAGGCCTAACAAAAACAGGAGGTTTACCATCCTCAGAAGCACCAATGAGTGCTACTACCACCACTAGAGAATAAGGGTCCAGAAGCCATGGTCCAATAGATTCCAGAAAACCAATCTCCAACCACAGAAGAGAGTCCAAAAGTAACAGAAAATTGAAAAAGCTAACAAATCCTCACCCCACGCTGAGCGTCACAAAATTCAGACAATCCTATAGTACTAGCTATAGGCCTTGACCAAGGGAGTTGGAGTAAAACTGGAGAGAAAAACCCCTTTCCTATTGAGAAAATACCAAGTGAGATTTATTTGCTACAGAAAATTAGAGACTGTTACTTTACCCCTTCCAACACACTTCTTGACTGCTTAACAAGTCAAGACAGTTGCCAATAGCAGAACACTGAGAACCAAAGAACCAGAAACCTGAAATACAGAAAGATCCACACCAGAAAAACAAAACACTGTGCACTTGTTGCACAGAAAACAGCAATAATACTTGATTCAGGTTGCAAAGCTACACCAGAGAAACCAGTTGCCAAAGTTAAGTTAAATGAAGAACTAACCTTGCAAAAAAACAGCCAATTGTGGCCAAAAAACAGTGAAAACTGAGTGAGAACAAGGATATCACCCCCAGATGGTTTTATGATAATTAAAATTTCCCCCAAACTGTCTTATTTAGTATGTACACACAGACCACCATCTAAAAAATCCATGCACAGCAACAAATTTGGCGCTTTTGGCAGTCAAATTCAATAAAAACCTTCTAGAAGCGCTCCCCAGCCTTCTACCCCAAGGCAGGCAGCCCGCTTAGAAGCGGCCAGACCTCCCTGAAGCTAGAAAACCACCAAAAACCACCAATAAAGCCCAAAATACTTAGAAAAATCCACCACAGCTACTAAAACCCTTAAAACACAAAATTTAGCTATGACAACATTTTGACATAAAATATAGAACCAAATTAGCTCTACTTAATGGTACTAAGAACTTAAACCTAAGACTTAAGTTTAGCCCCTCAAAACAAAAAACAAAATTAAACAGCTATCTTTTAGAAATGAAAAATGAGCTAATGACCCCTTGAAACTTAGAATATGAAAAATGTCATCAAAACATGAAATATAGAGAAATCCCGGGGCTATCTAATGGTAGTACCCACATACCCATAGTCTCAATATTAACTGAATAAAACCAGAAAAGCACCTAATCATTTGACCAATGTCAGTTAAGACATACAAAAACAGCGCCAAACAGCCCAACAAAAGCCTCTTCCAATGTTGGAAGACCACAACACATCCTTGTCCATTTCCTCATCATTCAAAAAGACTCTAACTGCACGGCGCTCAACTTGAAACAACTTTATTTCCACTTCCACTGCTGTCTCTATATTCTCTAATTTAAGGTACTTATAATTACCTTCCCTCTTCTTGACTAATTTCCCTTTTTTATCCCAGCGCCTCTTTTCCCAGTCTTCCACTTCTGGTGCTAAATCTTCACAAAACCAAGGTAAAGATGCATTATTATCACTAAAATCTTCATTACTGACCAAATACTCAACCATTTGATCAAACTCTTCCCTGAATCTTTTAAATTATTTAGGGTCCCAAACACCCCCTCCAGCTTTGGCCTTCTTAACCAAGACATCTAGATCCTTAATCGTGTACCTAGTTTTCTCAGTAATCTTTGGCCATATCTTAAGCATCTGTTCCTTTAGCGCTAACAAATCACGCTCTTTGTGACCCTTTAGATCCTCCAGTTTGTCCTTGAACTCATTTGATACAAAGAATAATACTTGGAGCACCATATCATATTTGGTTTCTCTATGAGCTTCAGCTACTTGTTCAAACCTACATAAGAACTTCTTGGTATTAATGCCCACAAAACGCAAGCTTTCATCTTTACACCTGATAATCTTAGTTACCCTCTGCGGCAACGACACTGTTGTATTGGGTGATTTAACCCTCTCCTGACATCGCCTAGATGTAGTTGCAGTAGGTTCCATATTCAAAATAAAAGAATCAAAACAAAATACAAAAACACACACTTGATAATTTAACACAACTTTATCCACAATACAGTCCTAAACTATCCTCTAATAATGGCTATCGCTCCACTTGTTGTAAACCCTACAACTCTTCCACTGAAGTGCCGGCTTGATTACGCCTTCTTGAAGAAACCCTGAAAACCAAACAATCTAATCAAAGCACTAGTTACAATTATGCCACTGTTGGGACACCAATTGTAGAGAGTTCTAAAGTACTAAGAAGTAGACACAATGTGAGATGGGTTGGTTCTCCTTTTTAATTTATAAAAAGAAGCGCCTTCCACTCTTATTTTTAAAGACAATGTAATAATGTGTAACACTAATATTTGACTAGAAAGTTTATAAGTTGAGATGAGTTAAAGATAAGGAAAAAAAATATTACTATCTGGATATTTCTATTCTTAATAAGCGCTAATATCCACAGCTACTCCCTCTTGAAGTGCTCTCTCTGAATATTCCTTATTATAGCAATAAAATAACTTTAATAATAGTTTATCTTACTGAATCTATATATTCCTCTGTGTTGCGCTTTTTCACTAAACTATATGAAATACACACACAGACGCACAAACTTTTTATCGGAGTAATCATAACATAGACAAAATTTCTATATATCACAATATATTTTGAAAGTATATAATATGAAGCTCTCATGTTTGTGATCAAAATGACTGATCTCAATAATAATCTCCCTACCTCTCTCTCCTATAAGATAGCCATTCTTTCTTATATTTTTCAGTGATCCAGACACAGTTGCCTAGTGGATCTCCAGTGCTGTTTCTAGCACCACATTAGTAAAACACTAACTAATTCATTAGTAAACTAAATACACCTCTTGTTACAACTAAAGCGCCTAAAAATACCCTAAGCCTACTAAAACTAGTATTTACTTGTTTCACTCATGTTCCACATGCGTGCTTATGATTGTATCCTTGCATTGCTTCAGCGCTACTTCCCGTGTTGTCACCTTTCAGCGCTGATCCTAGTCTCTTTGACTCTTAGTTAATTTTGTGATCATGTCCCCATTATCCTTGTTTCATTACTAAGTCCCTAGTTCTGACAATTTACTTAACTAGTTAGCCTCTGCAACTTAAATTACCTATTTCATTAAGTTACCACACTAGCCATGGTGCAGTATACCATGAACTTGGGGCCTTCCTTGATCCATAATTCCTTCTTTAATGCATAACACACAATTATTGGAAAATCCAAATCCATAATGCTCAGCGCTTGCACTCATAAGTTGATAATTCTTTTATGCAGCACATCCCGCTGCAAAATCCAAGCACACAGACCCTAAATCCTCTTTGGCGCTTCTCTTTCCCTTTGTTCTTCTAAAACCATAATTACATATTTATAATAGTGCTATCTTCTGCACTATGCTTCCCCTTTGTTCTCCCTGGGATATGCAAGCTTATTGGTCCAAAAGATAAGTTACCTGTGATGTGCGTACCACAATGCAATCTAAAATCCTAGGATCTGATTCTGAAGTATTTGAAGTTGAAGTTGCAGAGATAAAATCAGATGTTTGGGAAGATAAATCTGGTCTTTTGGAGAGTGTTCTAGGGACTATTTACCTGGAGTTTCTGGAAGGAGCTGAAGAAGAAGAAGAGGCTGGAAAAACCTCTGGGAGTCTATTAGGGGATCTGGAAATGTATTTTTGGGAAGGTGAAGATGGAGGTATAAGATAGTTTGCATCTCCATCTCATTTTTTCTTTTTGGAGTTACAATATTCTCAAGCACTGTTGTATAATTTGGCTTCTGGAATTGGTAGAGTGAAAGTGGAGGGTCTGCACATTTGGATGCAGGGTTTACAAGTATAGTCCCTGAAAGAAGTGAAGCAAGGAAGAGTTAATGAGTCAAAGTCAGGGGATTCAGGGATTAAAATAATCTGTGGTGGAAAAAGCATAAAAAAGTAAGAGATAAGAAGAAAATTTTTTATCAGTGATGCGTAGAAGATGAAGGAATTTTGAAGCTCAACAAGTTCAATGTGGGCATGTATGCATGAGAAAAGGTGTAAATTATTATTCAAAAATTCTGTAGTCCATCAGGAATTTAAACTTTAAATTCTGGAGTACCTCAAGACTATAAAATGAGGATTGGTGATAGGTAAGTCTTTCAGGACTATAAACTGATAGTTTGGTGTGATAATTGGGCATAGGGCATCCAAAGAGGGAGTCTCTGCATTTAGTTAAGGCAAGTGTGGGGGTAACTGATTGGCTGTCTGATCTGTAGAACAGTTACCCCAGAATATTTGTTTGCTTCTTTGAGTCTTTAATGGTTTGATTTCTGTTTCTGTTTTTTTATTTAGGTTTTGAGCCTCACAAGACTATCAACTGAGGGTTTTGAGTCACCCAAGGATATAAAATGAGGGCTGTTAGTCCCCCAAGACTTTAAATTGAGGATGAGTCCCCCAAGACTTTTAACTGAGGTAAATTTTTATGTTGGCTGCATTCAGGAAGTCTGGAAAGTGGTAAAAAAATTTATTTTTAAGTCAAGAATTTCAGTCAAGAATCAAATTACAGAAGAGAATCAAGAGACAAAACAAAGTTTTCAGCATTAGTTTTGAACTGGTGGTTGAGTTGTCTTCATTTCTCAATGTCTTTTGGATCTTTAGCAAGATTGGATTTTAAGTAGTTTATTAGATCTTTTTTCTTAGAAGAGTGCTGTTGAAATTTGGCCTTAATGGTGGGAAAATGATTGGGTTTTGGTGTTTCAACGGTTCCCACATTGTCATCATCACTGTCTTTATGTGGATGAACTGGAAAGTCATTAGTTCTAAATTTAATATGTAGAAATATTGGTCTTACCATCAGAAAGACCAGCTATGGAAGAACTAGTGTTTGTAATGGTGTTTGCACTCTTTTTGGAAGGGTGTATTTTGTTGATTAAGCTGGGTATCAGGTTGGAAGGTCTAGATCTTTTGGTGCTGTTGGAAGATGGACCAGGTTGAGTTGTAGATGAAGTTGATGAAGAGGATGAGGGACCAGATCTCTATCAAGATTTCTTTCTGAAATAACAGGCATCAAAAGCAGTTCAGTATGGATGAGCTGATGGTGTTATAGTACAGATAAGGTTATGTTCAATACAGTACTGACAAGGACCCATCTCAGGGGTTGATTTTGAAAGATATTTGAAAATGGTGGTTGTTGAAGAAGGAAGAATGTGGACATTCTTAATTAGAGGGAGGATGTAGTCATTTAACATTGGTTGGGGATTTTGTTGTGAAGTTTGGTACTGCTTGGTGATGTCTTAAATGGCATTGATTTCAGTTCATGGTGTTGTTCTGGATTCACGGAATGAATATTAAAGCCATGGGGATGAGGTGATTATCATTAGATATCCCTGATTCTTCATTATTTTTTATCTTTTAAGGGTATTCTTGGTATTTTTGGGTTTTAAGGGCTCAAGTGGGAAGATTTCACATTTCCTATAACTGTTTAATTTTATTTTTTGAGTTATTTGTGCTAAATCAAGTCTTAAGTTTAAGCTCTTAGTACCATTGGATAGCCTTGGTTTTTCTCTATGTTTTATGTCTTGATGATTTTTTAGCATATTTTAAGGTTTAATGTGCTTTCTGTTGTTTTCTGGTTTTTTAGTTGTTTTTAGTGGTTTTCTGGCTTCAGGGAGAAAATCGGTTGCTGTGGAACAGATTTTTAGATGGGGGTCTGTGTGTAGATACTGAATATGACAGTTTGGGGAAACTTTAATTATCATACAAGCATCTCATAGTTAGATCACTGTTCCTGTCAGCCTAGGCATCCCCAGGACTGAGTAATTCTTATGCTTAAAATAAGATACACTTAATTACATTAAGATTATAAGTTAAAATTAAGGTTATAATACTTACATATATGGTTATAATACAAATATATATAATTATTACACTATTGTATCACTTATTGAATTTTAAATAGTTTATCAATAGCCAAATAATACTTATAAAGGTATTAATGGATTCATAATATACTTATCTTAAGTGATATTAAGAAACTATAGATATACATAAGCTTATATGTATACATAAACCTCATATTCAATGAAATATGTAGTTATATTATGTATATTTAGGTCTATAAGTGGGTTTTAACCTCTTAATAGCCTAAAACCTTTATTTTTCTGCTTATTTTAGGTCATATGAACGTATTCAGTGGAATCGCAATGCCTACACAAGCATATACACCTATTTCAGGTGCATATATCCAGTTTAGACAACTTAATCTGCTTCCTTTGATGAATTTTCATGGATTTATGGGTTGGGATATGATTACTGGGTTAATATGGGTGCTTGGGAATGTTATTGGGGGCTTGGAAAGTTAATTTGGATCCTTTATATGCTTTGGGTTTCATTTTATATTCTTTGGATGAGTTATTTTACCTGTTTCTTTATGGTATCTGCTTCTATCTGTTTATTCTATTTATGGTATGGGTCTATGGTATCATTAATTGTGATGGAGGGTCCTTAATGGAGGTCTGGATGTTGAAACTTCTTGAAGTGGATGACATGGGGAGGTTATGGGCCCTCACAGTGCTGTAATTGCTGTGGATATCAGTGACATCATCTGGATTGAAGGTCTGTGCACTCCAGTGGATTTTGGTATAAGTAAGGGAGGATTTGACTGGTTATTAGACATCACTTACTTACTACACATCAAATAAACAGTATTAAACAATTATTATCATATATAAATATATTATAAAGAATCTATAAATTCATATTATCTTTATATAAGCTATAACTATATTTTATTTATCTATTTTCCACCACTAGCATGCATAAAAATCCAAGTATTGTGAGTTTATATTGAGAATAACTAATTTGTTAGTCTTCCCCTGAGGTTCAATAACTAAACCATTTATAAATAAGTAGTAGGATTATTAATATTTACTATTAAATCATACTTAAATACTAGAATACACTGACAGTTTCTCACTCAGTTTTCACTATTCTTTGGCCATAATTGGCTGTGTTTGTTGCATGGTGAGTCCTTCATTTGACTTAACTTTGGAAACTCTTTTCTCTGGTGTAGCTTTGAAACCTGCATGAAGTATTATTTCTGTTTTATGTGCAACAAGTTCATAGTGTTTTGGTTTTCTGGTGTGTATCTTTCTGCATTTCTGGATTTCTTTGGTCTGTGGTCTATCTAGGCTACTGTCTTGACTTTTTAAGCAGTCAAGAAATGTGTTGGAAGGGGTATTGTAACAGTCTTCAATTTTCTGTAGTAAATTAATGTCACCTTTTATTTCTCAGAGGGACAGGGAATTTCCTCTCTAGTTTTTTTGCAACTCCCTTGGTCAAGGCCTATAGCTAGTACTCTAGGATTTTCTACAGTGTGATAGTTGTGTGAGAGGGGATAAGTTTCATGCTCTACATGACACTTGAAGTAAAAGTAAAACTTTTTAGTCCACAATCCAGTAGACAAATCCATACACAAATCACAGAAGTAACATCTATATAGCAACTACCTTTCCCTTTGTGTGCTTTGATTTGACAGCACTATCTTAATCTTAAATTCTAAATTAGCCAATCATATGCTGATACTTTTCAATCTTAAGAAAATGTGCAGTGTATTAGAGCTATGGTCACTTTTATATTCTAAATCTGGCTTATTGTGTATCTGAGGTTAAATTAAGGGTCTCTGAGTAGGAATAGGGGTAAGGCTAAAGGATCTGTGGGTTATATTATAGGGTAGGTGATAAAGTAATGATGGCTTATTAAAGAGGTCAATTCAAGGTGGTGTTATCTATATAACTGGGTGTATGGGTTAAACATTCCTTAGAATTAAATTTTAATATTTTTGTGATAATAGTTGAAGTTATATAAGACAATTATTGTTTCCTACCTTTCTTAATATTCAATTCTACTCAATCTTAAATTCCTAAATCTTTCTTTGATTGTTAAGTTCCAACCCTTCATGAGATTAGCCTGAATAATTAGTGTCACTTTAAATTTACATTAGTATTCATCTCAAACCTATCTCAAAGAAGTATTAATTTCTCTTTGACCTATATTTGAATTGCTTACTTGAGGTATTTGTCTGTCCTTCAACTTATTCCTTAGTAAATTTTCCAATCTAACTTACTCAGGAACACCTTTGGCCTTGTGCATAGGCTGTCCAGTGACAATAAGTCAGTAGTTTTCAGGCTGAGTTCAGGTGCAGAGACAAGAATAGCTTGATCAGTCAGTTGTCTAGAAGATTTTAATGGTCCTATATGAATACTGTAGTACAAATACAATAAGTATTAAAATATAACTCAATATAAGGGTCTCAGTAATTTTAATCTCATTAATTATATATGGGTTACAATCTTATAGTTGGTAGAAAAATAGACGTAAACATTCAGATACTATTCAAAGACTTTAGAAGTACTATTGATATGTTTTTCAATCTTATTGGTTATATATTTTGATTGTAATGATAAAGAATGTAGAAAATAAGACCCAAAACCCCCTCCTTTTATACCCAATAATTCTCCAATGTTCCCCTTGATTTGCTAGTCCTATACATGGCTAATAGAACCTCATTCTAGCTGCTAAAATCCTGGAGTAACAGGGACAATCCATCAAAATATAAGAATAAGCAAAAAAGAGAGTATATTTGTGTAATATCATAAAATAAAACACTAAAAAAAAAGAAGAACACTAAATATCACACAATATTAAGTGGGATCAACATTAGAAATGATGGGGTTAATTATTTCAAATTACTACATGAATTCCCCATCCAAATATGACCAATATTGGCTGATAAACCAATGAGAAACCCAAAAAAGGGCATGAGATATGGAGTAATTACATGCAGTCCTTGAAAGGCACTTGCATGAGTAAATCCTGGACTAATTTAGGCAAATTCAAGCATGGTGGTGAATTAAAGGCGCCAAGCTTGAGGTTATTAATAAAATTAGTGCATATAATAAGGTCAATGCACCTATAATTAAATTAGGACACTAAATAAGTGCCTGTCACCTATTTTAGTGTGTTTCCTCATATTGGGCATAAAATGTGGGGTAATTATAGTGTGAAAAGCTAACTTTGCCAAAAATGAAGCTATTCACACGGGAAAAATTCAGGCAGTATGTGGCCAGTACACAGAATCCATTTCTGGCATAAAAAACACCAAATTTGAAAAGTGTTATATTTATGCATTTGAGTAGGCAAATCAATAGTCCTCATTAAGACAAATTGATCTATCAAAGCACATTTTTAATATTATTGAATTTATAGTGCATATATTCAACCTTTAAGTGATTTAAAGTGCATTCCTTGTTTTTCACATAAAACAATGGAAAAAACAGCTTTAAGTCTACATAAAAATTATGTAGCCTTATACTTAATATTCTTAAGGCTACCCTAACATAATATAAATTAATATTAAGTACATAAGACTTATAAAAAGTGTTATAATGGCATATATTGTATTTTATCATAAATTTCACTAATGTATACAACTTGTGTACTTTTATTTATTGCTCCCATCTTAACTAAATGTGTTTAACATAAATTATGATTTTTTTCAACTCAGTCCAGGGAATATCCAGGCTGATAATAGAGGTTTCTGGACTCATTTCAAAAGATAAAGATGGAAAATAGTGTGCAGGATGAAAAAATGATGTGGGGAAGAAGAAGAAGAAGAGAAAGAAATAACATGTGGGAAAGATGAAAATGGGAGAAACAATATATAGGAAAGATTGAGTTATGGGGAAAACACAATGAAATGTGTCACATTGACAGGTAGATATTAAATGCATTAAAATAGTTGCAAAATAACATTAAGTAGGAAAAAGTAGGGATAAAATACATAAGAAATTTATGTCCTGTGATGTTCAGATCATATGGCGCTCAATTATCCTCTGTTATCATCAATTATGCAATTTGTATTGATAAAGATTATTTTTTTGATGGACATTAGTGAAAGTGATGATTGGAGCGAAAATGGCAATTTAATGCAAATAAATTGCATAAGTTGGCTAATTTGATGGACAATTGCACATGCTCTAATGTAACATTTAATGTATGATTGTGCATGCTCTTAGTGGCCTGAAAGTATTGCAAAAGAAATTTGACAATTATCTGATAAAATTAACCTGAGAATAATCCTATTGTTGAATAACTTTTATGGGTGTATCATCTTGAGTCATCTTCCTTGGTTTTGTTACTATGATCAACTGAAAAGTACCTGTTACTTTCTTCCTACCACTATATAAGCTCTTGCTTGTTTTATTTTTCATCCCCAAACACAACCATCTCAAAGAATCTATATCCTACTTTAGTAATCTATATTTACCAAAATAAAAAAATAAAAATAAAACATATAAACATAAACATAATTATAAAAAATAATAAAAATAAAAATAAGATCATATGATCAGGCAATCTGGATTTTTAACAATCAGCATAAAGAGTATAAACAGACAAAAGCGAAATTGCCAAATTATCATTCATTTCACCTATCTCAGAAATTGGTCACAAAAAAAAAAAAGGAAGTAAAAAAGGACAAGATGTAAAATTTTCAATGGTGTATAATACAAAAACTATCTTGATACTTCAAATGAACAATTAAAGTGTGTAGGCAAAAAAAGAAGGAATCATCTAGGAATCCACTCTGAGTTTTCATGATGATGACTATCTGGAAACCTTTCAGATACTGGAGACTCTGAGCGAGTGGGGCCAGAAGTTTTGTACACCAGCGGAGTCAGATTGATCACATTTGTTGGGTCATGCTGAGCTGAAGGATCTGCTGTGAGCTGATTTTCTTCAGGATGAGAAGAATGGTCCGACAACAAACTGTCATTTATTTCTAACTGCAGATGAGGATCCTCATTGTGTTCAAGTTCAGCTTGTTCACTAACAGGGTCGAGATGACATAGTCTACTATTTGATGCGGACCCTCTACCAGATAGGAGGTTAGATGCAGATGTCAGTTCCTGTTCATGTTCATGTTCACTTGAAATGCCTAAAAGTTCACGCAAATAATCATTTTCTTTTTTCAACTTTTCAATCTCGATGGCAGCTTGAAGCGCAGGATCAGACAAAGAGCTATTCCGCCGACCAACAAATCCACCAGAGGCTGGATCTTGTGCCCTAGGAAGACAATCAATTCCATTGATTGATCCACGACGCTCGAGTTCCATTGCTTCACTCTCAATGTTTGTGGCAGGTGGATAGGGTAGCATAGATAGGGGGACCGTGGGTGAGGTGACGTGTTCCTCTCCAGACAATTCACGGAGAGCGTTTTGGAGTAGAGTGGATATAGCTTCGATGGACTGGTAAATGGAAGGATCAGAGAGTAGGGCGCTGGCAGAATCAGGTTGTTGCTGTTGTTTTTCCAATAGGTGATAGACAATTGATTCGTAATACTTTATAAGATCGATTTCATGTTGCTGTGAAGAGTGCTATAGAGAGAACAAAAGTGAGTAACAATCTCTTCAATACCATGCTTCGGACTGATAACCGATACTCAAAGCTTACGGCGTGACCTCTAAATCTGGACATGACCTGCTCCAAGGTGGTCTCATAGTCTTTGAGAAGAATTGTAAGTTGTCTATTTTCATGTTGAAGAGTTTGGTTTTCAATGACCAATTGCGCATTAAATCGCTCAAGCTCAGATTCGAATTGCTCTGTGTTTTGGAGATCGGATCGATTGATGAAGGCGGCGGAAATGATTAAAACCCCGTAAAAAAAGGATTAGCTAAGTTGTTCCGGAGAATTGGCCAGCCATTGAATTGATTGTAAGTCGCCGCACCTTTGCTCAAATCAACGTTGAACCTGCGCAGGGCATAGCCAGTGCCTGTATGGATGGCCTGGGTTTTGAGTTCCTCAGTCTGCCGCTTAAGATTTTCACATTGCTCGCGATTTTGTGTCAGCTGAGCGCTGAGATCGGCGAGAAGCTGCCACAGACGCTGTAAATCGTCATCCATCACAGTCATGCCCCAGTCACGTGTTTCAGACAGTCAAGAGGGCGTTGAGGGCAAGAATGGATGGAGTGGCTGGAGATGAGTGTGATCGACGGTAAAGTGCTTAAATTCTGGCTTGGCGGCTGCTCTTTTCTGCTCTCAGAGTTGATTTGACGGAAATCCGCTTACAGTCCAAGTCTGCAGATACTCTCCGCGTTATGCATAATAGCATGAAAGTTGGATTTCAAGGATGGATTCTTAGTAAATGAGTTATTGAATTTACCTAAGATTAGTGAAATAAAATCCAATCAGAAGAACTGGCCTAAGATAGATCAGTACCCAACTTATGATGGGGAAGCCAGCTCTGATTGGAAACATTTTATCCAAAGAATTGACAACTTGAAATTCTCATATAAGTTACCAGATGAAGAAATAACTTCAAAATTGATCTCTTTATTTAAGGATGTTGCTTTATTATGGTTTGAAGCTGTTTTGAATGAGGGTAAAGATTACTCTTGGGCTGAATGGAAACAATTAATTGAAGAACAATTTGGAGGTTCTAAATTCAGACTCACTCAGCAAAGATTATATGAGAAAACTAGGTATAATCCATTGAATGGTGACAAACTTATGGTATTTTTAATGAATTTAAATAAAATATTAAAAGCCATTGAGCCTAACATGGATTTTAACTTACGGAAAGATAAGATAACATATAAATTACCTATATCTGTCAGAGACATTGTTGTAGCTAGAACAATTAATCTTACTGAATATTCTGACTTTATTAATATTTGTAATGAAATATTGTTAAACCATAAGTATGAAGCAAGGTATTCATTCTACTTATAAACAAAATATTGAACCTGTTAAAAATCAGAATTCAAATACACTTCAGGAAAATCAGAAAAAACCTACTGCACCTGTAGTACCTAAAAAGTATGAAACTAATACTTGTTATAAGTGTAACAAACCTTGGGTTAAAGATCACAAATGTGAGAAGAATATAAATATTGTTGAAAATCAACATGAATCTGAAATTGAAACAGAGAAAAGTAAAGATTCAAGTAATAATGACAATAATATCTCATATAGTGATGAAAATGAAGTCTGTATGTTGGAAGATGATTTGTTGATCTTTGAAAATCCAATATTAAATATGGACTCAAATGAATCTTTAATGAATTTTGACGATTCTGAAATCATTAAAGATATACAAGCTGATAACTTAAGAATGACACCTATCACAGTTCCAGCTATCAGTTCTGGTGAAAATGTTAATATAGTATTGGACACAGGAGCTGCTGGTTCTGTTGTTTCTACTAATACATTGCAAAAAATTGATAGTGAATACAAGTCTAAGCTTGAACCCCTTCAAAGTAAATATTGGAGAGGTTTTGGATCAGTACTACACCCCATTGGTAGATACAAAGCTTCTGTTTTCTTTAAACATCAACATGGTTATGTAAGAGTAACTTGTGACTTTGTAGTAATGGATAGTACTAACTGTAGTAAATGTTTTATCATTGGAAATGATATTCTGACTAAGTTTGGTGTGAAATTAGACCCTGCTAATAACAATTTTACAATTGGCATGAATGGTAAAAGGAAATTTAAAATAAATTCTTTTAACACAGTCTTACACATTGAATCAGTAACAAATATTCCGTGCAAAGAAAGAGAATCCAATGAGATGGATCTTCTGGAAACAGAAATTTCAAAAGCATCATTTGGCACTCAGATAAGTGAATCTGAGAAAAATAATATTTTGGACTTAATTAAAGCATTTACAATGGCTTTTGCACATGGTACAAATGAACTTGGCCTTGTAAAAGATCATGAGATGAAAATTAGTTTAACCTGTGATATGAATAATATTCCTGCTAGTCTTAAAAAGAAACCATACCCTGCTTCAGCAATGAAGAGGAAAGACATAGAGGATAATATTAAGATGTTATTAAAAATGAACATTCTTGAGAAGGTTGAAACTACACCAAAATATTGTGTAATATCACCAGTGCTGATTTCTTATGAACAAGATAAAGCAAGACTGTGCGGTGATTATAGAGCATTAAATACATTTACAGTAGATGATATTTATCCCTTGCCAAGGATTGCCTCTATACATGCTACCCTTAAAGGTGCTAAATATATAAGTTGCCTAGATGGAAATAAAGGGTACCATCAAGTTCCTGTTGAAAAGAATTCACAGAACTTTTTGTTGATAACAACACACATGGGAATTTATAAGTATGTCAGAATGCCATTTGGACCAAAGAATGCTCCATCAGTATTTCAAAAGTTAATGGATATAACATTCCATAATGAAATGATTGAGGGATGGTTAATGGTATACATTGATGACATCATAGTGTTCTCTAAAACTTTTGATGAACACTTAATCCATTTAAGGAAAGTATTTCAAAAAATGGATGAAATAAAAATGACCCTTGCATTGAAAAAATGTAAATTTGGGTTTGAATCTTTAAAAGTGCTTGGTCATATTGTATCTGGCTTACAAATATGTGTAGACCAAAATAAGGTGGTTGCAATCAAGAATATTGGAATTCCTCAAAATGTAAAGGATGTACAATCTTTTCTTGGTATGTGTGGTTATTATAGACAATATATAAAGAACTGCCAATTAATTGCTGCACCATTGACCACACTGATAAAGAAATCAGAAGCTTTCATTTGGAATAATGAAAGACAACAGGCTTTTGATAAGTTGAAAGAATGTTTAATGACAGCTCCTATCTTGGGATTACCATATTTTCAATTGCCTTTTGTATTATATACAGATGCAAGTTTTATTGGTCTGGGTGCTGCTTTTCATCAAAAACAACTTATTGAAGGAAAAATGTCAGAAGTAGTAATATTCTATATTTCATGTACTCTAAGAAGTAGTGAATTGAAATATGGTGCTACTCAACTTGAATGTTTGGCAGTAGTATGGGCTCTTGAGAAGCTACATTATTACCTTGTAGACCAAAAATTTGAGTTAATAACTGACTGTAGTGCAGTTAAGTCACTCTTAAAAGTGAAAACTCCTAATAGACACATGCTTAGATGGAAATTAGCTGTACAAGAATACAGAGGATGGATGACTATAACACATAGAGCAGGAACCTTACACTTTAATGTAGATTTGTTATCTAGAGTACCTCTGCCTAATAATGATGATAATCCTGCTTATGTTCCTGAATCAGAGATTATTAACATTTATGGAATTTATATTGTAGATCTTGAGGATGAATTTATGCAATCAATTCTTGACATGTATGCTTCAGATCCTGATTTGAGTAAACTCACTACAATATTAAATGATCCGTCTAATGCTTCAATGAATTTTTTAATAAAAACATTACCAAATAAGTATTAAGAGGCATTAGAAAAAGGAAAATTTTCCATTGAGGATGGTTTTATATATTACAGGAAAAAATTTAAGTAATGTAATTGTTATTTCCCCTTCAATGAAGGAGTTAATGTTAAGTATATGTCATGATAATATCTTAGAAGGTCATTTTGACTACCATAAAACATTAAACAGAGTAAAAAACACAGCTTGGTGGATTAACATGTCTGAGGATGTTCAAAAATATGTTGAGATGTGTGATTCTTGTCAAAAATCTAAAAGATTAACAGGAAAAAGAGCTGTTTTATTGCAAAAAATTGAGAAACCAAAAGCTCCATGGGAAATAATTAACATGGATTTTGTAACAGGTTTGCCAATATCAGGGCATAAGAGTTATAACTCCTTCTGGGTAATTGTAGATAGATTTACAAAAATGTGTAAATTTATTCCTACCCACAAAGAGGTTTCTGCAAATGACTTAGCTTTTTTATGGTGGACAAAAATGTTAAATATAGCAGGTTTTCCCAAAGTAATAGTCTCAGACAGAGATCCTAAATTTACTTCTGAGTTCTGGACATCAATTATGGATGTTTCAGGGCGTCAATTAAAACTTTCTACAGAACACCATCCACAAGCTGATGGGCTGGCAGAAAGAATGATACAAACTTTAGAAGATATGATAAGAAGATATTGTGCTTTTGGTCTTAACTTTAAAGACAATGACAAATTCATGCATGATTGGGTAACCCTTATCCCAGGTTTAGAATTTTCATACAATAGTACAGTACATTCTGTCACTGGAAAAAAGACATTTGAGTTATGGTTGGGTTATTTACCTAATACCCCTGCTAATACTCTTAATAAATTACCTAGATTGGATATACATCCAGGTACTAAGTCTTTTCTTCAGATGCAAGAATTGTGCAGAAAACATGCTCAAGAATGTATAAATAAGGCATTTGAGTATGAGAAGAAAAGATGGGATAAAGCCCATAAAGAACAAATGTTCAAAGAGGATGATGAAGTCCTTATTTTTACACTACATTTCAATTTAAATGGTAATGTTAAATTGAAGGATCCATTCATTGGACCATTTGTAGTTAAAAAGATGGTTGGTAACAATGCTGTTGAAGTTATTCAATATGCACCATATGATAGAAAACATACAGTATTTCCTAATTCTCTTATAAAACCATACCATTCTAATGATACTGCTCTATTTAAAAGAAGATCAGGAAGGCATAAACAGAAACCTGAAGAAATAGTTGAAAAGGCAGAAATTGAAAAGATAATTAAAAAGGGACACCTTACTAAAGAAAAGGGAGTTGAGTATCTATTAAGATTTAAAAATAAATCAAGTGAATATGACCAGTGGATTCCAGAAAATGAAATATCTGATCTTAAAAACCTCTTGAAAATTTTTTAATTAAAATAATACTGCTTATTCAGTATATGTATTATAGAAAATTTAAAAACTTTTCTATTCACTCCTTACTATTAATTAAAATGTCTTAACATTTTTTTATTTTTTTTTTGGGTGAGGGAGTGTCAGACTAGTTATCCACAGGACTGAGTAATTCTTATGTTTAAAATAAGATAAACTTAAATAAATTAAGCTTTTATCTTAAAAGTAAGGTTAAAACACATATATATATATTTATAATACATATATATATAATTATTACACTATTATATAGCTTATAGTAGTTTAAATAGCTTATCTATAGCCTAATAATACTTATTAAGGTGTTAATGGAGTCATAATATATTTATCTTAAGTGATATTAAGTAATTATTGACATACATAAACCTATAAGTATACATAAATCTCATATTCAGTGAAATATGCAGTATATTATGTATATTTAGGTCTATAAGTAGGTTTTAGCCTCTTAATAGCCTATATCCTTTTTTTTATGCTTATTTTAGGTCATATGGACCAATTCAGTGGACTCACAATGCCTACACAAGCATATACACCTATTTCAGGTGCATATACCCAGTTTAGACAACTTAATCTGCTTCCTTGGATAGATTTTCACAGATTCATGGGTTGGGATATGATTACTGGGTTAATATGGATGCTTGGGGATGTTATTGGGAGCTTGGACAGTTTATTTGGTTCCTTTATATGCTTTGGGTTTCACTATATACTCTTTGGATGAGTTTTTTTACCTGTTTCTTTATGGTATCTGCTTTTATCTGTTTATTCTATTTATGGTATGGGTCTGTGTTATCATTAATTGTGATGGAGGGTCCTTACTGGAGGCCTGGGTGTTGAATCTTCTTGATGTGGATGCCATGGGGAGGTGATGGGCCCTCACATTGCTGCAATTGCCGGGGATAGCAGTGACATCATCTGGATTGAAGGTCTGTGCACTCCAGTGGATTTTGGTATAAGTAAGGGAGGATTTTGAAGGTTATTAGACATCACTTATTTACTACAATACAATAAAATATTTAAACACAATTTTTATCATTTAGAAATATATTATAAAGCCTTTATAAATTTATATTATCACTATATATGCTATAAGCATATTCTATTTATCTATTTTCCACCACTAGCACGCATTTAAATCCAAGTATTGTGAGTTTTATTTGAGTATAACTATTTTATTAGTCTTCCCCTGAGGTTTAATCACTAATTAATTTATAAATAAGTAGTAGGACTACTAATAAATACTATTAAATCATACTTATATACTAGATAGACTGACACACCCCCTTCCTGCCCCTACCCTGCACCCCTCCCTTGCCATGGCCCCCCATCCTTTACAGTTAAAAAAGCCAACCCAGCATCACCTTTTTTGAAAGACCTGCAAAATCCCATGTTGATCTCTCTCATCAACAACTGGATTTCCTCCAAAAAAATTGTTAATCTCTCCTCCAATGCTGCTATCTGCGTTAAGGGTGTGATGCGCCACAGGTCAAACGACTTGAAAATTATCATGAACTCAATGGACTACCAAACCATCCTCACCAGTTCTTGGCAAGAATGGCTCCCTCAAGGATTAATCTACAAACCCCCCACATTCCCTGTTGTCACCCACAGAATTCCAACTTATTTTGACCTCAACAACCAGTCTTGTGTTAATTCCTTCCAGCTTCCCTCAAATCCCTGTACAGGATCTCCTGGTTAAGGTGCCTTGAATCCAGGGCCATGGAGAATCACTCATCTGTAATCCTACATCTTCATGACAAATAAGATGCTTACCTCCTTGCTTCCCCCTTTCCCCCTTTCCCTCTTGTTGTTTAAGGGCAGATTTGTCGCACTGAGGCTGTCAAACATTATAGAAGCACCTGTTTCCAGTTCTGGGGCAGGGGTCACCTGTCAATTCACTTTTCTCTCCCCCCACATTGCTCCAACTGCGCTGGCCACCACAGCACCAAACTATGCAAAGCACCAAAGCTGTCATCACCAGTCTGCTTTCTCTGTGTTGACTCTTTACCGCATGATTACCCTATCAAGAATTCCCTCACAACTCTCCCCCTCCTTCTCAAAAATCCTCTGACTTCTCCCCCTATCTTCCACCTCCCCCACCTGCTGTCCTGCCCCCATAATCACTCATGAATAGAGACCACACTGCAAAATCCCCAACCTCTTCCCCATTTTTCACTTTCTTCTAACTCAATTGTCACAGATCATTCTATGTTTTCCACTCCCTGTTTAATGACCCAAGCACTAACCATTTTGACATTCTTGCACTTCAGGAGCTGTTCCTCTCCCCTGACCACTTCTCTCCCACTCCAGCCAGGGGATAGCACCTGATCTCTCCCCTTCACTCCCCTTCCTCCCCACCTCCTCCCCCATTTACTGTTGCTTCTACATCAACACAAGACTCCCCATCCATCTATTTACTTCAATCCCAAGTCCCTCAGTTGACTTCACTCTCCTCCAAATAAACCTCTCCCCAACCCCAATTATCTGCACTAACCTCTACAACTCCCCTGCCTCCTTCTCCACTTCACAATTTATCTTCCCCTCTCTTCATCCATTCTATCATCTCTCCATTTTCCTTTTTTCTGACTCTAATTTTCATCATGACATTTGGGAAGACCTGTCCAAGCATCATTCAAACCATCAAGAGTCCTTCTTTTTCATCGACTCCCTCTCTGACCTTGCTATGTCTCTTGTCTCCCAACCTGCAGTCCCAACCTTTTGAAACTCCTATTGCTTAACATCTGTGATTGACCTGGTATTTTCAAATGGGAAGGCTGCTGATTGGGTTATAAGTTGCATCACCAACAGAGACTGTTCCTCCTCTCATCTCTCCGACCACAGATCTATCATCACTAAAATCCTTCCACTCCCCTTCCCTCCCCCTCAACAGAAACCCTTTAGGAATTGGAAATCATTTGATGAGTCCTCTCTCCATTGTGCCCTTTCCTTTTTTCCCCCCATTTCCCCTCTCTACTCCCCCTCTTCTATTGACTTGGCTGCCAAACAAGTCACTTCCCTATTTATCAAAATAATGGAAACCTTTGTCCTGCTGCAGCAGCCCAGCTCTGTGTGTCACACATTGTGGAATTGTGGTATCTTGGATCCCCTCAAGAAAAACTGCTATAGAGCCCTTTTTCAAATAACACTCTCCCCTGCTCCACATTTTGAGTCTGAGTTTCTGTCAGTGAGAAAGGTCTTCTGTGCAAAACTCAAGTATCTTTGTGAAAAACACGGCCAAAAATATTTATCCTCCCTGACACCCAGCACCTTGTTTAAACCAGCTAAGTCATCCCCTCACATATCTACCCCTCATTCTAACCCTCCTCTCCTTGATTCTGATGGTTCTCTGGTAACTGAAAACCTACTGAAAGCCAGACTTATTTTTGAAGTTTCTTCAGTGGCATCTATCCCTTGTAACCTTTCTGACATCAATACCCCTCACCCCCCTTCACAGTTCAGGAGATCTCTGCCGCCCTTCTTAAAACAAAGAAAGGCAGGACCCATGGACCTGATGGTATCCCAAATTCTTTTCTTCATTGTATCCCCCTCGCAGTTGCTGCTCTTCTTCTCCCCCTCTTCAAGAAGTGTCTTGACACAGGACACTACCCCACTCCATGGAAGATTGCTAGGACAGTAATTATCCCCAAGCCAAGTCACCCTGACTACTCCATTCCAGGTGCCTATTGCCCCATCCCTCTCCTCAACACTATGAGCAAACTTCTTGAAGCCCTCCTTACTAAATGCCTCTCTTACCTAATAGAATCAGAACAACTTCTAACCAACACTCACTATGGTGGCGGCCCTTTCAGATGCACCTCCGATGCCCTCCTTCATTTAGTCAAATGGACTAAAGACCAGTGGAGGAATGGTAATGTAGTCAGTGCTCTCTCACTTGATTTCAAAGGGGCATTCCCTTCAGTAAACACCACAAGGATCTCTAAAATTATCTTCTCAATGTCCCTCCCTCATAACCTAATTTCACTTATCATTGATTCTCTGCATGGAAGAAAGAAAAATATTTACTTCTCCTCCTTCGAATCCCCTGTCTCCTTCTCCCCCAAAGGACTTCCCCAAGGGTCTCCTTTGTCTCCTCTCCTATACATAATCTATAATGCTGACCTTTTACTCCTTCCATCCCTCTCTCAATCTTCACTTGCCCTTGGCTACCTTGATGACATAGTTTTCCTGTCTTCCAGAAAGGACCCGGAAGCAGTGGTAGTTACTCTCACTAAATTGGGATCAGAAGTGGTTGTCTGGGGCTCCTATCATGCCGCAGTTTTTGATTTCTCCAAAACCAAGCAGATGATTTTCACTAAACGTAAACAAATTTTAATCTCTCCCCCATCTCTCACCTTTAATAATAGAATGCTCACTCCCTCCCCTACCATGAAATGGATTGGGGTTCTCCTCAATCCCCCCTGTCATTCATCCCAAACAGAAAAAGTTGGTTGCAGCTGATCTTCAAGCGGCAGCCTCCATCCACCACCTGGAATCATTAGGTTGGGGTATTCCATTGAAGCAATATTGTACACTGATTACCTCTTTAGTTCATTCCATAACAGATTATGCTGCCATTGTGTGGCACAATCCAAAGAGGAACTTTTGTACCATCAGACTCCTGCAGGTGGTAGAAAACAGAGCTCTGAGGTGGGCCCTTGGTTGTTTCCACTCCACTCCAGTCAAACTTCTATTGCACAACTCATCCTCTCTCCCTTGCAAAAACTGTCTGGATTTAGCTGTCAATAAGGCATGGGCAAGGCTCCTCACTATCCCATCCTCAAACCCCATGGCTCACCTGGCTAAATGCCTTCTCTCCTCCCCTTCCCCTAAATTTCATCAACACCAGCTCCATATTCTCTCCAAATCCAACCTTTTCACTCCCTCAATTTCCCTTTCCAACTTAGACTCCCATCACCCATCCCCATTTCCACCCTGGTTCCCCCCTCTTTTCAGCTAACATCAGTGACTCCAAGGACCTGGTGTGTGCTAAGACCCTCAAATTCATGTCTTCCAGACCCCACTCATCTTACCTTATTTACACCAATAGGTCTAAGTCTGACTCAGGGACATTTTCTACTGCTTTTGACCTGGGCTAGAACTTACCGTTTATGGCACGCCTAGGTGACCAAAACCTCTACTCTTTATTTTAGTCAGAGATTTTTGGGATCCTTCTTGGCTTGTGCCTTTTCATCAACAGCCCCTTTCACTCACTTTATAATTCTCTTCCCACTTTCTCTGACAGTCAGTTGGCAATCAAGGCCCTTTCCTCCCCCTCCAACACAAAATACAATTCCTCCCTGCTCCATTCAATTGCCTCCTCTGTCTTTTCCATCCCATCTTCCAGCCTTGAGATGTCCCTTTCTCTCCACTGGTGTTTAGGTCACTGGGGGATACTAGGTAACAAGGTGGTGGACATGTTTTTCAATGGCTTCCATGACATGGCTTACCTTTCTCTGTCTCTACTTTCATTTGATGCCCCCTCCCTTTATTTCCTCACTTAAATCATACATTAAGACACACTAAAACCTCCTTCTCCACTCTCCCCCCAACAGGGACACACTGAGAAAACTTAGGGGTAGGTTTAACCCTCCCTTCTTTTTTAAGGCATTGACAGCTCTTCCAAGAGCACATGCTACCACATTTGTCCAATGCCGCTCTGGTCACCCTCCCTTAAAACACTACCTCTTTTGCTTCAAAGCTGCCCCCTCACCTCTTTGCTCCTTATGTCACCTAAATGCCCTGGACACCCTGGAACATTTTCTACTCTTTTTCCCTGCGCATTTCATTAAGTGCAAGGCAATCTCTGATTTTGCTAAAAAAATAAGATTACATTTTCTTCTTCTTCCCTTTTTCCCCCTTCCCCCTTTGCACTTCAGGTTGCTTCATTTCTCATTTCCACAAACAGATTCCCCAATAATGTTACCCTCTCGCAGTAGCCCCTACTTTTCTACCTTTAATTGCCCATTGTTTTTCCCCCAACTTAGTTCCCTACCCATTTTGTACCTAGATTATGCCCCCTACTCCTTCATGCCCCTAGTCAGGTGAGATTGTAAGATATATATATATATCAAAAGGATGTATTTTTGGGCCTGATTTTCCTGCCATTTTGGTACTTCCATTTCTTCTTTAGCTTCTCGAAAATGAGGTGGATAATTCTGCTCTGGTTGACTTTGGCACTTTGGTGGAGGAAATATGGGAAAGTGTTTCTTTATCTGTCTCTGAAACATTTCTTAGGACATGTTTTTTACTTTAAACAGCCTTTCTTGAAACTATGACACTATTACCATTTTCCATTGAAGAGGTTTCAGCTGGTGATATAGGTTTGACAGTTGAGTTTCCAAGATCAATTTTTTTATCTTAAAGCCTTTTGGAAGTTCTTCAGTTGAATAATAAGGTTTGATATTTTTGGCTTTCTACAGAGATGATATGTCTAGATTCTTTTTCACTTGTTGGGCTGCTGATTCCACTTTGACATCCAGATTATCAAACTCTTCTTCCATCACTATTTCCTGTAATAATATTATCAGAAACAATTTTAAAAATTATTTTTGAGATAGAACTTACTGATCCCTCATCATAATCAATCCCAATTTCAACATTCTTCATTTTCTCATGTATTTAAACATTAGAGGATGTCTGTCAGCCTGGATATCCCCAGAAATGAGTAAAAATTACTTTAAAATTATGTTAAACACATGGACTATACATGGGAACAATAAATAAAAGTACACAAGCAGTATACATAAGTAAAAAGTATGATAAAATACAATATATGCCATTATAACACCTTATATACATGCATATATCCACCTTTTATAAGTCTTATGTACTTAATCACCACACAATATAGGAGGCGGACTTGCAAGTAATTCCGCAACCTTGAACCCAAATTCATATCTAATTGAGCACAAATTGAGGTGGTGTTGAAACAATCATGAGGAAATATTGATTTTAATTTGAACACAACTTGAAATTAATTCAAAAATTTAGTGAAGCACATTTTATCATTAGAAAAACAAATCTTGATGCTTGACTTACTAGAATTTTTGTAGGAATATTGAAGTAAGTGAACCCCACTACCAAAAAAAAGTGGGCACATCAATAAGATTGTGAAAAATCATGTTTTTTGTTTTTTGTTTAAAAATATAAAAATTGTTGTATAAATTGAAATAAATCCAATTTTCATGATTTTACAAGATAAATTACTAATCAATTTATAAAGGAATCACCCAATACTATAAAAAGTTATTCAAGATAAAAAATTATTAAAATGATACTTTTCATCAAAATTTTATTAGTAAAAATTTCCTGAAGTATATATTTGCTCTCATTGTACAAGTATATATTCTTAAGTATTTATCCATCTTTAAAGTATTAGTAGAAGCTACATAAAGCTCAAAATTGATGGTAAAAACACTTTAGTTAATTTTACAATTCAAAAAAATTAATATTTATACCATAACTTTAGATTTAAAAATATTTTATTGTCACTATTTTTTCAAAAAAATAATTTACCATTACCTTCATTATAGAAAAAAAATATGTGTTGAATTTCAACAAGAATAAAATATATGGCTAAAAAGTTTTTCACAATAGTTATAAGTTTTTGTTTTGTTTTGTGCCATTTCATTTTCAAATCTCTATAATTTATTATATGTGTATATTATTTATTCTCTTTAAAAATTATTCTTCCTAATACTTCCCTCCCCTCTTTTGTGCTTCACATATGGTTCCCCTCACACATTCTCTCACTCTCTTAAATTTAGTACTACTCTCCCCAGTCCTCTCGCCTCACCACCCCTTGTATCCCCCTTCTCCACCCCTCTCCCTACCACCTCACCTCACCTAAATCAATTTGTTACATATATCACCCCTTTTGGTCCCTTATTCACCCTTATATATCTCATATCTTTATGAATAACATTAACTGATCTCCTTCTCACCCCTCTTCCTCTATATGGAAAAAAGGGGTGAATTGACAAGCCAAAGAGTTTGGGTGAGCAGCAAAAGGATCAAGATGATTTTGAGGTTAAATGGTTGGGATGGGGAAGAAGAAGGTTGGATTTAGATTCGATGTTTAGGATATCTTAAAAATGGCTTGTTGGGGTAAAGGGTGGAAAGGAAAGGTTGAGGTGGGAGGTGAAAGAGGTGGGGTGGGGTAGGAAGGAGTGAGGCAGGGGTGAGTATAGATGAGGAGGGAAGTGAGAGTAGTGTTGTGGGGTAAAAAGTAAAAGAGGAGGGGAGGGGAGTGGTGAGGAGTAGGCAAACTTACTCATGAACATTTGATACCACAGTAAATGTCTTGGGATTTTTATCAGAAGAAGAGATATGGGAATGAAGTCATAAGGAATACAAAGGCAGAGAAAGAAATGTATAGATATCAAAAGGATGTGAAACAAGGTGGAAAAAAACTGAATGTGGACTCTATCTTTGGGCTGAAGAACAGAGCTCACCCTTTCTGATTACAGCACTCATTTTCCACAATCAAAAACAACATGTAAAAGTGGTTTATTACTATTCATACCCCTCAACACATACAAGCTATTGGTTTATTCAATTTTTGTAATAAGCACCAAAAGTTAAGACTGAAGATCTACAGGAGTGTAAAAACTAGCCATTAAATACTATTTTGATTTTTTACAAAGTCTTTTACAGAATGTTTATTAAGAATTTACATACTATGGAGAACCAATAAAATGGGTAAACATTTGAAACAAGTTGGAAAAATTAGAAAAGCCTATATTTAAATTTTGAGCTAATGCAATTTTTTTTCTTTTATTAGATGAATGTATAGAGATTTAAATTTAGTTCAGAACAATTTTAGTGAGATTTTTAATATTTTTGAATTCAAAAATAAAATTTAAAGAAATATTTAAAATGAAACACATTGATATATATAGTAAACCTTTTGCTTTATTTTATGTTCTATGATTACTGTACATGAAATAATAATTAGTCATGATAACCAAAAATTTAATAAAATGAGAGCTTTAGCTTCCTCAATATCTTTTTTATAATCTATTTAATAAAAGAAATAAATTTTTGAGTCCTTTTTTTACAAAGGTTTTTTCATTTCAATGACTATCTACATTTTCCAAAAATAAAATATCTTAATTTTGGTGGAACTTAGATTGAACTCACAATGAGATCCTGTTTTGGACTGTGGTTCAAGCTAAGTAAAACTGTGAGAAACTTTAAAATTTTTTTAAATTTTTATCAAATATATTTGAATGTAAATATAAGTAAATTCTTATCTCAAAATGATTTATATTAAATTCTGAAAATTTCTGGAAACAAATACAAATGATGAATCATTTCAGAGAAATTTTTTATTATAAATATTTGGATGTTGATTTTCTAATATTATGAAATGATTTTTTTTCTTCATTAAAGATTAAGAAGATAACTAAAAATTATTTTAATACAACTATAACATATAAAAAAGGTATCAGATCATCTTTTTAGATTCATACTAACTCAAAAAAACAATTTGTTCATTTTAAGTACAAATTATATAGATCCTTCAAATCCTCAAATTTTTTCTTAATTTTCATGTGTAAATTAAAGGGAAATCTCATAGGGTAAAAATGGTATCTTTTTAAAAATTTAAATTAATCTATTTCAAATAAATATATATTGTTGTAAAAACTCAAAGTTTAAACTTAAGTTTCTGTTTTAAATGTGTACTGATGAGTTGAAATATTCTCTATCCAAATTCATTTTTTTAAATATATTCATTCTAGTATTTCTTATTTATAAGGCAAATTACAAGAAGATTTATAAAATCTTCTGTTTACATATAACTTCAATGGGATTTTACTTTAAAGAATTAGAAATTTAATAGAAGAATAATATAATTTTTACCTATCAGTGTGAATATCATTTTTCTAATAAATGATTGATAAAATTTTAACTCATATATTCTATCTAAGAAGTATGTGTAAATGTTCAGTTGTGAATCAATCCTGTCAAAAACTATTTTCCAAAGACTAAAAAAGAAACCTGAAACTTTTTACTTAATTTGTTCATCAACAACATAGAATTAAAATATTCTGTCTATTCATTTAAAATATGCATCATTATTTATTTTAATGAAAATATAACCACTTTTAAACTAGCTTTTTTATATGAGTATAAATCAAAATAACTATTGTACCTTTTTTACATAATAGTTATAATATGGTAGTTATTCAATGAACAACTAATATACTGATGAAAAATTTCCACTTCTACCTATTAAGTTCAGTTATTTCACAATAATTTACTCAGAAATTTGACCTGAACCACATTTTTTGACATGAGACTTCTTTTGAAAATCTATGGTGATTATTCCTAGGTGGACATAGCAATTATCCCACCATATAGCATGGAAGCACACTTAAGAATTAATATTAAATTTAAAGAATTTTATGCTTTTTTGTTGTATTTTATCTTTAAAATTTTACTCCTAGTTTGAATTTCAGTTTTTCATATGTAAAATTCATTGAGTAGTACTTCATTTAGTCAGAGATTGAGAAAACACATTGATAATTCTTTTTGTTTAGTTATATGTGGTTTAATGGTATTCTAGAAGTAAAAATATAACATATTTGATGGTTCAATATTTTTTTGATAACTCAACTGAATTTAAAATAATTATATTGAATGAACAAAAAAATATAAAAATACATGAAATAAAGAATCAGGAAATATGGATTAAAATTAAAAACCAAATCTTAAAATTCAGGGTTAAAAAGAGTTTTCAACAAAAAGAGCCACATATATAATTTTATATTTTTTCTCAAAAAGTTAATTAACTCATTATAAAACTTACAAGTAATAACTTTTTAATAAGTACTATGATTTTCAGTCCTTTTACTGATAAAGTGAGATTCAAAAATAGAATTAAATTGTGTTTTATTAAAAGATACTGTGGATTTATCAGATTCTTAAGCTCCCCAAATTTGTATTTCTATTAATTTTTTCATTAAACTCTCAATATTATTTCAGCAAGTATCATTCATCCTTGGTTAAGACCTCAATATGAGTTCAAAGTAAAGTTCAGTATCAGTTCATTATAGGTTCAGTCTGAGTTCCATCTGTGTTTCATCTATATTCAAGTTGAGGACTTGCTAGCAAGTCCCCCCCAAATATTGTCTGGTGAATATTAATCTGGAATATGCTAAGGTAATTTTAAGAACCTTAAATATAAGGCTACTTAATTTTTAACTAGACTTAAAGCTGTTTTTTTCCTTGTTTTATGTGAAAAACAAGAAATGCACTTAAAATCACTTAAAAGCTGAATATATGCACTATAAATTAAATAATATTAAAAATTCCCCTTGACAGATCATTTTGTATTCATAAGGACTATTGATTTAGCCACTCAAATGAATAAAAATAACACTTTTCAAATTTGGTGTTTTTTATGCCAGAAATGGCTTCTGTGTACTGGCCACATACTGCCTAAATTTTTCCTGTGTGAATAGCTTCATTTTTAGCAAAGTTAGCTTTTCACACTATAATTACCCCACATTTTATGCCCAATATAGGGAAACACACTAAAATAGGTGACAGGTGCTTATTTAATGTCCTAATTTAATTATAGGTGCATTGACCTTCTTATATGCACTAATTTTATTAATAACCTCAAGCTTGGCACCTTTTATTCATTAACATTCCTGAATTAGCCTAAATTAGTCCAGGATTTACTCATGAAAGCGCCTGCCAACGAATGCATGTAGTTACCCCACATCTCATACCATTTTTGGGGGTTTTCAGTGATTTCTCAGTCAATATTGGTAATTTTTGGATGAAGAATTCATGTAGTAATTTGAAATAATGAACCCCATAATTTCTACTGTTGATCCCCCTTAATATTGTGTAATATGTTGTGTTATTATTTCTCTTTTTGGCCTTTAATTTTATGTTATTACATGCATACACTCTCTTTTTTGCTTATTCTTTATTTTTGATGGATTATCCCTGTTACTACAGGATTTTGGCTGGTGATACCATTCTATATATGTTATTGGTCACTCTTAATGTTGTTGGACAGGTGTATTAGATATAATGAGGCATTATTAGCCATTTATAGGGCTGGTAAATTTAGGGGTTCATTGGAGGAATTATTGGGTATAAAAGGAGGGGGTTTTTGGTTTTTTTTTTAGATTCTTTATCATTACAGTAAAATATATCACCAATACAATTACAATACATATAAATAGTACTTATAAAGTCTTTGAATAGTATCTTAATTATTACATCTATTTTTCTACCAACTATAAGATTTTAAGCCATATATAATTAGTGGGATTCAAATTACTGAGACCCTTTTTAATACTTATTGTATTTGTACTACAGTATTCATACAGGACAATTAAAATATTCTAGAAAACTGATCATTCAAGCTATTTCATGTCTCTGTACTTGAACTCAGCATGACAATTGGGGACCTTTCCTCAAGAACTCTGTTGGTTATCTTCCAGTAAGTAAAATATTCACAAAGAGGCTACAAGCAAATAAAATCCATATAGAAATATTCAGATAATTACAACAGGTTGAGGTCACTTATATAGTGATTTCAGAAAAAGAAGCCCTGTTATATAATAAAATTTTGATATTGAATCAACAATTTTACAACTAATTTAACATAAAAAATTTTCTTAGTGGGATTCTGTCAATAGACCAATTAATTTGGTGATATTTGCAGATACTTAACCATATAATAAAAACTGATTAATTATTTTCTTTTAACAGGACTATTTATCACTTTTTGTTGGTTTTTAAAACTCTTTATATATATAGAAATGACAAATTAATTTTTTAAATACAAAACACAGCTAAATATTGTAGACCAGTTATATAAAGTGACCACATAAAAGCATATTTGACTTTTTGCACATATAAATACACTTAATACCAACAAGTAAGAAATTTAATTGTCTTTAGTAGCTCTAATTAATACTGAAAAAAATTCTTTTTGAAGTTTAAATATCTCATATTTCAATTTTTTATTTAAATTCCACGTAAAAATGTGTGAAAACAACAATGAAATTGTGAGTAATAAGGCAAAACCTTATAACTTAAGACCTAGAACTGAAATACCTGTTACAGGACATTAAAATGGAGGGCCAGGATTCTCCCACCAACAGCAACACTCCACAGATGTCTCTGGAAGAAATGGAAAGACTTTTAAAACTAGTATCAATAAAGAAAACAAAAAATACTTTTCAAGAACAAATTCACTCCCTATCCACTCTTCTAAACACCCTAAAAATAAGATTCATCAATATAGTAGACCAGATGGGCAATCTGGAGAAAAGAGCCACGCAGGGTTTTATATAAGTCAAACAAGTTCTAGTGGGACTAAAGGCTCAACCAACAACTGTTGTATCAAACAATTCCACAGCGGCAACAGAAACACCTCCAGCCTAAGAAGAGAATCAAAAGAACACAGTCAGAAAGTGGAAGTGGGACTGGTATGCCAAAAATTACAACAACCCTCCAAAGCAGGGATCTAGAATTTACCCTTATAGGGGAAAGGCAAGGAGAGGTATAGAAAATGGAATAAGACCTTGATAAGTCATTCATATTCTCATGATCAATTATATGACACTAACAGCAAATTACTCATAGGTAATGAGATTGATAGAGATTTATTAGATATAATTGATAAAGATTTAAAAAATCATTCATTTGATATTAATTTTTCTTTACATGATGACAATTTACATAGTTTCATTGATCACCCGGATAATAATAGTCATATTAAAATGGATCAAAATAAAGTAAATCCTGAGCCAGATGATGAGTCTTCTGAGTTTTATATGGAAAAAATTGAATATTTATTGAAAGAAAATCCAAAGGAATCAAAGATCATTATAAAATTGTTATTAAGAATTGAAAAATTGGAAGAATTCTCTAAAACCTCAAACAATAATATAGAAATTGTATTATAAAACCTTACACAATCATTGAGTACTACAGCCAATATATTGAAAATCATTTAAGATTCAAATCTATATATATAAAAGAACTGGTGCCCTGTGTTCATAAAACTTAGCATATTCAGCCACTAACCTAACTTCCCCCCCCCCCCCACCACCCTTTCACCAACTCCAGCTTCACCCCTCCAAATCACACATACCCACGCCACTCCTCCTTGGTCCAACCTGGTAAGTTTTCATTAGTTTTTTTTATTCCCTTTTTTTATTACGCTCCACTTTCACCCAGTATTTTTACCCTTTTCCCTGATTAAAACTTTCATCCTTGATATTTGTAAGTATTTTTTTTATTTTTTTATTTTAATCCTCACCTCACCCCTCACAGCTAGCCTCCACCCACTCAATCACCTCCCGCAACACCCACACCCACCTTCACACTTTGCAATCACCCCACCTCCACTAATTTATTGTAAGTTTATTTTTTATTTTTATTTTTTTAACACTTCCCCCCCTTTCCAAAATTTCCCACCTCTGCCTCCACCCACTTGATCACCTCCCACAACACCCACATCCACCTTCACTACCTTGGACATCACCCAACCTCCACTAATTTATAGTAAGTCTTTTTTTTCTTTTTTTCTCTTTTATTTATTTTTTAACACTTTGAAATCTATATATATTAATATTGATACAAATATATATATATTTTTATATTTGTTATTAAATGAAATTGATATATATTTCTTCATGGACTTCATCATATGAAGCAGAAAAAATATAATTAAACTATGATATACATATTTGTACTAAAATTTATTTGATGTATATATTGCTTAATGAAATTCATCATATGAATCAGATAATATATAATATATAAAGAAACTATGATATTTATGTTGATATTGATATATATATTTCTTCATGAGCTTCATCATATAAAGCAGAAAAAATATAAAGAAACTATTATTGAAATCTATATATATTAATATTTATAAAAATATAAAGAAACCAATATATATCTATATTTATATTTTTTTTATTAAATGCAATTGACATATATTTCTTTGTGAACTTCATTATATGAAACAAAAAAATATAATGAAGCTATGCTATACATATTTGAACTAAAATTCTTTTGATGTATGTATTGCTTCATGAACTACATCTTATGAAGCAGATAATATATAATATATATATAATATAAAAAGAGAATAGGATATATATGTTGATATTGATATATGAAATTCAATTGATATCAAAATAATGTATCATTTTTAATCATCTGAAATACAATTTCGAAAGAAATAATGAAAATAAAAATTGATTAAATTCAATTTAATCATCAAATAAAATATGGCTGTAAAGAGTGCACCATCTGTTAATGTCTACATTCCACATGAAAGGAAAATTTCTCCCTGGGAGACAAAAAATTTTTGAATTAATCATTATGTAGCAATATTTTTTTCACTTTTTAAAGGCATTATTTTTATTGAGTTCTATGCTCCATTTTCTCAATGTTTTCAAGAGCTTTGGAAGGGGAGACCAGAATTGACAAATTCAATATGAATTTGAATAATGAATAAATAAAGTAGGCACTTTTTATTGGAGGTTAATTTTATTGATGATATAGGATGTATAATTATAATAGTTTTTTATGTATATAATATAATTTTTAGATATAATATTGCATCATTTTGTATAGCCTTGCATTTATTGTCTTGGGTGAAACACACCATATATATGGGAAATGATGATGTGACAAATTCTCTGATTTGTGTATTCTTCTTTTTAGCTTTAATCATAGGTCCATCTCGCACTACAAGGGGTAGACTCTGTGGAAAATCAGGTTTGAAAACCATAATTCAAGGTATAAGTGCAATATGTCCACCCAATAGCTGTGGAAAACTGCCTTTGAATCCAATACCACTGTTCCAGGAAGGCAATCCATTAACTCTTCTTTCTCATCACAAACTTTTTCTTTGCCACTTGGAAGAAGGCCACTGACCCCCTAATATCCTCAACCTCACTCTTTGTGAAAATGTGATGTAATTTGTGGTTATTTTTGGTTATCTAATTGGTTGGAGGAGAAACATGAGGCGTCACCCATAAGTCAACCAAGGTTTTCTACTTTCTGCAGTGAAGGGAAGGTTGTCATACCTATCACACTTAAACCACCAACAGATTTAAAACACTATTTGAAGTATTTGAACCACGGTTGGCTAATACTTCTTTTCCACATGTGTATCCAATAACTAATTTTATATCTTTTACCTGTATATTTTCTAAATTTCAAATGCAAATCATTTCTGCAGATTCTGATTACTTCAGGAAAAACATTCGAAATTACAATAATGCCTTGGCAATGACTTCTCTTGGTGCAAAAATTGATTATTCAACCTGGGGACCAAAGGGTGTCTTTACTTTCCAAATATCTGGTGAAATGCTTCACTATATTGGCTCTCTCCTACCACCAATAGATGGTGCTGCAAAATTTGCACAAATTTATGTTACTCAGAATGATCCTCTACAGCAGGCCCTAGAATGAGTGGAAAAAGTGCATGGAAATGTTCTCCTCCCTGTATTTATGACTTTGCAAGAAATGTTGGACAGATGCAATCCATTTGTTGCATTGTTCAAAACAGCCAAAGAAAAAATTTCTCAGTCCAATTCCCCTATAAAACTTTGCCTCAAAAGTGCCACTCCCACAAATTTTGACCTAAAATGCTATAACAACCCTACGTGAAATGAAGTAGGCTTGATCGTGCATGGAAGTGGTGATAAATTTTAAGGCTTTAGGGATATCATTCTGGTGCAAAGAGATGGCCCCCTTCAACAGATATCTGAATTAAATCCCAGCTATTCCCCATTGCAATTTCCACTTCTTTTCTCTTATGGTGAGGTTGGCTCTCAATTAGGGATTTCATTCACAGAAAGACATCAGGTGGATGGTGATATGAATTATGTTGAGGAACCAGGTGTTTTTTTTAATATATTTATTTCTAATTTAGTCATTTTCAGTTCATTTATAAAAATTTTATATTTCTTTGTACTTCTCAATTTTCATGTAACTCTATATGAAGTTGTGCGTGTTAAAGGAGGATCAAAAAATATCTCTCAAATGCAATATCTTGCATATATAGCACACTACCATCCAAATGTGTTTCTTCTTCTGAAGTTTTCTGTCTCATTCTTTCAGGGGTACTTGATTGATTGTTATGCTCAGATGGAACAAAACAGACTGCACTACCTCTCTAAAAATCAGGATAAGCTCTATGAAGACCTTTATTGTGGTGTGGAAGATTCTATCAATAATGAAACTCATCTCAATTAAGTTTGAAAGCAAATTATTCTGTCTTCTTCTTTTGTAGGGGGACCATGTAACATGGATCAGCTATATTATGATGCTATGGCAATTGTATAGAAATTTTGAAATCCAGATCTTTTTATCACAATCACTTGCAATCAAAACTTGAAGGAGATAAAAGATATGCTTCTTGAAGTTCATATTGCTCAGAATAGGCCAGACTTACTTTCCAGGGTTTTCAAACTGAAACTTGATGCCATTATGAAAGAATTTCTAAAAGGGGAGATGAATAGGAGTGGGGAACCAAGGAAAAGGGGGATTTTGGGTAATATTTCAGCACATGTGTATGTCATTGAGTTCCAGAAGAGAGGCCTACCACATTCACATATACTCTTATGTTTGGATTCAGAGGACAAGCCAGATACAACAGACAACATTGACTCAAATTTTTCAGCATAGTTACTTGACCCTGATAAGGATCCTGTACTTTTTCAACTAATAACAACCTTTATACTCCATGAACCCTGTGGCTCAGTCAACCCACATGCTTCATGTATGAAAGATGGGAAATTCTCTAAATGATACCCTAGAAAATTTAATGACACAACACAGATGGATGAAGATGTATATCCTTTATATAGTAGGAGAAATGATGGCTGAAAGTTTCAAAAATTTGAAGGAAGCTTTCAATACACAAATCAAAATTTGGTGCCTTAGAATCCTTATCTCTCTAGAAGATTTAATAGTCATATAAATGTGGAAATTAAAAACACAACATCTTCAGTCAAGTATCTCTATAAATATGGGTAAAATGGTCATGATTGTTCCTCAATGGTCCTGCAGACTGACGGAATAATATATGAGGATATAGAATATCTGTATAGTAGGTATATTTTACCAGTTGAAGCATGCTGGTGACTGTTTGCTTTTCCACTTCAAAATCATGAACCAGAAGTTACAAGATTACAGCTCCATTTCCCTGACCAACAAACAGTTATATTTAATCTTAGTGGGGAAATTTCAACTGAAGGTACTCTTTTGGGAAACAGGAAAAACACCCTTAAAGAGTGGCTTACAGCATGCTCTAATGCCCCAACTGCTGAGGTGGCCCAGGGGGTCAACTGTCCTAATGCTAAAATCCAGTGTGTTTGGAATGTTTGAGTCATTAGGATGTTCTTATATAATTTTACTCCTTCCTAATCAAAAGTTGGTGTGTAGAAGTTGCAAAAAGTAGACAATTCAACAAAGAGACACAGCCATTGGGTGTGTTACCTTTTTTGGACAAAATTCATAAGAATGAATTTACTTGTGCCTTCTGCTTTACCATGTGGCTGGACTAATAAGCCATGAAGCTCTGATAAATATGCATGGTTTCCAACACCAAACCTTCAGGGCTGCTTTCTTGGAATATGGTTTTTTAAAAGATGATGCTGAATACAAGAAATGCTTGGATGAAGCTCATTAATGAAGACTGGGCATCAACTCAGACAATTATTCACTTCTATTCTAATCTGGAACCATTCTTCTGATCAATTGAGTCTTCTTGAACCACACATTCTGACACTTGGGGATGACTTACAACATATCCTTCAAACAAAGTTTCACAATTTTCAGCCTACCAACTAACAAATCAGAGATTACACTTTGAATCTTATTAGCCTCCTGCCTGAAAAACAAAGTTACTCTTTATCTGAATACGGACTTCCTGAGCCAACACAAAAGTTTCATCTATCTACAGGTCAGCTCATCTTGGAAGAACAGTCATATGAAATACAAGAGCTTACTTAAAAATGGAGAGATAACTATCATTTGTCCAGTGTAGACCAGAAAAATACTTTTGATGCAGTTACACAATACCATGCATCTGGAGAGGGTGGTATATTTTTCTTGGATGGACCTGGGGGAACCTGTAAAAAATTTGTTGAAAATATGATCCTGGCATGTTTTAGAAGTCATGGACACATTGCTCTTGCGGTTGCCTCTTCTGGGATAGCATCTATACTTTTAGAAGGGGGACAGACAGCTCATTCCAGGCTTAAGATTCTACTTGATATAGATCAAGATTCATATTGTCAAATCAAAGCACAGAGTGACCTAGCTAAACTTTTGAGGATGTCAGAGTTATTTATATGGGATTAATCTCCAGCACAACATTGCCATTGTGCTGAGGAAGTGGATAGAAGTTTACAGGATATCCTAAAAAACAATCTTGTCTTTGGGGAATTGTTTTGCTTTTTTCTGGTATGAATTTTCAACTAACGTCTAAATATTAAAAAAAATTCATTAAATAAATGGATAAATATATATTTCCATTTCCATTATCATACATTTGTACTGATTTGAAATTATATTACTTTCTTTTAATTTTATGTCATTCTTCAGGGGACTTTAGACAATGCCTTCCAGTTATACCAAAAGGCTCAAGAGGACAGATATTATATTCAACTCTAATACACAGCACTATCTAGCCAAAAGTTAAGAAACTCCACCCAACCATCATCATGAGGCTTTTTCAGACAGGAATGAATGATGAGGAAGTATAAGATGCTTACCATTTTTCTGAGTGTATAATTCAAATTGGGGAATGAAGAACACCAAATCCAGATTTGTTGGAGATTCCTTCTAAAAACTGTTATTTCAGTGGGCCTGATGGGTTAAAGGAATTAGTCACTGTGGTATCCCCAGGAATTAATTATTTGGACAACATTGTTGAAGTTTCCCTGCTCAGTTACTTAAAAAGTAGGGTCATCCTAGCTGCAAAAAATGTGGATGCAGATGAAGTTAACAAATTGGTTCTGAATATTCTACCAAGAAGAATCTCAAATTTTTATAGTGCTGATCAAGACTTTTCTGACAATGGATTACCAAGTAACCTATTTTGGATATATTACTTAAACACAATCAATCCATCAGGATTTTCTCTACCCTCTTTGTCACTAAAGAAGGGTTGCCCCATCATGTTACTTTGTAATCTTGACCCAGATGCAGGTTTATGTAATGGAACCAGTTTGATTGTTACACAGATTGAAAGGAATGTGATAAAATCATGTATACTAGCTGGACCATTTAAAGGAAATCAGGTGTTTATCCCAACGATCACATTGGAGATTTAACCCAACTCAAGTCTTCATTTCACTCTGTTCAAATTTCAGCTACCTATTAGATTAGCTTATAGTATTAAAATCAAAATGGCCCAAGGTCAATCTTTAGACATTGAAGGTCTTAATCTGGAATCAACAGTGTTTGCACATGGTCAGTTATATGAAGCACTTTCAAGGGCAAAGTACAGTGGAAATTTTTATGTACTATTATCTGAGAAAGCTAAAGGAAGGGCAGTAAATGTTGTATACAAAGAACTCCTTATTTATTTTATTTAATATTTATTTTGAAAGGAAGGGAGGTTAATAAAAATAAAACAGTTATATTTACCTTTAGCCTTGATTCAATCCAAGGCTAGCATCACACACATCTGGGACCAACGTCTGGATGTATAACCATTTCAATCATGAATATTTTACAATGTTATAACAAAAATCCAGATCTTTGACCCAGATGTGTAATTGTGCAAAATATGCATATTCATGACAGTTATAATAAAATCCAGGCCAAAGGTGTGGATTTGCAATCATGCCAATCTTGCATATTCAAAACTGTTAAGACAAACATTTGGGCCAAAGCTCTGGATGTATACTCATTTCAATCATGATTAATCAACATTATTATGACTAAAATCCAGGCTGAAGGTCCAGATGTTTAAGGATTTCTACCATACAATGTGTGTGTGAGGCTGCTGACTGTCTGCATCTCAGAAAGGTAGCAGACTTTTAATAAATTAATAAATTAAATTAAAAGATTAACCTCTGAGATTAAGAACTTAAAAGATAAATTAGAACATTCTCAGCATATTATGGCTACCATAGAGGGAAGTGTAAAATTGTCTTTTTCAAATGTGATTGATACTTTAACTCATTTACCTATAATAAAGGATAGGTTACAAAGAGTGGAAATTGTAGTAGTTAACATTTTGAAAAATTCTGAAAAATTAAAGGAAAAAACATCTTATGTTGAAAAAATACCAGCATACACCATGAAATATTTGGGGGGACTTGCTAGCAAGTCCTCAACTTGAAGTCGGATGGAAATCAGGTGGAACTCAGACTGAAGTAATACTGAACTTTCACTTGAAGTATCACAAAAATAATGATGGATCTATATTGAAAACATAGTGAAAGTGTGAGGATAACTGAATGGAAGCCAGAAAAAATCATTCCATGAGTCTACTCAATGCACAGTATTTTTTGAAGCAACTTATTTAAACAATACTTTATTAAATTAAGTTGATCAATAAAAATTGATTGAAAATATCACAATTCTTAAATACAATAATTTTAATAAAAACTTTCAGATTACATATAAAAAAAATTAGTGACTTTTTCTATTACCTACAGCTGTTTTTACAGAATTGAAAACTATGTTTCAGATTATATTTGATGGCAGTGAACTCTGTTCTTTTCCAAAAGAACAGAGTTCATCCTCCTATTTTCACACTCTGTTTGCACTAATCCCCATCCCTTTCAAATCTATCAACAATTGCTTGTCTTCCCTACCAACCCCTTTTGCTACCCTCCCAGTGCCATTGTATGCCATCCTCTTTTGATCCCCATTTCACCCCTCTCAACCTCTTCTTCACCCGTTTCTTCATTAAAAACATCTCCAAACCCTTAATTGTCCCTTCCAACTCTTTCCAAACCTTTTTGCTACCCCATATACCCTTCCTCTCCCCTCTCTCCAGCCTCCCCAACCCTTGTAGCCCCATTCCTCCCCTTTACCTCGCCTCCAAAATCCTTGAACCCCAATTTCCTCCCTTTCAACTCAGTCCCTATTTCTGTATATAAAAATAAAGTGTTAGGGAGGAATGGGGAGGTAAGCAAACTGGAAGAAGAGGAGTGGAGAAGGGTGGAGAGGGGTGAAGAGGGAGAGGCAAATGTGGATAGGGGTTGAAAATGATGACAAAGAGAGTGAAAAGGTTGAGGAGAAAGATGAGGTGAGGATAAAGGAATATTTCAAAGGGAAAAGAGTGGGGTATTTTTGAGAGGTAGTAAAAAAAGACAATTAAAGAAGATAATAATACAAAATAAATATACAAAAAATATAAAAAATATAAAATATGTTACAAAGAGTGGGCACAGAAATTCCTTGAATTCTAAAAATCCACAACTCCCATACTGTTATTTTCTTCATTTTCTTAAATCAAATAAAAATCTACATTTTAATATTTTGAAAATTTTGAAGAAGAAGGGAAATAAATTTTAATAAATATTAGTATGATTTTTTTTATTTACTAGTAAAATATAGTATGTCAATTGAATTTGAAAATTATATGTCTAAGTAAAGTCTTTGTAACATCATTTTTAAGATATTTGCACCTTCTTTAGATATTTTAATGATTTATAATATTCAATATTATCTAGTCATAAAATAAGTATATAACTTTTTCAATTTTTGAAATAATACAATAAATAATATCATTGCACAAAATAACCTTTCATGAACAAATTGACATATTTCAAATTATAGTTTCTCCAAGTATTTCTGGCCAACGAAACTTATATAGTAATGTCAGATGGTATCTACCCCGATCTATACATTGGTGTTCCTTTTTTTAAAAAATTGCAAAAAAACTGCTTAAATAGTTTAAAATATGTGTTTTTCAGAATACTTTGGGTGTGGTCTGCACTGTTTTGAAATTTCTATAAAAAAATCTCATTCTTCATATCTCAAGATTTGTTCAAAGTATTATTAACTATGCTTCATTAAATGTTCAAGTTGTATTCATATTGAGTTCACCAGAATTTCAATATTTTTTCTTGGTGGTTTTATCACTAATTCAATGTGGGCTCAAAAAGATAAGAATGAGGGTTCAAGGTTGCGGACTTGCTGGCAAGTCCGCCCCCCATATTGTGCGGTGATATATGAAACATTCAGATGATAAACCAATGATTGAACATGAAAATAGTATCATGGAATCTGAGAATATAAAATCAGTGAAAGATAAAATAAATGACCATCTATCTAAAGTAAGTGCATTGCTTAATATTCCTCAGGTTAGGGAAGCAAAAAGTAACCAAAAGAACTGACTTTGTAGACAATCCTATAGTACTAGCTATAGGCCTTGACAAAGGGAGTTGGAGTAAAACTGGAGAGTAAACCCCCTGTCCCTTTAGAAAATAAGTGAGATTTACCTGCTACACTAAAATTGGTTCCTGTTTACCAAAAGCCCCTTTCCCAACACACTTGACTGCTTGATAAGTCAAGAAAGTAGTCTCCAGACAGACTACCAAACCGAGAACTGACACCACGCAATATGGGGGGCGGACTTGCTAGCGAGTCCGCAACCTTGGACCCAAACTCACCACAGATTGAGCACACATTGAGCTATTGATAAAGGAACCATACAATCAGGGATGAACACCACTCAGCAGAACAGTTTTAGGTGGGTGTCCAAGTAGAGTTCAGCATGAGTTCAGTATGAGTTCAGTCTGAGTTCCATCTGAGTTCAGGTTGAGGACTTGCTAGCAAGTCCACCCCCTATATTGCGTAGTGTGAAATGTAGACCAATGTCCACACCAGAGAATACAATGATACTTGATGTAGATTGCAAATCCACACCAGAGTCAGAAATAATACTTGATATAGCATGTAATAATACACCAGAGAAACCAGTTTCCAAGTTAAGTTAAATGAAGAACTCACCTTGCAACAAACACAGCCAATTGTGGCCAGAAAACAGTGAAAACTGAGTGAGGAACAAGGATATCACCTCCAGATGGTTGTATGATAAACAAAGTTGTCCCAAACTGTCTTATTCACTATATAAACACAGACCACTATCTAAGAGCCCATGCACACCAACAAATTTGGCGTTTCTGAGTGCCAAATTTCATAAAACCCCTCTAGAAACACTTCCCAGACTTCTAGCACTGATGCGGGTGGTCTTCCCAACATTGGAAGGCCACCTGAGGCGGCCGGACCACCCTGAAGCCAGAAAACCACCAAAAACCTCCAAAAACACCCAAAATGCTTAGAAAAATAAACTAGGACTACTAAAACCTTTAAAACACATAATTAGGCTATAAAAACATTTAGAAATAAAATATAGAGAAAAATCAGCCCATTCTAATGGTACTAAGCACTTAACACTAAGACTTAAGGTTAGCCCATAAAATGTGAAAAACAAAATTAAACAGCAATCTTTTAAAATGAAAAATGAGAAATAATCCCTTAAATACTTAGAATATGAAAAATTTCATCAAGACATAAAATATAGAGAGAAACCAGCACTATCCAATGGTAGGATCCACATCCCCGCAATACCAATATTCACCAATTAATTCCATAAAAACACCCAATTATTAAATAATTTCATTTAAGACACATCAAAACAATTCCAAATTGACCAACAAAGGGCTCCACAAATGCTGAAAGAACACAATATAAGCTAGTTCAGTAACCTTCTTTTTACAGGGATTAAAAATCTGATTGGCAACAATTCATTCAGAGAATTGATGACTTAAAATTTTCATACAAATTACCTTATAATCAAATTATATTGAAATTGATATCTTTTTTTTAAGATGTTGCCTTATTATGGTTTGAATCTGTATTGAGTGCGGGAATTAAATACTCCTGAAATGATTGGAAGACACTAATTGAAAGGCAATTTTGTGGTCCAAAATTTAGAATCACTCAAAAAAGACTGTATGAGAAAGACAGATATAATCCAAATGCTGGGGATTAACCTATAGTAATTTTAATGAATATAATAAAAATTATGAAAGCCATGGATCCAAAAATGGATTAGGATGAGTGGAAAGAAAAAATAATATACAAATTGCCTATATCAGTTGGAGACATTATTGTAGCTAGAGCTGAAACCATTAGAGATAATTTTAGGTTTATTAATATATGCAATGAAATATTATTGAAACACAAATATGAGACCTGATATAATAATTACAAGCAAAATGTTGAGGTAGTAAAATATACTACAAATAAGGTACCAGTGGAGAAGAAAAACACTTCAGCTCCCCTTTTCCCTAAAGTACAAGAAAGTAACACTTGCTACAAATGTAATGAACCTTGGACTAAAGGTCATACTTGTAAGAAAAGAATATATGTTATTAAAAACTCACAAGATTCTGAACCAAATAATCCTGAAGATGAAAAGGAGGAATCAAGTGAGGATTGTAAAAGTAACATTTCTTACAGTGATGATGAATATGAGATATATGTATTAGAACAGGATATTATGTACCTGAATGATGCAATACCTCATACAGATACATCTTAACTTCCATTGAGGAAGCTGAAATAATTAAAGATGTAACTCATGATACTTACAAAATAACACCTATTAGAGAACCTGTTATTATATGTGGAGAAGAAATGAATGCCATTCTTGACACTGGGGCTTCAGGTAGTATAGTTTCTATTAATACATTAATGAAACTTGATAGTAAGTATAAATAAAAACTGGAACCTGTACAGACAAATAACTGGAGGGTTTTTGGTTCAGTATTACATCCAAATGGCAAATACAAAACTGTTGTATTCTTTAAATGTAATAATGGATATGTAGGAGTAGTATGTGAATTTGTAGTAATGGATAAAAATAATTTTAGTGATTGTTTTATTTTTGGCAATGACTTATTGACAAAATTTGTCATCAAACTAGATCCTGCAAATAGTTGCTTCACTATAGGCATGAATGGGAAAAGAAAGTTCAAGATTCTCTCTGATAACTCAGTTTATTCCATTGCTACTTATGGAGAACAACTCCAAGGTGGATGAACCAACTCTGTAGTGGTAGAATTTGAAAATAAAATCCAAAAAGCCTCTTTCAGTCATCAACTCTCAAAAATTGAAGAAAACAATATTTTGAGATTTATTAAATCTTATCCTATGGAATTTGCTCATTGTTCAAATGAACTAGGATTGATAAAAGACCATGAGATGAAAATATCTTTAAGTTGTGTTTTGTATAATATTCCTGGAAGCTTGAAAAAGAAACCTTACCCAGCTTCTCCTGGGAAAAGGATAGAAATTGAAGACAACATTAAAATTTTGTTAGAAATGGGTATTGTTGAAAAAGTAGACACAAAACCTAAGTATTGTGTTACTTCACCAGTTTTTATCTCTTATGAAACAGATAACCCAAGATTATGTGGTGATTACAAAGCTTTGAATAAATTGACTGTAGATGATAGTTAACCTCTACCAAGGATAGCTTCTATCCATGCTACCTTGAATGGTGCAAAATATATTTACTGTCTGGATGGAAACAATAGTTAACACCAGATTCCTGTGGAAAAGAATTCTCTAAATTTCTTACTCATAACCACACACATGGGGATATATAAATATGTGAGAATACCTTTTGGCCCAAAGAATTCCCCTTCAGTCTTCCAAAAATTTATGGATAGTGTTTTTAATCAGGAGATGGTTTAAGGATGGCTTTTAGTTTATATTGATGACATCAAAGTGTTTTCAAAAACATATGATGAGCATTTAAATCATCTGAAAAGAGTATTTCAAAAAATAGTTGAAATTAATATGAAAATTCCATTAAATAAATGTAAATTTGGGTTTCAATCCCTGAAAGTACTTGGACATGTTGTATCTGGATTAAAAATTTGTGTTGACCAGAACAAAGTGGCAGCAATAAAAACATTAATATACCTAAAAATGTGAAAGATGTTCAAAGTTTTCTAGGTATGTGTGGGAATTATAGGCGGTATATAAAAACTACCAATCCATTGCAGCTCCTTTAACAACATTAATCAGAAAAAAGTAAGGCTCTCATTTTGAATAATGTAATATAACATGCCTTTGATAAATTAGAGGAATGTTTAATTTCAGCTCCAATATTGGGATGGCTAGATTTTAACCTCCCTTTTATTTTTTATACTGATGTAGGCTTTACAGGGCTAAGTGTTGCTTTACAGCAAAAACAGATATTAAATGGTAAATTATCTGAAGTTGTTATCTTTTATATATCCAGAAATTTAAGAAAAACAGAAGTAAGGTATGGTGACACCCAACTGGAATGTTTAGCTGTTGTGTGGGCCCTGGGGAAACTTCATTACTATCTGGAAGACCAGAAGTTTTAATTAATAACAGATTTCAGTGCCGTAAAATCATTACTAAACATGAAAACAACTTATAGGCACATGTTAAAATGGAAACTAGCTGTAAAAGAATACAGAGGTAGAATTAAAATCACTTATAGAGCAGAAATATTTCATTCTAATGTGTATTAATTATCCAGAATTCCTTTGCCAAATGATACTGACGAGCCAGCTTATGTTCCTGAAAATGAGGTAATACATTAATTTAGGATTTATATAGCAGATTTAGAGGAAGAATTTATGAAAAAAACATTAGAAAATTATTCATATGATAAATATTTGTCAAAATTATCTTCCATTTTAAATGATCCAACAAATCCCTCTACAAGTGCAATAATTAAAACCTTACCTCCAAAGTATAAAAATGCATTGGAAAATGGTAAACTGTAAATTGAAGATGGATACATATATTACAAAAAAAAGCTAAGTAATGTAAAATTTATACCACCTTCTATGAAAGAGCTAATGTTAAGTACTTGTCATGATGACATCTTAGATGCTCATTTTTATTTCAAAAAAACATTAACTAGAGTTAAAAATACAACCTGGTGGATAACCATGAAAGAAGATGTACAAAAATACATTGTAGCATGTGACTCTTGTCAAAAATTTAAAATATTGAATGGGAAGAGAGCTGGGTATTACTAAAAATAGAAAAGCCAAAATCTCCATGGGAAATTATAAACATGGGATTTGTCACTGGCTTTTCATTAGCAGAAAAAGAATATTTAAATTCTTGCTGGGCAATTGTGGATAGACAAACAAAAATGTGTAAATTTATCCCTACCCAAAAAGAGGTATCTGAAAAAGACTTGGCATTACTATGGTGGAATCATATGATGAATACTTCTGGGTTCTACAAAGCCATAATCTCTGACAGACACCCTAAGTTTAATTCAGAGTTATGGATATCTTTGATCCAATTTTCAAGTCGTAAATTGAAATTGTGTACAGCACACTATCCACAAACTGATGGGCTAGCTGAGAGAATGATACAAACTCTGGAAGACATGATCAGAAGATATTTTGCCTTTGGATTAGAATACAAAGACAATGAAAAATTCAAACATGACTGGGTAAAATTAATTCCTGGCCTTGAATTTACTTATAATAGCAAAACACATTCTGTAACAGAGAAAAAACCATTTGAACTTTGGCTGGGATACGTACCAAATGCCCCAGTAAATCATTTAAATAAATTACCAAGGTTAGATATACACTCTGATACTAAATCCTTTATTCATATGCAACAAATGTGTAGAAAGCATACAGATGAATGCATCCAAAGAGCAATTGAATATGAGAATAAAAAGTGGGATAAATCTCATAAAGAATTGGAATTCAAAAAAGGAGATGAAGTCCTAATTTCAACACTACATTATAACTTACAAGGTAATGTTAAATTAAAGGATCCCTTTTTAGGAAATTTTGTAGTCCACAAAATGGTTGGTATTAATGCTGTAAAATTCATATTATATGCCCCATATGATAGGAATCATCCAGTTTTCCCTATCTCATTATTAAAACCTTACCATGCAAATGATCCTGACTTATTCCCAAAAAGAAGAGGAAGGCCTAAAAAGCAACCTGAATAAATTGTGATAAAAGCAGAGACTGAAAATATACTCAAGAAAAGAATCCTTACCAAAGAGAAAGGAACACAGTATTTATTAAGATTTATAGGAAAATCAAATGAATTTGATAAATGGATACATGAAAAATAAATTTCAAATTTATCCTCCCTTCTTATAAACTTTAAAGGGAAATAAATTTCTGTTCAAACATCTGAGGGGTTAAAAACCAGTACTCATAATATTTTATTATGTTTTATTTCTTTAGAGAATTAATCTTTAATGCTACAAAATTTCTGAATACCTAAAAAATAAAATATAAAAAAATGTATAAATTATCTTTTTTTTATTTTTTTTGGGTGGGTGAGTGTCAGACTGGATATCCCCAGGACTGAGTAGAAAATACTTATAAATTGTTTTAAACACATGAACTATACATGGGAACAATAAATAAAATTACACAAGTTGTATAAATAAGTAAAAATTATGATAAAATACAATATATGCCATTATAACACCTTATATACATGCATATATCCACCTTTTATAACTCTTATCTACTTAATATTAAGTTGGAATATACTAGGGTAATCTTAAGAACCTTAAATATAAAGCTACATAGTTTTTAAGTAGATTTAAACACTATGCACCAAGTAAGATATTCCTGATGGGGATATCCAGCAAAAGTTAGGGATATTTTTGGGAGGGACATAAGGTCATAAAAATAAATGTAAGAAAAGTAAGTGCAAGAAAAATTAGTGTGAGAAAAGTAAATGTAAGAAAAATAATTTTCAACCATGAGAATTTTTTTTTTCAAAATAAAATTGTAAAAAAAACAGAAAAAGATAAAAAAATTAATAAATAATCATTTTTTTCCCCATGATTGCAAAATATTTTCTTACACTTATTTTTCTCACATATTTTTTTTCCACATATTTCTCATACACATAATTTTGTTGCATATATTTTTCTATCCTTATGTCACTCTCTAAAATATCCCCAACTTGCACTGGATATCCCCATCAGGGATATCTTACCATGTGTAGTGAAAGCTGTTGTTTTCATTGTTTTATGTGAAAAACAAGAAATGCAACTTAAATCACTTAAAAGCTGATTATATGTACTATAAATTAAATAATATTAAAAATTCCTCTTGACAGATCAATTTTTCTTAATTAGAAATATTAATTTGGCTACTCAAATTCATAAAAATAATACTTTTCAAATTTGATGTTTTTTATGCCAGAAATGGCTTCTGTGTACTTGCCACATACTGCCTGCATCTTTCCCAAGTAAATACCTTCGTTTTTAGAAAATTTATCTTTTCAAACAATAATTAACCCACATTTTACACCCACTGTTGGGAAACACACTTATATAGGCAACAGGTGCTTATTTAGTGTCCTAATTTAATTATAGGTGCATTAACCTTATTATATGTGCTAATTTTATTAATAACCTCAAGTTTGACACCTTTGATTTACTACCACTCTTAAACTTGCCTAAATTAGTCAAGGATTTACCCGTGAAAGCACCTGCCAAGGACTGCATGTAGTTACACCCACATCTCATGCCCTTTTTTGGGGATTTCAGTGGTTTCTCACTCAATATTGGTTATTTTTGGATGAGGATTTCATGTAGTATATATTTATAAGTAGCTTAATAATTTCTACTTTTGATCCCCCTTAATATTGTGTAATATTAAGTTTTATTATTTCACTTTTTGGTCTTTTATTTTAAGGTATTACACGCATACACTCTCTTTTTTTGCTTTTTCTTTATTTTTGATGGATTATCCCTGTTACTACAGGATTTTGGAAGTTGATATCATTCTACTTATGTTATTGGTCAATCTTAATGTTGTTTGACAGGTGTGTTATCTAGAATTAGGCATCATCAGCCATGTATAGGTCTGGTAAATCAAGTGGTTCATTGGAGGAATTATTGAGTATAAAATGAGGGGGTTTTTGGTCTTGTTTTCTACATAATTTATCATTACAATCAAATATATCACCAATACAATTAAAATACATATCAATAGTACTTATATAGTCTTTGAATATTATCTGAATTATTACATCTATTTTTCCACCAACTATAAGATTGTAACTCATATATAATTAGTGAGACTTAAATTACAGAGACCCTTATATTGAGTTATGTTTTGATACTTATTGGATTTTTACTACAGTATTTATATAGGACCATTCAAATCATCTATAAAATTGACTATTCAAGTTATTTCACATCTATGTACTTGAACTCAGCCTGACAGGGTCAAAAATAGAAAATGTGGAAACACATTAAATTCAGTACTATTCTCAAAAAAATAACAATCTAATTTATATTAGGTAATGAAAATAAGGATATTTAACAGCTAAAATCAATATAATTTAAATTTTATAAGCTATTTCCTTAATTGAAAAGATGAGTTTTTCTAATGACTTATTTTCAATGTTGGACACTCCATAATATATATATATATTTAATTTAATTTTTGAAATTAATTAATGTAATCAGTATATATTTACATTCATTTGTAAAAAAAATTATACTAATGTACCAAAAATATATAATTAAAGTTTTGAACTCACTCTTGTAACATAAATTAAATTTTTATCTAAGAAAGTTGTTTGTACTGAATATCAAAGAAAGTAAAATTTTGGATATTTAGTGTTGATTATTTCACTGGTTGATAAAAAAAATGTAAAAATCCAAATTTAAACATTAATTATTCTTATATACAAAAAAGGCTTACCAGAATATTACTCTGACCAAGGTATTTTTTATTATATCTAAAAATTAAGAAAGAAGAATTTATATCACTTTTATGAAAAAATAATACAATTTTAATCAATATATCAAGAAAAAATGTGAATAAATCAACAATATATATATATATTTATGTAAAATATGATTTGTGTATTGTAAGACTGGCTAAAAATGGACAACAACAAGTATAATATTATTTTTCTGCTTATGATTCTTAGGGTACCAAGCCAATAACTAATTTTATAACCAAATATTGAAAGATATTGGTTTTACTAAAATAATATAATATTTACTTTATGTTTATACTGGACAAAAATGGACTAAAATGAATATAGTAGTACTGAGCCACTTATAATTTTTAAATTACCAGTGGTAGTGTAGTGTTATTGAACCACTACACTCCTCCTTTACCAGCTACTCACTTCAGGTTTGGCAAGGTAAGAATTTTAGTGTGTTTCAAAGGAAACAAGAGTAATTTAGTCTCCCTTATTTTATTTTAAAGACACCTTACTAGACATAATTAAAAAAACTTATTTATTATATTACCTTTAGTAATTAAATCTGTTGTTTATCAAAAAAAAATTAAGCCAACACCAATAAAAAAACAAAACAAAAATTTCATTTCACCTGGGAAGAGCGTCCAAGAAACAATAACAACAATACTTGGCAAAAAATCCCAACTGAAAAGAAGATTTCAACCAAGATAAATTGGTGGCAAAGAGCTAACAGTGATATAGAATTCAACAAATATCCAATTTTGGTAACAGTCTGATTGGCTATGAAGCAATTTAGGAGAGACACCCAACTATCATGGTGATAAGAGGTATGGTACATTGTTTTGACCCTGAAATATTTGATGTATTACTTATAAAGGATATAAAGGTAAGAAATTTTAATAATACTAGTAGAAAACAGATATATTTATTTAATTGAAAAATAACTCATAAAATCATTTAAATTAAATAATAGTAGAGAATGTATAATAGATGTAAAGATAATAAAAAGATCTCCCTTTCCTCCTCAAAATCCTCTCCTTTTATAGCCAAAATATTCCTCAGGAAACACAGCAATGAATGTAAATAAAGGAAAAGATTGAACACATAAATAAAAAGAAAAAAGAACAAATAACAAGTATTTAGTACAGGTTCTAGGAAATAAATCATGAAAAAGTTAAAAGTATAATGGCATATTTGAAAATAAAATACATGTTTTTTGCTTTTAAGTGAAACTTCCTTGTGATTTAATACTCTATTCTACTTATTTCCCACTCAATGAATTTATTTCCCATGTTAAGAAATAGTGTATTTCTTGTGTTTTCACTCGCAGAGAAATTCTCACATCACTTAAAGTATTTCAATATCTTTCTAACCCCATAAATACTGTGATTTTAAGAGTTCACATATTAGTTATATTAGTGCTTCTTAAGACATAATTTCAAAAACTACATAATTTAGGTATTTTGTAAAAGAAAAAATGTAGTAAGTATTTTTTTCTTTATACCTTACACTTAGAATATAAATCTCCTGTTTTCATATTTGATTTATGTTGCTTATTTTAAAGTTCATAACTTATTCTCTCACAATTTTCTTAGTAGAAGGCCTCAAAGATTAAACCATAACCACATTAAGAACTATAAAAATTGAGTTAGAAACAAATAAATGACCTCTTCAAGTTTTTAACAGAATTATCATGTCAATGAAATAGCTCATAAAATATATAAAAATATCAAATAAGACCTTATAAATTAAGATGAAAAATGAAATACTTATGAAGCACTCCAGAGGAGTAAACCTGACATTAAGTAAACACATCAAAGAAAATGATTTTGGCACAATTTTAAATGGCTTAGGTTCATGATAAACTATTTTTAAAGTTTTTTTTGTATATCTCACTTTTTGATTTTATTTTTAATTATTTTCACTTGAAAATTTTAGATTACCTATTTTTTGATTAGTCATTAATCTTATATTAATGGAAAGAAGGAAAGGAGAGTAAGGGAAAGAGAAAGAGGAGAGAAAGGGGAAGAGGAAAGAAAGGGGAAGAGGAAAGAAAGGGGAAGAGGAAAGAAAGGGGAAGAGGAAAGAAAGGGGAAGAGGAAAGAAAGGGGAAGAGGAAAGAAAGGGGAAGAGGAAAGAAAGGGGAAGAGGAAAGAAAGGGGAAGAGGAAAGAAAGGGGAAGAGGAAAGAAAGGGGAAGAGGAAAGAAAGGAGAAGATGAGAGAAAGGGGAAGAGGAGAGAAAGGGGAAGAGGAGAGAAAGGGGAAGAGGAGAGAAAGGGGAAGAGGAGAGAAAGGGGAAGAGGAGAGAAAGGGGAAGAGGAGAGAAAGGGGAAGAGGAGAGAAAGAGGAAGAGGAGAGAAAGGGGGAGAGGAGAGAAAGGGGGAGAGGAGAGAAAGGGGAAGAGGAGAGAAAGGGGAAGAGGAGAGGAAGGGGGAGAGGAGAGGAAGGGAAAGAAGAGATAATGGGGGAAGAGGAGAGAAAGGGGAAGGGGGAAGAGGGGAGGAGCTATAGAATGAGGGAAGGAGTAGAAAGGGAGGGAATGGAGAGGGGACTGAGGGAAACATGAGGAGAGAAGCAAGTGTATTGGAGTAAGGGAGAGGGAAGAAAGGTAATGAGGGAAGAAAAAGGTGCAAGGAAATGAGAGAGGGGATGGGAGTGACAGGAGCAGGAGGAGAGGGGAGAGGAGGGAAGTGAGAACATATTTAGGGGAGGGGAGTGAGAGAGAGTAAAGTAGGGAGATAAAGGGGAGAGGAGGAGATCAAAGGGATTAGGAGGTGAGAGGCAGAGGGGAGAGTAAGAGGGGATATGGAGAAGTGTAAAGACGGGGTGCAGAAAGTGTATCTAAAAGGATATATTAAAAGGGGAGAGGGAAACATAAAGAGATAAAAAATTACTCATGAAGTATGACAATAAAGATTAATTGGAAGGACAGACTAGAGGGGGGTTAAAACAATAATAAAGTGTAATAACAAAAGGAAATTTTTGTTATAATAAAAAAATTAAGGAAGGAAAAAAATTTGAAATTTAAGTTTCAATAAGGTAAAGAGAATTAAATACTCCCCCTCAGATATTACAGTATGAGAAAATGAGTGCCAAAATCTTAAAGGGGGAGGTTTAGAGAACCCAAAGGATGGAAAATTGTGAAATAAAGCTCAGCCACTGTTACTTCCTAAGGTAAATGAGGGTTTTTACTTGTGCTCCAGCAATGCTTGTGAATAAAGTCAAACAAATTCACTTACTGGGATCACACAGGGTTATAATTCATTACTAGAAATCTGGTAAATTTTTTTTGTTGATATAGACTATCATAATTCTCACTTCCATCTATTACTTAATACAGTTTCTATTCCCATAAATTTATCTTTACCACATGATTTATATATATTATTATAGCACTTTTTCTTTTTCTTAAACCCAACTTGAGTAAATTTTCATTATCTATAAGGATGGAGACTACATTACAAGCTCCCCATCTATTCCTTTTTGATTTTACTATTATTTAAAATGATTTGTTATTCTTATTCTCACTTTTCTCTCTTAGATCTCTCTTGCCCCAAATCGTACCAAGTCCCTATTTCCTGTGTCCTTCTGTCCTTGATTCCACTTAATTTATTAATTGGATTATTGAAAGGTAAAATGTGTGTTCCCTTCTACAGAAATGTTATCCAGTCCTTTTCTTACTTTAATATTGTTTATAACAACTCCTTATTCTTATTTTCACTTTTCTCTCTTAGATCTATTTTGTCCCAATATTTCCTGTGTTATTCTGTCATTGAGCCTAATTAGCTTATTATTTGAATTATTAACAGCTAAAATATCTATCTTGTACCAAATCACTCAAGTCCCTCTGTACTTTTTTCTTTGAGTCCAATTAAATTGTTAGTTGAATTATTAACATATTTCCCCCTGTGAAAAAAAAACACCACACAATATTTGTGAGAGGACTTTCTAGAAAGTTCACTAGTTGAACTTAGATGGAACTCAGACTGAACTTATAATGAACTGATACTGAAATTTACTTTGCACTCATCTTGAGCTTTTAAACAATAATTGATGAGTCTGTTCTGGAGTAATAGTGAAAGTTTAATGAATAATTTATAGAAATAATAACAAGGGAGATTTAGAATCTGATTCATTCACAGAATTTTTTTCATAAAACACAATTTAATTTTCATTTTTAATTTCACTTGATCATTAAAAAGACTGAAAATTCTACTTTTTATTTCAAAAGCATCAGTTTTAACCTCTCTAATGACTTTATTAGTTTTTTTTAAAAAAATATATAAAATAAGATCAGTGGTTCTTTTTATTGATAACTCCTTTTAAACAAGAATTTGGAGCTTTCATTTTTTAATTTGAATCATATTACCTGATTTTTTTTGTATTTTTATTATTTCTAATTATGCAATATAATTATTTTTAATTCAATGGATTTATTTAAGAAACATATTGAACATTTAAATTTCTTAAGTAATTTATCCTAGAATACTGTGAAAAGAATCATAATTAAAAAAAAGATAGCAATATGTTTTCCTAATTTCTGTTTCAATGAAGTCCTCTAATAGCTTCTTTACACTAAGCACTAATAATTGATAATTTTTTTAATTATATGTTTAGACAGAAGTATAGTTCTTATACCAGAAGATTTTAATCAATTTTTTACATTTTTGTATGCAAGAAGATGATTAAAATCAAGAGGAAATATCTTTTTGCTCTTTTTTTTTCTATTGAATATTCAATTTCCAAGAATTTTCGCAATATAAATTTATTCAATGTAATACATATATGATATGGAACTTTTAATGATTTATTTTATCAAAATTGCATGTAAATATGGTTATTTGGGAGAGTAATCTCATGAGTTGAAATAATAAATCACTACTCAGTAAATTTTTCATATGAAAAACTGAAATTCAAGCTAGATGAAAAACTTTAAAGATAATAAAAAAAGTGGTATAAATTTATTTAATCTTTAATTTTAGTTTTTGACTTTGCTTTAATGCATTATTTTGGGATAATTTCAGTGTCAACTTGGGAATAAGCACCATATATTTTGCAAAGTTTTATCATGTTAAAAAATGAGCTTCAGACAAAAATTTCAATTGTATTATTGTTCAAGAACATAATTAAATAGGTAGAAGTGGTAATTTTTCATAATTCTTTCCGTTTCAAATTGAAATACTATTATATGATATTCATTTTGCAAAAAAGACACAATAGGTACTTTAGATTATACACATGTAAAAAAGCAGCTGTAAAGGCAATCATATTTTTATTAAAAATAATATTATTCCATATTTTAAATGAATAGGAAAAATATTTCAATTCAATGGTGTTGAAAAATAAGATAAGTGAAATGTTGAAAGTACACTTTTTTAGTCTTTAGAATAAATGTTTTGATAGGAGTAATTCACAACTGAAAACTTACACACAATTCTAAAATTTAATATATATGGGTTCATGATTTATCAATGATTTATTGGAATGATGATATTCATGCTGCTTGGTAGATTTTATATGATTATTCTATTCAATTTCTAAGTGTATGAAAAATAATCCCTTTGATATTTTATTTAAACAGACGAATTTATAAATCTTCTTGAAATTGGCCTTATCACAAATAAATAATGGAATGAGTATATTGTTATAAAAATTAATTTAAATAGAAAAATTTCAAATCTTCATTACAGATTTAAAACATAAAATAAATATTAAAATTTGAATTTTTATAAAAATATATATTTATTTAAAAGTTATTTACATACTTTTTTTTTACAAAACCACCAATTTAATCCTCTGAGGCATCCCTCCAACTTAAAAATATAAGTCTAAAAAATTAATATGATGCTATGAAGACTCTTTATAATGTGTACCTAAACCAAAAAAAATTATTTGAAGTACTTCTAATCTAAGCAGAAGAGCCAATACCTTTTTTATATAATATGGTTGTATAAAATTCATTTTAGGTTAGGTTCTCAATCTATTATATGGAAAGAACTCATATGATAATAATATATAATCAACTAAAAACTATTTTTAATATAATATTTTCTCAAAATGATTCTTAATTTGTACTTTTTTTCAGAACTTCAAATTATTTAATAAAAATATTTTGATATAAAAATATAAATATTTTTATATTTTAAAATACTTATTAAAACTTCCAAAAAATTATAATTTTTTTTAATAGCTTAAATTAGCTGGTGCCAAACTTGGAAACAGGATTTCATTGAGAGTTCAATCTAAGTTCCACCAAAAACATGATAAATATTTTTTTGAAAAAATATACAGTCATTAAAATTAATAAAAATAGTAAAGGAAACTACTCAGAAATTTTTTTCTGTTGCTGAATAGATTATTATAAATATATTGAGGAAGATAAATTATTAAAGTTTCATAAATTTGCAGTTATTACAGTCAATTATCCAGTTATATATAGTAATCACAAAACAAGAAATGAAGCTAAATTGTTATTAATATGTAGATAAATCTTTTCTTCAACCTTGAATTATTCAATTTAATTCAAAGATATTTTTAATCTAACAAACATGTTTTACTATTACATTTAAAAATAAATACAATAAACTCATAAAATACACAAGTTCAATAGTTTAAATTTTATTTAAATGTTTAGTTTTAGTTTTCAACTTTTTTTTACAATTTTCCTATTATGTTATTTATTTATATCATGTGGAGTAATTGGAAGCATACTGTATATTCTTGTGTAAAAATGAGAACTAGTATTTCATTACCAATTATTTTACTATATTATTTTCTTAGTCTTAAAGTGCAATGTAAATCAAAAATAAACAATAAAGATGTATAAACTATATGTTTAAGTTAAAAAATATCAATAAAAATAATTATCAATCCTTTTTCATATTAAAAGAATAGAGCTGTAGATTGAGGGGGTGGACTCTGATTTTTTGCAAAGAATAGAGTAAACTCCATTTTTTTCTACGTCAATGGACAAACTATTAATCTCTCCACACAAATTTTTTGGTCTTGTCATTTCTGTTAATTCTATTACCACCCCCACCCTTTTATTTCCCTCCTGATACATTTTCTACAACCTCTAAGCTTCAAAATCAAATTTTAAGCCCTCCTCACTACTCCCTTCCACTCTATTTTCACTTTTCACACAACTCCACCCCTTTCCCTACCATCCTTGTCCCTCACCACTCCTTTCTTGCTTTTCTCTACCCTACCCCACCCCTTTCAACCTCACCCTATCTATTTTTGCCTCAACTCCACTCCTCTCCTTTTATAACTAGTTACAATACTTTTGCTTTTAACCCACTTTTTTCACTCTTCAACACAGACATTCCCCACCACACCCCAATCCACCCTTTAAACTTTCATCCTACCCCTATGGCTTTCCAAACCATCCCCTTTTTTGCCTATAGAGTGAAAGGGGTTAGGAGAGTAAAAGGAGTGATATCAAGAAACTTGGAGTGTAAAATGGTGGAGAGGGGATTAAATAGGGTGTTAAGGGGAGCAAAATAAGTGAGGAGGGGTAGAAAAGAGGGAATAAGGGTTTGGGATGAGAGAGTTGTTGTTAGACTTAAATAAGATGTAAAATGGAGAAGCTTTGAGACAGGAGAAGAATGAGATGTGAAATTAAAGAGTGGAAAGTACTTGCAAGGACCATTTTTAAACAGTGTAATCACAAAAATTATATATATTTTTTATGAGACTTGGAAATCACAATGGCATGAAACATCCCAATAAAAACTTAAAAATATTTTCCAATAATTATCAAACATACATTTTATTCTCATAAAAATTGGATTTTTTATTCTTTTGATATATTGGAGATCATGTTAAGTTATATTTTCAATAGAATTGGGCCCATATCCTGTTTTAACTTATATAAATATGGGATGTAAATCAATCTTACAAATTGTTCTATTGACTAAATTTAACATTAAATGATTTTAAAGAATGTTTCTTCTTCTACAAATGTTCTGAAAATGGATAAATAACTAATAATATTGATTGATCTAATGAGAAAAGGCGTTTATTTCTCAATTTTTTACTGATAAACATTTGATGAAATATAAAAATTCAATAGATATTTCTTAATGAATAAAATCTTAGAATATTGGATTTTTCATCAATATATTCATAGGGTGAATATCTTATAAATTTTTGTTAAATCTCTTATAATTCAAAGTATATGAGAGTTTCATTAGATTCAAAAAATGAAAAAACTGTATAATTTTTCAAAATCATATGAAGCCACAGGGCTAGATTGATAGCTGGGCTCAGTTAATTTTTTATTCCTTTAACAAATCCTCTAAATCAAGTATAAATATTTTTTGAACTATTAAGCAACTGTGGTTAAATTAAGGTTCAAATTAGTTTCAAGGTGTTTTCAAAGTAAATTTAATCTTTCTTCATGATTATTTCATCACTGCCTCAATGTGTACTGAATTAGATATAAATTAGGGTTCAAGGTTGTGGACTTGCTAGCAAGTCTGCCCCCCCATATTTCATAGTGAAATGGCTGGAAAAAAATGAAACATAAAATAAATAAGTGGATCAAAATGTTGAGAAAGAAATGAGAAGAGAAGAGAGAAAACATAAAATAACAAAGCATAATAAAAATCATAATAAAAATAATATAAAAATATAAAAAAGTAAATACTACTCATCTACTGGCACTAAATTTCAATCTGTCATTTGTTTGTGAGGTAGGGTGGTGGCTGTAAGGAGGAGTTATGAAGTTTAGAAGTGGCTGAGATTCATCAAGTGCTCAACACTGGGTTAATTGTAGAATTTTGAATCCACTCTGAGGATCTGCTACTAGTGACAGATCCTGCTTGAAGTTGGTGCTAAAAAGGCTGAATACTCCCCCCAACTTTTTGTTGGTTAGATAGCACATTTCTAATGTAGCTGTATATAGCAACTGTTTATGTAACTAAATTATTGATTAAAACTCACACAGCTATGGGCTTGAAGGTATGGTTAACTTATTACTACATCAGAACTCTTTAAACATAGATAATTACAACTGGAGAATTATGAATTGACTTTTTTCTGCTCATATTTGACTTGTATTGACAAAATATGCACTTGGTTTGAAGAATATTAGCACTTTTGTGAGGTTGGGTGTGTCTGGAAAGGAAAAGTTGATTTAATGGCTGTTTTGTCAACTTTTTCATCCTCTAATTATATATTTTGTTAAGTGTTACTCATGTGTAATATTTTTATGTGAAAATTAGTTTGCGTAACCACATACTTTAGTAAGAGCCAACAGTTGGTTGCTGTAATTTTCTGTGAGAATATGCTTAACATACACCATGAAATATGGGGGGACAACTTGCTAGAAAGTCTGCAACCTTGAACCCTAATTAATATCTTTTTGAGCACACATTGAGGAAGTGATGAAACCATCATGAAGAAGTATTGAATTTACTTTGAAAACATCTTGAAACTCATGTGAACACTCATTGATGAGTAAATTATTATCTGTTGAGAACATGTTTAAATCACATTCTCAAAAATTGAAACAAAGTTTTATTTTACAAAGTCCAATAAACTTTTCCAGTTGGGGTTCTCAACTTTTCAGATTATTGTTATATAATTTTTGTTTACAAAAAAAAAAGAAAATAAGCCAATGATCCTCAAAAAAAAAAGAAAATTGTTAAAAACATATAAAAAAAGTTTCTTACTCATAATATCTTCACATTCTGAATATCATTTTAATGTATCATTTTTCTCAATATTAAATACAGCAGGAGATTTTTATAATAGCTAATATTCAAAAATGATTAGTGATAGAGAGGAAAAATTCTAAATAATACAAATAAATTTTGGTAAATGAATAATAATTCAGAGGATACATAGTTTGTACAAGCATTTAAATAACCTGGAAAAAAGTGAAAATATGTTTATAATACTTGAAAATGCTTTTATCTCCTCACCCCTAACCCCCTTAATTCTAATTTACTCAGGTAATTAAAGGGAAATTGCAACCCAGAAGCATGTAAAAAGTTTTGACAAAGTTATCCTGATCTCATACTATGAAATTTACTCAATTTCTATCAGGGTATACTCCTGTAAAAGTACCTTAACCAATTCAATGCTTCACCTTCTCCAAACTGCCTCATAAGCCCCTTTTGGACCAAATATACTTGAGAATGTGTTATCCTCTCCTGTATTGGTCACCAAAAACAATTCTGTGCCTTCTAAAACATAAAAACAGCTTAAAGATCCCTTTAACACTATAAGTTTTATCTGTCACTCTCCCACTTCCCCATTAGTTGGGGTATTATTTTTTTAATCTGGTAGATTCTCAAATATTTTTCCTCTCACGTAGTTATCCTTGATGCTGTGTTTTGCCTTCTTTTTTGTTTCTTGTTATGTTAAAATTCCACTCTCATCATGAATTTACACTTAACTTCTCTATATAAATCATACCCCATTCTTTTTGAGATTGTATGAAATTCAAAGAAGATATGTGTGCTGTAGGAAAAGTTTAATTAAAAAATTGTAGTTAATCATTGAATTACCAATTTTTATCATAAATTCTACTCTAAGTCATTTTTTCAATTTTTTTTGTCATTTTTAAACCATTTTGGAGTTGGTAGTGTAAAATCTATTCTGTGAAATCAGAAACATTAAAATAACTATAGTTAGAGATTGAAATCTAGGTGATTTAAATTAAATTGAGAAATTTTGAATATATATTTGAATTTAAAGATTTATATATTTTTCATGGATTTTTTATGACAGAAAATTATGCATATCTACATGAAAAATGTTTTTTGATGTTGAAAGCTGCATATTATCCATCTCTGAAGTTTTTCATTTTATTTAATTACCCCCACTTGTTCCTTTGACTCAAACTTAAGTTGATATTTCCAAATTGTCACTACTCATCAAAACATACTACCTACACTTCCTCAAACAAACTCTCTAACCCCTTGCCTTGCTTCCAATCACTTCCTATGGAACCTATCAATAATTAATTAGTAAGTTTTTTTTGGGTGGCTCGTCAATGACTTTTTCTCTCTTATTTTTTTCTTTTTAATTTTTTTTTTTCATATTGTTTCACTTTCTCATTTTTCCGTTTTTGGCATGTATTTCTCTTTAATTGTTATTTCCTGCCTGTTTTTGTATTTTGTTTTGTTTCTCTTCTTATATCTAGTTTCTTCAAACAATGTCTCAATTATTTCCTGCCAGACAGCTAGCATTTTAGTTGCTGTCTGACGGCATCTTAAGACAATATCTTATCCTGAGCCTTCCAGCCAGCATACCAATTACTTTTAAGCTGGCTGGCAGGTATGTGCACAATTAAAAAGCACTTTCAGGCCTTTTCTGGAAATTATCACCCCCAAAAATTAATTTCTTGCTGTATTCCAGACATCAAGTTTCTGCCTAGCTGTCTAGAATGCAGCTAGGAAATCAATTGTAAAGCCATTCCAGCCAGAGACTAAATTGCTTCTCAGCTGGCTGGAAGGTTGATCTGGCAATTCAAGTTGATCAATCAATCAACTTGATAGCTTCCTGAAAGCCATAAAATTTCTGTATGGATGGCTGAAAGGCAGCAGGCAAGTCTATTTATTGATTGCCACTGCTTGCTACATCAACCTTCCAGCCAGCAAAAAAATCATTTTCTGCTGGCTGGCAGGCAAATTATCTCAAATATGCATTTTTATCTTCATCTTCTCCTCAATACTTTTTTAAACTTTCTGGCTTGAAGCAAACAAGTTGCTCAAGTGATTTCATCAAATATGATCAATTCAAATCACAACTTTCCAGCTAGCAAGGAATATGCTTTTCAGCTGACTGAAAGGCATTTTCAGGTGTCTTTTTAAAAATTAATTCTCTTACTTCCTTCCAGAAAGCTAAAAATCATATATCTTTCTGGAAGGCGGTAGACAATGATGCCTTTCCTCAACCACAAACCTGCTTCCCTTCCAGCCAGAACCCAAATCGGTTTGTTTCTGGCTAGCAGGTAATAAGTAGCTAAAAAAATCATTGATTTAACCAACCTTCCAGTCATCTAGCAAGTTAATTGCTGGATGGAAGGTACTTGTACCTATTTTTGGCTTGCCAGCCATCTAAATATTGAATTGATGGCTGGAAAGTGGTCAAAAAAATCTATTAACATTTTAACCTGCCAGAAAGATTATCATTTAAAGTTACTGGCAGGAATTCAATAGAAGGATGTATCATCCTGCAAATAATAATGTGTTAATTGGTTTCCATCAAACTAAGAGTGAGTTAATTTCTAGGGGGCAAGTGAAATATATTGATCACATTTTTTGACCTTCAATCTAGTAAAGATAAGAACTAGATGTGTTACTGGATGATATCCATTAGCAGAAAGTGGTCTACCAATAATTTAAATTTGACCTTACACACAGCTTAAAATTAAATTTTTCCATAATGGTGTGATAAATATGTCTATCCTAGTACCTTCCTGCAACAAGTATGGTTTTTGTAGATACTTGGCAGAAATTTTTGCCTTTGAAACTTCAGTTACTATTTTTTTTGTACAAAATTGCAAGCTGAGAGTGATTTTCTAGCACCCCATCTTTCTTTTTTCATCAGCCATCCAGAAAATAGTCACCTATATTGCTTGAAGATATTTGGTGAATAAAAACAAACTACTATTAAAAAGGTTTGAGCATTCTATTCAAGCAAATATATTTTTTGATATATGTCATGATGAAGTACATAAATATTACAAATATTTTTAGTGAATGATTGAATTGATGTTTCATTAAAAGATTATTAAACCTAGTATAAGTGGTTCTGATATTGACTTGGATTTTTTTCTTCAGGTTCTGTTGCACTCATATCTATTGGAAAATATTTATTGATTCAAAATTATAAAATTGTGTACATAAAGGTCTGTAAAATTATTTTTTCTCACCAGAAAAAATTCTTTAAAGTTTTTATTATTATTACATAATTGAGTTCTAATGCAGCGAGCATGTTGTTAAAGCATTATTGATCCTCTTAGTAGCTAAATCAAGTAATACATACAAAAAAATGTTTTAAATAAATGAATGATTTTACTAGTTTTTAATGAATTCTCTTTTAAAAAGTCTTATTTGGGAAGAGAATCTGTACAGTATAAAAAGTTTATAAATGGTTATAAATTTTAAAAGAAATATTTTATTTTTGTCACAATGGGAAAATCTTACACAATTGAGGGCTAATGCAGCAAGCTTGTTTTTAAAGCATTATTGCCCCTCTTAGTACCCTCAATCATGTAATTTTTACCAGCAAGATTTTTATAAAATAATGGATATTTTTACTAAAATTATGAATTTTGGATGACATTTGTTTAATGTAGGTTTGGCTCTAGTAAGGGCTAATAGACATTTTAAAAAAAGTAAGTAAGTAATCTTATCTTTTTCACATTTATTTTGTAATTTGTGGTAATATATTACATGATTGATGACTGATGCAGAAATAGTGTTGTGAATTTAATATTGTTACTCATAGTCATTCAATCACAAAAAATTTATACAAGAGATTTATTAGATGTAGTAATTGTTTGTACTGATACTTTTTTGTTTTAACATTTTTTTTTATTACAGATTATTTTCTCTACACAACAACTGGTGTGGTCTTCCAACATTGGTGGAGCCCTTTGTTGGTCTATTTGGCATTGTTTTGATGTCTTAAATGTCATTACTTAATAATTGGGTGTTTTTCTGGATTTATTCAGAAAATATTAGGACTGCAGGGATGTGGGTACTACCATTGGATAGCCCCAGATTTTCTCTATATTTTATGTCGTGTTGAAATTTTTCAGATTTCAAGTATTAAGGGGATAATTTCTCATTTTACATTTAAAAAGATAGCTGTTTAATTTTATTTTTTGTGTTTTATGGGCTAACCTTAAATCTTAGGGTTAAGTGCTTAGTACCTGTCAGCCAGGCTGTCCCAGGAGCCCAGTAAATAAACATACAATTTATTGGAATTAAATAAAGACATAATAATTGCAGAGTATGCATTTAACATTAATATTATATTACATAATAAATTTATATTAATATTTTATTTATATAAATAAAGTAAATATTGTTTTAATTTTATTATAAGATAATTTAAAAGCATTTAATTATATTCCATAACAAAGGGCGCATTGTTTATTTAATAATTATAAATTAATTAATTAAAAACTTATAAGATAATTATATTCAAGTGTTTATCTTATATTGTAATTGCTTTAATTAATTAAATTTAATTATTAAAATATAATTTTTCATATACTATTATCCATAATTATGGCCGCTGTTTTTTGGACCCTTAATTGTGTCAATAAAAAATTAAATAAATTATAATACTTATTTTATAAAATAGTATCAAAATTCTCAACCTAATTTAGTAATAAATTAATTACTTGTTTCATTTAAATTAATTATTTAATTACTTAGTTGGAACAATTAATTAATTTCTTTATACTAAATTAAAATTGATTACATATTTTGTTGCATCAAAATATTTTACTTGTTTCACTTAAAAACCCTTAAAGCATACTGTACCATCTGTTTTGAATTATTTTTTCTCATAGTTCCTATGTCTCAGGCTTGTTTAGCTACTCACTATTTTTACTTACTGATTTGGGAATTAGTTGTGGGAAAATTTGGTTCTTATTTGGGGTTTTAATTATTTGTTTCATATTTTTCTCTAAATTGTTATGTTTCACTTATTCTTTTATATTCTTGTTTCATCTTATTATGACTCTTGTATTTACAAATGTAGTTGCGCTTCAGAGGACCCATTGCCTATAAAAATGCCTTGGATAATCTCCTGTAGCCTCACCACTTATTACTTACTTTATTTTTATTAATAATTTTATTATTAATTACAAATGTTATAATTATAATAGATTTTATTATGGCACTTTCTTGCCTTTGAAATCTAGTATATATTATGCATATAAAGGTTGCTTTAATATCATTTAATATTAGAGTTTGTTACTTAAGCAGAGAGAATAAAAAACTTACCATGTATCATCCCATAAATAACTTGTTATAAGTGTTGTTGACTCCCCAGTCCAAGTTTTGTCTATTTATTTTTTTTGTTATAGTTTTTTTTCATTTCTTTTCCACTTTTCCTTCTTCTTCTTCTTCTTCTTCTTCTTCTTCTTCTTCTTCTCCTCTTTTTCTCCTTCTTCTAGATGACTGGCCGACAGTACCATTAGAATGGGAAAATTTTTTCTCTACATTTTATGTAACATTGTTGTTATAGCCTAATTATGTGTTTTAAAGGTTTCAGTAGTTGTAGTAGATTTTTCTAAGTATTTTGGGTATTTTTGGGGGTTTTCAGTGGTTTTCTGGCTTTAGGGTGGTCCAGCTGCCTCAGGTGGGCCTCTGGAATCATGCAGATCATCCGCCTTGGTGCTAGAAGGCTGGGAAGCGTTTCTAGAGGGGTTTTATGCAATCTGGTTCTCAAGAACTCAAAATTCGTTGGTGTGCATAGGCTCTTAGATAGTTGTCTGTGGTACATAGTGAATAACACAGTTTGGGGCAACCTTAATTATCATTCAACCATCCGGAGGTAATATCATTGTTCCTTACTCAGTTTTCACTGTTTTTTGGCCACAATTGGCTGTGTTTGTTGCAAGGTGAGTTCTTCATTTAACTTAACTGGGCAACTGGTTTCTCTGGTATAGTCTTGCAAGCTAAATCAAGTATTTTTTCTATCTCTGGTGTGGATTTGCAAGCTACATCAAGTATCATTGCTTTCTCTGGTGTGGAGATTGGTCTACATTTCAGTTCTTTGGTTTACTAGTCTGTCTGGAGGCTACTTTCTTGCCTTATCAGGCATTCAAGTGTGTTGTAAAAGAGGCTTTAGAAAACAGGAACCAATTTACTGTAGCAGGTAAATCTCACTTTATTTTTCTAAAGGGACAGGGGATTTTCTCTCTGGGTTCTCTATAACTCCCTTGGTCAAGGCCTATAGCTAGTACTATAGGATTGTTTACACTGGGAAATTAAAGAAAGCATGTGGATTTTTTTTTGTAAATTTTCTCTTAAAGTTGTGGGAATAGTAAATATTAGGGGATATTATGCTCTAACAACAGAAAGCATGTTTTTATAGAGGTGTATCCCCTCTTAGTCACTTGTTCTTTTATGTAAACTTAAAACTATTTAATTTCATTTGAGTTTTAATTAATGTATGGTTCTTGTTTTATTTGGTTACCGAATTGGAGGTTGAAAATATTTTGATTAAAAAAAATAAGGCATGTCAAAGTATCTTCATTTTATAAAAAAAAAACTTCTATTGTTTGATTAGTATGAAATAACATGATTGAGGTTAAATGCAGCAAGCATTTTGTTAGAGCATTATTGCCCCTCTTAGACTCTGAATCGTGTTATTTCAACTCAAAAATTAACTTTATTTGATAAACTTATTGAGAAGTTTCATGTACTGACCATGAATTTATATCTGAATACAAGTTTTAGGAGAGTAACCAATGTGTGGTTCAGAAGTAGACTTGTTGAGAAAGGATGATAAATAAACTATTGAGGGAGAAGGGCACGTTAGAAAAAAAATCCAAAAAAAATTGGAAAAAGAAATATTATGGCAAGTATAGAGGCAAAATATCAGGGAATAAGCATAATAGATGGCAATATGATGTATGTTAGACAATTAAAAGTAAAATAAATACACAAGACACAATATGGAGCATTAAACTAACATAATTTCAAGCAGCTGAATAAGGGAACATACTTCAGCATGCCTAAAAAAAAATAGGTGCACAACCAATCATTGTATCATTGATTTCATTGGAGCAGTTAGAAAAGCTCAACAAGCTTGAAAATACAAGACAGGCTGTGAGATATCTTCAGCTTTTGGAGCATGTAGTCTCATGTAACGGACCACAAGAAAGTGGAGTAATGTTTGTTGATGGAATATTGATGAGATTCTTGACTCCTCTTGATCTAAGTAAGTATTTTTTCATGTTTTTCAATGAGTAAAACATTAATAGACTGTATTAGGGCAATATGTGAATGAAAACATTACAAAAGCAGAAAAAGATCTGGAAAGAAAATGATTGTCAATTTTTTATAGTTTTTTTTTCAGTTGTTGTCCAAGAAGTTATAAGAGGAAGCACAGGTAGTGGAAAAGGAGTTAACTATACCAGGTTGGGAAGAGGAAGAAGACTCTTTTTTTGGAAATCTGAAATGGACCTTGGGGACTAATGGTTTCAGCCAGGCTATCTCAGGATTCCAGTAATTTATACAATAAATTACTGTAATCATATAGAGGAATAACTTCATGTAATTACAAAAAATTATTTAAATAAAATTATAAATATTTTATGAATAAATAAAATAATTATTATACTTAATTTTATTATTAAATAAATTGTATTACATAAACAAATATAATATTCTATAATATCATGGCAAAATTTGTATGTATAAATAAATTATTTAAAATTATATTATAAGTGTAAATTTAACTTACACTGTAATACCATTTTAATAATAACATTTATATAAACTAAGTAAAACTCATCATATAATAATATTAATAAATAATTGGCGCTTCCTTGACCCTAAATTGTATCACTAAAATTACTAACTTAATTAAAAATTCTTTTTTAATATGATTAGATTTAGTTTCTCATGTTAAATAAGTTCTTTATAAAATAAATTAATTGTTTCAACTAATTTAATCATTAATTTACTTGAAATAGTTAGAATATTTAAATTACCTTTATTTATACTGAATGAAGATTATTTAAAACCGTAAAAATAATTCCTTTTATTTTAATTATACTTTTTTAGTTATTTTTATTCCCTCTTTAGAAATCTTTCTCATAATTCTCATATTCCATGTTCACGTAGTTATTTTCTATATTAGTTTTATTCTTTTTTAGAATTTCTGATGGGAAAAGGTACTTGTTAAATCACGGGTTTATTTTTTATTGTTTTTAATTAATTTCTTCTAATTATTTCTTTCACTTTACCTTTTTGCAAATTACATTTAGAACGCTCTAGAAGGTACTTCTTGCCTATATAATGGTATTAGAAACCTTTCTGGTAGATGATCACTTACTATACACTCACTTAACATATTTAAAATATATCTCTTTTATTTATTATTTTTATTAGTTCAAAATATCTAATTTAAATATTACATAAATAACTATAGGTTGCTTTAATCATTGAACTGTTGAGAATTGAACAATACTATCAATTATAATATTTTACAATTTAAATAAATTCTTACAATTTTGTCAGTTCTCAAAAAAGTCTTGTTGTCTTATCTTCCTAAACTACAAATATTTTATTTTTATTACACATAAGTATACTATATTATAGTTTCCCTTTCCTCCTATCCATTTTCCTTCTTCTTTCCTTCATTCTTCTAGACATCTAGCTGATAATTGAGGACCTTTCCGAACGACGACGACGAAAACTTGCGACAACGACAAAGCCCACTGACCACTCAAGCCAAAAGTAAACTTTTGCCGCAACTATGTTTCAAACTTGGGTTTGATAGTTTAGGTTCAAATTAAATTAAATTATATATTATTTTGAAGTGATTTTACAATCACTATAGTAAGTTCACCTTTGCACCTCTCACTCATAGTACTATATTTTTACTGCAATAACAGTGTTTGTGGCTTAATTGCTGACTCACTGAGTGTAATTTTTCTTTATATTAAATTTTTTTTCCTAGTTGACCATAATAGAGTAAAAATCTTAGTCCTAGAAGACAATTAATATTCAATAAATTATTAAATTAATTTTATTATAATTTTTTTTCTTTTGATTGACCATAATAGTACTCAGTACTTAGTCCCAATTTTATCATTATATTAATTTTGGTATTAATTATTTTGGTTGACTTCTTAAACCTTATTGGTTAGTCCCATTTTAATTATTGTTAATTCTTAATAAACATTGTAATTTCATTTATTTGTATTACATTTTATTTTATAATTAATTGATTTTAAATAAATTTTTTTTTAAATCCAATTGATTATATTTTATTTTGAATTAACAATTTGAATCATTAATTAATTTTGATTCTCCTTTTCACGGTTTTAAATGTCCAGTAGTTTTGCTAAAAGCATGGATAACTTACATTTGGATGAGACTGAAGTGGATGTTGACACTGAATCTGTAGGTTCTCCCAAAGTAACTCACAAAAATAATTCAGCTGACAAAAAACCTTCAGGACGTAGAAATTTCAGGAGAGGTGACAAACCCCTCTCACCTAACAACTCTGAAGGAAGTAAAACCTCAGGTAGATCAGGACAATCCACTCAGAGGTATAAAAATAAAAAAGATTCCTCTAGAGCAGCAGGTAAACAATCTGTTAAGCCATATAAAGGAACTGAGAGCAGAAAGCATGAAGTACAAGGCAAAGGTAGACACACTCTTGAAGAAGATGCAGGAGCTTTTAAATCCCAAACAGGGTCAACCTCCTCATTTACCAGCTTCCCAACCTCCGCCTCAACCTCAAACCATTCAGGCATCCAGCTCCCTCAACCAAAATCAAGGCATTCTGCAAGTGGAACAATGGAAATGGGATTACTTGATGACCCACTACCAACAGAATGTACAACAACCAGCTTAACACCCTGGCCCATCCAGAACACCAAACTACAACCCATCTCTTCAGCACCATCCTTATCAGGGGGGCAGAAGAAAGAAGGCACAGGGGAAGTTTCCTCCCTTGCCATGGTAATTAATTTGTTTGATAAGCACGTTGGTTTATATAATAACAAATCTTCTTCAGGTAATAATGTGGACCCTGAAAGAACAGTTAAACCCTTGAAGAAACAACTTCCTTTAATAAGTAGCCCCATTGATGTAATTAGCAAATTATCATTTGATGAACCTTTACATTTGACTTCTACTTCTTTAATTAACCCTTCTCTTGAAATCAAGAATGATTCTACTTCCCCTGAATTTTACACTTTACTTGAGAAAACTTCTGAAGAAATATTGAAAGATACCCTTGATTTTAATGTTGTGAAAGATAAACATTTGAGAGATTTGTTAAAACATGAGAGTGATAGATTAAATAATTTGCATTTACATTGCAAAGTGAGCTCTTCTGTCCAAGACACTGCTTATTTCAAATTGAAAGACACATTAAAAAATGTCCTGGCTCAACAAAAGTCTATTAAATCTGACCACAAATCACTTTCAGATAAATATAATCACCTACGCAAAGCTGTTGATAGTCTAAAAGATGAAAATACTGCTTTAAAGAATGACAATATGCTTTTGCACAGTGAATTAAGAAAATTGAAAATTGATTCTCAGAACTTAAGTAATAAATGCTCTGTAGATGAGAACAGAAATGTTTTATCTATTTCTAGAATTAATGATCAACTATCTTACATTCCTGATTTGAGAAATTAATTATCTGAGCTTGAGAAACTAGTTTCTGCATTACAAACTGTCCAGGCTACTCATTATCATGAAATAAAAAACTTGCTCATACATAATAATAAACAGCCTGAACAGAGTAGTTCTTCTCTTCCTTGTAATGTACCAATATTACCAGCTGAAATTCTTTCTGAAAAATCTATTGCATCAAACAGAAAGAAATTTAATGCTCACCATGAGCCAGCTGCCTCTGTGAATAATGAAAAATCTGAACACCTTTCAAGGCTTCAAGAACTGTTAACCTTGAATAATTCAAACCATAGGATGGAACATTCCAATAGCCAGAAAAATTGACCTAATTTGGATCAATATCCTACCTTTGATGGTGATTCTTCATCTGATTGGAAACACTTTATACAAAGGATTGATAATTTAAAGAGATCTTATAAACTACCTGATGAGGAAATTGTTTCTAAGCTAATTTCTTTATTTTCCAATTTATCTTTGTTGTGGTATGAATATGTTCTATTAGATAATAACCATTATACATGGAATGAGTGGAAATCCTGGATTGAGAATCAATTTGGTGGTTCAAAATTTATGTTGGCTCAGCAAAGACTGTATGAGAATACTAGATATGTATCCTCCTCTGTTGAAAAACCCATTGTTTTTCTGATAAAAGTAACAAAGATCATGAGAGCAATTGATCCTAAGATGGATTATGATATTTGGAGAGATAAAATCTTGTATAAATTGCTAAATTCTCTTAGAGATTTAATTTTAGCTAGAACTGAGCATGTGAGGGAACATTCTTCTTTCATTAACATTTTTAATGAGGTTCTACTCAACCATAGATATTAACCTAAAAATTATCTTAGTAAACCTTATAATGATCAGAATAAACCCTCTACCAAGCCCCCAGAAAAATCTGGTAGACCCTCTGCCCCAGTTTCACCTAAAAAATATGCAACAAATACTTGTTATAAATGTAACAAACCATGGCAAAAGGATCATGTTTGTGACAAGAAAATTAATCTTGTTGAACACAATGAGGACACTGATGAGGTTGAAATGAATGTCAATGATTCTTCTAGTGACTGTGAGAGTAATATCTCCTATGACAACAAATCAAGTAAAGATGTTTTAATGTTGGAACAGGATGTCCATTTTTTAGATAATATATCTGAAGAATGTTTACTGGAATTATCTTCAGTAGAAAATGCTTAGATAATTAAAGATATTACTAACAATCCTATAGCCATATCCCCTTTGAAGGCACCTGTTATCATTAATGGTAAAAATGTTGATGTAGCTCTTGATTCTGGTGCTGGAGGAAGTATCATGTCTGAAAAAGCTTTAGCTTCAGTAGATAAGGATTATTTGAGTAAATTATTACCTATAACTTCTGAAAAATGGAGAGGGTATGGCTCTACATTAATTCCTATTGGCAAATACAAAACCTCTGTATTCTTCAAATATAATAGTGGTTTTGTCAGAGCTATTTGTGAGTTTGTTGTCATGAAAAATGATAATTTGAGCAATTGTTTTATTATGGGTAATGATATTTTGACCATGTTTGGTGTAAAATTGGACCCAGAAAATAATTTCTTCACCTTGGGATTGAATGGATAAAGAAAAGTCAAAATTTCCTCCCCTAGAAAACCTTCTGGGCATTGGTTAAAGTCTTGTAACTCACTGATCCAGTGTAAAGGCAGACCAACAATTGAAATGGATGATTTATTAAATGAAATAAATACTGCTTCTTTTGGTGATCATTTAACTAGTGAAGAAAATTATTCTATTATTTCCTCAATTACTTCTTTCCCTATGGCTTTTGCTCATGGTTCTCATGTCTTGGGAAGTGTTCAGGAAGAAATGAATATTACTTTATCCTGTAACTTGAATGATATTCCTCCTAGTCTTAGGAAAAAACCATATCCTGCTTCTCCAACAAAAAGAAAGGATATTGAAGATAATATTGCCACATTATTAAAAATGAACATCATTGAAAAAGTGGATGTCACCCCCCAATATTGTGTCATCTCCCCAGTCTTGATTTCTTATGAAAAAGATAAAGATATATTATGTGGAGATTACAGGGCATTAAACACTTATACTGTTGATGATATTTATCCTTTACTTAGAATTAATTCAATTCATGCTACCTTGCAAGGTGCAAAAATTATTAGTTGTCTGGATGGTAACAAAGGGTATCATCAAGTTCCAGTTGAGAAAAATTCTCAGAATTTTTTGCTTAGTGCTACTCATATGGGAATATATAAGTATTTTATAATGCCGTTTGGCCCCAAAAATGCCCCTTCAGTTTTCCAAAAAGTCATGTATAACACTTTCCATCAGGAAATCATTGAAGGATGGCTCATGGTGTATATTGATGATATAATAATTTTTTCTAAAACTTTTGATGAACATATGGTTCACTTGAATAGAGTTTTTCAAAAAATGGATGAAATCAATATGACCTTGTCCTTGAAAAAGTGTAAATTTGGTTTCCAATCTTTGAAAGTCCTTGGCCATGATGTGTCAGGCCTACAAATTTGTGTAGACCAAAACAAAGTTGCTGCAATTCAAAATGTGAAAGCACCAACTTCTGTAAGAGAAATCCAAAGTTTTTTGGGTGTGTGTGGCTATTACAGGCAATATATTAAAAATTATCAGGTCATAGCCTTACCTCTTACCAAACTCACTAGGAAAGTTGTTACATTCATCTGGAATAGTGACTGTCAAAAAGCTTTTGATACTTTAAAAAGTGGCTTAATGACAGCCCCTATCTTAGCTCTTCCAGACTTTAACAAACCATTTGTCCTGTATACAGATGCTAGTTTTGTTGGTCTGGGTGCTGCCCTACACCAGAAACAAATTATTAATGATAAATCCTCAGAAGTTGTAATTTGTTATATTTCAAGAACCTTGAGAAATAGTGAATTGAAATATGGTGCAACTCAATTAGAGTGCTTAGCAGTTGTTTGGGCTCTTGAGAAACTTCATTACTATCTAGATGACCAAAAGTTTGAATTGGTAACTGACTGTAGTTCTGTAAAGTCCCTCTTAAACTTGAAAAAACCTAATAGACATATGTTCAGGTGGCAACTTGCTGTTCAAGAGTGCAGAGGACGGATGACAATTATCCATAGGGCTGGAAATGTTCACTCCAATGTTGACATGTTTCCAGACTGCCTCTGTCAAATAATGACTTCAATCCTGCTTATTTACCTGAAGATGATACTGTTCATATCCATGGTATATTTATAGTTGATATGGAAGAAGAGTTATTACAATTAATAATGGATTCATATGATAAGGATTCTGATTTAAATAAATTAGTTACTATCTTAAATGATCCTAAGAATGCTTCAATTCAAGCATTGATTAAAACTCTCCCTGCAAAATATCAAAGTGCTTTGATGAAAGGAAATTTTTCTATTGAAGATGGTTATATTTATTATAGAAGAAAGCTTACTAATGTAATTGTAATTCCCCCTTCTACGAAAGAAACTATTTTCAAACTTTGTCATGATGACATATTAGCTGGTCATTTTGATCTAGAAAAAACGTTGATTAGAAACAAAAACACTGCTTGGTGGACTAATATGTCTGAAGATACAAAATTATATGTTGAATCCTGTGATTTTTGCCAGAAATCTAAAAGGTTGACAGGTAAGAGAGCAGGTTTACTACAATATATTGAAGCACCTAATGCTCCTTGGCAAATTTTTAACATGGATTTTGTCACTGGTCTTCCTGTAGCAGTCAAAGACAGTTATAACTCTTGTTGGGTAATGGTAGATAGATTCACAAAAATGTGCAAATTTATTCCTACCCGCAAAGATGTCTCCAAAAAAGAATTATCTTTCTTATGGTAGTCTTACATGTTTAATATTATTGGATTCCCAAAAGTTATTATCTCTGATAGAGATCCAAAATTTACTTCTGAGTTTTGGACCTCTTTAATGGATATTTGTGGCTGTGAGTTACTACAGCTCATCATCCTCAGACGGATGGTCTAATTGAAAGAATGATTCAAACTCTGGAAGATATGATTAGAAGGTATTGTGACTTTGGTTTAAAATATAAAGACAATGACAGATTTACTCTTGACTGGGTCACTCTATTTCCTGGTCTTGAATTTGCATATAATAGCACTGTTCATTCTGTCACTGAGAAAAAGCCTTTTGAGCTTTGGTTAGGTTATGTCCCAAATACTCCTGCTCAGATTCTCAATAATAAATTACCTAAGTTCCAACTACATCCTGGTGTAAAATCTTTTATTCAAATGCAACAGCTATGCAGAAAACATGCTCAAAGCTGTATTGATAAAGCATTTGAATATGAAAAGAAAAGATGGGATAAATCCCATAAGGAATACACATTTAAAAAGGGTGATGAAGTGTTGATATCTACTGTCCATTTCAATTTACAAGGTAACAACAATTTAAAAGATCCTTTTGTAGTACCATTTGTTGTTAAAGGAATGGTTGGTGATACTGCAGTAGAAGTTGTATTGTATTCTCCATATGATAGAAAACATCCTTTTTTTTCCCACTTCTTTGCTTAAACCTTATACTTCCAACAGTGACTTATTTCCCAAAAGAAGGGGAAGACCTAAGAAAAACCCTCAGGAAGTCACAGAAACTGCAGAAATTGATAAAATTCTCAATGATAGAATTATCACTTCTGAAAGAGGTATTGAATATTTATTGAGATATAAGAACAAGTCATCTGAAAATGATGCATGGATACCTGGAAAAGAAATTTGAATTCTCTCTACTCTGTTAAAAAGTATAAAAAGAAAAAATCTTAGCATTTTTATTATTATTTTTTTTAGAGTGAGGGAGTGTCAGCCAGGCTATCTCAGGAGTCCAGTAATCTATACAATAAATAACTGTAATCATATAGCGGAATAACTACATGTAATTACAAAAAATTATTTAAATAAAATTATAAATATTTTATGAATAAATAAAATAATTATTATACTTAATTTTATTATTAAATAAATTGTATTACATAAACAAATATAATATTCTATAATATCATGACGTAATTTGTATCTATAAATAAATTATTTAAAATTATATTATAAGTGTAAATTTAACTTACACTGTAATACCATTTTAATAATAACATTTATATAAACTAAGTAAAACTCATCATATAATAATATTAATAAATAATTGGCGCTTCCTTGACCCTAAATTGTATCACTAAAATTAGCAACTTAATTAAAAATTCTTATTTAATATGATTAGATTTAGTTTCTCATGTTAAATAAGTTCTTTATAAAATAAATTAATTGTTTCAACTAATTTAATCATTAATTTACTTGAAATAGTTAGAATATTTAAATTACCTTTATTTATACTGAATGAAGATTATTTAAAACCGTAAAAATAATTCCTTTTATTTTAATTATACTTTTTTAGTTATTTTTATTCCCTCTTTAGAAATCTTTCTCATAATTCTCATATTCCATGTTCACGTAGTTATTTTCTATATTAGTTTTATTCTTTTTTAGAATTTCTGATGGGAAAAGGTACTTGTTAAATCACGGGTTTATTTTTTATTGTTTTTAATTAATTTCTTCTAATTATTTCTTTCACTTTACCTTTTTGCAAATTACATTTAGAACGCTCTAGAAGGTACTTCTTGCCTATATAATGGTATTAGAAACCTTTCTGGTAGATGATCACTTACTATACACTCACTTAACATATTTAAAATATATCTCTTTTATTTATTATTTTTATTAGTTCAAAATATCTAATTTAAATATTACATAAATAACTATAGGTTGCTTTAATCATTGAACTGTTGAGAATTGAACAATACTATCAATTATAATATTTTACAATTTAAATAAATTCTTACAATTTTGTCAATTCTCAAAAAAGTCTAGTCGTCTTATCTTCCTAAACTACAAATATTTTATTTTTATTACACATAAGTATACTATATTCTAGTTTCCCTTTCCTCCTATCCATTTTCCCTCTTCTTTCCTTCATTCTTCTAGACATCCAGCCGATAAATGCTAAGAGATACAGTAACACTTCACACTGCAATAGGGATGGGAGTCAATATGCATTTGAGATTTGGAACCCCAAAAATACTAATAAAAAAGAACTTGATGAGCACCCATATGATAAGAATAAACCACAACAAGAAGGAGGAGAATTTATTTTCCCAGAGTTGGAGACAAAAATAAACTTCAACAAATGTGATGGACTATGTTTGATACTTTGGCCAGTGAATCAGGTACTGCATTACACATCAAAATGTAAAGAGGAAGAAGGGTTCACACATCTTGGATCATCAATTCAAGTCTCCAAGAAGCTATTTAAAGGACATGTAATTCTTTCTCTTCTAGAAATAGATTTTACAAAGTATATTTTAACAATAGACAAAACAACAAAGCTAAAATTATTAAAAGAAAAAATTGAAATGAAAGTGTTAAAAATCTCTTAAGAAGAATAGAGATGAAAAAGATGGTAAGAAAAATATTTAATATAAATAATATTAAGGATTTTTTTTAAAGATGAAAATACTGATTAATTAAAATTTAGGTACTGAAACTTTGTAAAAGTAGTGTGAAAAGGTGGAGTAAAATGATGGCTGTGGGTTGAAGGAACAAAATGAAGGTAAAGAATGTAATGAAAAAAAGGCTATAGAGTGATGCATAGATAAGGATAAATGTGAGAGCAATCACTACGCAATAAAGGAGGTGGACTTGCTAGCAAGTCCCCAACCTGAACTCAGACAGAACTCAGATGGAACTCAGACTGAACTCATACTGAACTCCTACTGAGCTCTACTTGAAGACCCACAAAAACTGTTCTGCTGAGTGGCGTTCATCCCTGATTGTATGGTTCCTTTGTCAATAGCTCAATGTGTGTTCAATCTGTGGTGAATTTGAGTCCAAGGTTGCGGACTTGCTAACAAGTCCGCCCCCTGTATTGCGCGGTGAATGTAAAAAAAATTGAGTAAGGAGCTTCCAGTAACTAAAGAAAAGCAGTACAGAAATAGATAGTGAAGTTTACCAAAAAGAAGTAATCTGGTGTAAAAGGTTTGTGTTAACTATGTATATTGATGTATTGAGACTGAAGTAAAGATATGTGGATGATAGTGAAGCAAATTATAATGACATAGATGACACAAGCACAGTAACATAAAATTTTGAAATATAATAGAATGTTTTTCAGATGCAGATTTATTAAGTAAAATAAATATGAAGATGATCAAATAAGTAGATAAAAAGAAACGATAATCAAAGAATTATATATAATTAATACACTCATTAGTAGGCTGAAATCAGGTCAATATTAATTGAATGTATTAATCAAGAAAATATTAATATTGATGTGATTAAAGGATTGGACCATTTCAGCAAGGAAAAATACCAGGACGGACACTGATTAACAGTGGGTGGTCAAGATAAACCTCTACAAATTTCAAAATAATTTAAATTAAAGAAAAAATACACATGCTTACTCACATCTTTACTTGTAGATAAAGGTATGCCTGTTCAATCTTCAAATAAAATGTGATTACAGGAAACAATATAATGGTAAACCCACTTATTTGTACTCTGATCTTTGCACAAAGATCAGGGTACACTTACATAAATCTCTCATAAAAATTTAATCAAGACCAAAAGACAATTGTGGAATCATATCTTTGGATGAAGATGAAATTCTACCTTTACAAATATCATTGAAATCATGATTTCAGCAATAATAAAATGGTGTACATGATCTTTTCCTGAAGATCATGGTACACCTCATCAAATTTAAAGAAATATTTTGAATAGGAAAAAAACATATGTACCCAAATATTTGTAATCAAAATCAGTGAAAACATCCTCAATTTATAAGGACAACCTGTAGACAGTAATTAATCAAATAGATGACTATGATGAAGGGTGTTAGAATAGGTATCATTAATATTTAAAGTCAGGCAAAATTTGAATAAAAGAAAAATTAGAAAGGTGGACCCTGATCTTGGCCCAAAGATCAGGGTACACATCATCAATTTTCATGTAGTTTTTGAATAACAGCATAAACCCATTTTTTGACTGTAATATTCTCCAGAAGATCAGGGTACACCAAAAAAAATATTTCATAAAAATTTAATTTGGGAAAAATTACAAAGGTGGACCCTGATCTTTGGGCAAAGATCAGGGTACAAATCATCAATATTCATGTAGTTTGTGAATAACAGCAAAAACATACTTTTTAACACTGATCATGGCCCAAAGATCAGGGCAAAGGTCTCAAAATCTCAGATAAAAATATAATCTTGGCAAAAATACAATGTTTGATGATGATCTTTGACCAAAGGTGAAGGTCCACCTCTACATATATCATTGATAATATGATTGCAGGCCAAAATACCATTTTTGACCCTTATATATGGGAAAAGATCAGTTTACACCTCTAAATATATTTCATATAATTTCAATTCATGCATAAATACAATTCAGGCCTCTTATTGTCTCATCATATACAAGTTCACCTAAAAAATTTACAAGTTATGTTTTAATATACTTTTTAAAACCACATGTTTATCTTAACCAATGGATATTAATAATTTTTTTATATAATTTATACATGAGCAAAATTACTACAAATTTTAAAAATTAAAGATCTATATACATCTATTTTATATTTCCCAAAATATCTGTGTTAATCTTTGAATTTGGAACTGTTAACTTTTATTTTTTACTTAAGATGAATGTCCACCTATGGTTTTTATTCCTATTCTTATTTTCTTGAAAAAAGAAGAGGTGTACCCTGATCTTCCGCCAAAGATAAGGGTACATCATGGTATTTTTGCTTGCAAAAATTGTTTTCATTGATATTTAAAGAGGTGTATTTTCATCTGCAGCCAAATATCAGAGTCCACCATTTTTTATTCCCTTAATGAAATTTTAATGAGATAATTTGAGTGGGGTAACCTACTCTTTGGGAGAAGTTCACAGCCCACAAATTTATTTTGCTATTTTTTTAAAACTACATGAAAATTGATGATGTGTACCCAGTTCTTTGCACAAAGATCATGGTCCACCTTTCATCTTTGCCAGTATTCAAATTCTGCCTGACTTTGAAAATTAATGTCCCTTGTTTTAACACCCTTCATCAGAGTTATCAATTGTATTTTTACCTGTATACACATTGTGCTTCAAAATTGAAGATGTTTACCCTGATTTGCACACAAAAATAAGGGTACATATGTTTTTTCAACTATTCAAAATATTTATTGAAATTTGAAGGTGTGTACCCTGATCTTTGGCCAAAGATCAAGGTATATCATGGTTTTTTTTCCTGAACTGATGTCTTTAATGATATTTTGTGGGGGTGGACCTTAATTTTCAGCTAAAGATTAGAGTACACCATTATATTTTGGCCTTGATTAAAATTGTTTTAAAGATTTTGAGAAGTTAATCCTGACCTTTTGGAAATGATCTGGTTAAAATAGTGTTTTTTTCTTCTATTTGAATCTGTTTTGGACTATCAATTAGGATTTCACTTTAAGCCACCTTAGGTTAGAGTAAACCATTTTTTTCTGTATGTGTTAAAATTATTCTTTTACTTTTATTCATCCAATTATATTTTTGGTGAGTATATTATATTCATTATTCCTTGTCTTTGAATACTGTTATAATTATATGATATATAATAACTGCTTTTTTCCTATTAATGCATATATCATTCAATCATTTGACTTAAGAATTATTAATTTTTTATAATTATGTACTTCATCTTTAATGGTTGATGTTGTTTAACTTACCTTTACCTTTTTTCTAACACTTTATACTTATTAAATACATTTATAACTGTCATGTTATTCTTTAAATTTGTTAATAATTCATTTTTCTCCATATTTTTACACAACATTCTCATCCCTCTTATTTATTATTACTCATATTTTTTTAAACCATTTATTATAATTTTACCACATTTTATATAATTACTGCATTTTTCTAATTTCCAATTTTTCTTTATTTTATTTTATTTTTATTTTGAAAGATTCATATTATGGTATCTATTTACATCTATATTATATTAAGTATAGCATCTATTTATATCATTTTAATTAATATTTACTTTTTAATACTTGGAGTTTGAAAAGAATATGTATTGGGCTGCACAATTTTCCAATGATTCAAAAAATACGCAGTTATTGCATGGGGAATTTTGAAATGTGATGGCATACAGAAGTCTTGCGTATTTTCTGGATTTTAGATGATTTTGTAAAAAAGACCTATAATATAGCTATAGAGATTCTTCCACAGAGGTTCTTCCCAATTAAATGTGAAACTACTTTTTTTGCAAATAAAATCTACTTGACTAATAAATGCTATACAATCACTAACACTTCAAATCTTATAGTCATGAGAACATGTAAATAACCCCCTTACTCCATCTATAAAATACATAATAAATTGTTGAAAGTTGTGTTGTACAGAGCTTTGATCAATCTGCTACAGTGAATTTTCTTCTGCATTGTTGGATCCTGACTGAATCAATTCTCCATCATCATTGTCTTTTCTCTTTTGCTTTTCTACACATTTTTTTGGTTTTGCCATTGATCTTGCATAAAATGTCAAATATGATTTCAAACAGTTGATTATCACATTTTGGAATTGTAAAAGTGGTGTCATGGAGTTTGTCATGGAATAGTACTTTTTAATCTCACTTGAAGAGCTTTATATTGGTGGGGTCTTGTTGATAAGCTTTTTGAGATGATAAATTAAAAGTAGGCTTTGTGTTACCAGATCATCATTCTCAATAATTTCAGGTGGATTTGACTGATGTGTTTTGTTGGCCATTAACTCAAGAGATGAGGCAATCAGGGTCAACCAGTAGTGTTGAGATTGGGGGCTAACAAATTGACATTGACTGAGAAGACAAAACAAGTGGGTTTATGGATTTGATGTCTTCTTTTTGCACAAGTCCCCATAAGTTTCATTCAATAATTTTACATTGAACTTGGAAAGTTTTGTAAAATCAATTTGATCTGTCAGTACCATGGTTTTTTAGATTGATTTACATTCAAAAATTGAGAACCTACAGTAACAGAAAGAAATTTATTAAAAAGAATACTTACATTTTCAGTAGTGGTGAACTTACCTCGTTCATTGATGACTTTTACCCATTTTCCATGAGAGCATTGAGTGAAATGAAATGAGAATGGATCAAAAAATGGTGTTAAAATCTACTCTGTTCATCAAAAGTTCAGTAAGAATGTTATTGCATTCCATGCCTTGTTCACCTTTTGCCAGCTGATTTTTCCTTCAAAAAATTAATAAACTCATCAATATCAGATTTTAAATCAATATCTTTCAACAAGGATGGCTCTTTTGATTTAGAAGATACTACAAACATTTTAAACATTTAGTCCACATTTTTCTTTGAAAAAAATTATGGAATACACATACTTAACAGTTCCGTTTGAGAATGTGGTACTGCATCATCCCTCTCAGTCATTTCTTTGGCTTCAGCTGATATCTCTCTTCTAGGATAATAAATGGCAACAATTGGTGTTTCTTTTTTCTTTTGTGAATTTTCTGCATCTATGTCTGTGTAATTATTATGAAAAGAAATGTTTCAGTTTCACAAAATACATAAAAATTACTGGCTATCATATGTATCTTTTACCTGCCACAGATTCACCTTGATTAATTTCTCTATAGTAAAATGGCATGACAATGGTTTATTTGAAGGGATATCAGTATATCTTGTGAATGTTCATATGATTAATAATATACTTACAAATTACTTAATAACATCATGTCTTCTTTTATTTCAGAACCTTCTTCTACATCATGAGTAAGAGATCATGAAGACTCTGGAACTATAGAGGATCTTATCAAGGTAGGTGCTCTTTTTGTCTGGTGAGTATGCTCCAGCCTCTTGTTGACGTTTCTTGAAGCACTACGCAATTCTATCTCTTTTGTTTCCTTGACCTTAATATGAGAATCTTCAGGAACTTCTTGAATATCCAGATAATTTAATAATCATAAAGAATAAAGTTTTAAATAAAATAACAATTAAATTATGAAATGGCTCACTTTTTTTTTTCTTTTTAAAAACTGTACAAAATGATGATGCCAACTACACATATGCCTTGTGAACTCTCATTTCTTCTAACTCCCAAACAAAAGATGCTGCTCTTTCCTCCATCAAATTGAGTTTTGCATAGTATTCTTGGGCTATAATCTCAATAATTTCTGACTTTAGTTCCGTCTCCCTGGATGTTTATTGTGATGGATGGCTTGATTGGAGAGAAAATTTTTCAAAAGTGGCATTCTCGTTGAAATTTTCTTTTATTGCTTGAGAATCTACATATATAATGATATATAAGCTTTTATAAAATTAGTTCTAAACAATTGGCTTGTTATTTACCTGGTGATGGTGTTGCATTTTTCTTAGATCCTGACAATGAGGTGGATGATTTCTGGGAGCGGGTGTCTTACATGTTATAAGATTATGAAAAAATTTAATGAAGAGCACAATAATATTTTTTAATTGTTGAATTATATAACATTTGCTAATTTATAAAATGGAGAGAATCTTTGAGACTGATGAAATTTTGATTTATTTAGAGAAATGTGGGATGATTTGATAAATCTTTGATATCTGACACTCTTATATAATTTTTGAGGCAATAATTTTTAAAAAACAAGAATGTTTTTCCCTGAGCAAACTATTATGCAATTTGAAATTCTTTATTGCATCTGCAATCTCCTTTGCTTATCTGATAGGGATTTACTTTTAATGGATAGACATGCAACATTAACTTTAAACTAAACATTGCATTGTAAATATTTATATATCTATGCATTAAATCCTTTAATAATTATACTTGAACTGGATGAGAAATCTTAAAATATAAGGATTTTCCATACATTAAACTTTCTAACATATCTCATACATAACTTTTAAAATTAATCAAAGATTTCCAAAAAGGCTTCTGGAATATCTACAAAACACTTGCACTATTAAAAAACTTTTTTTGTAAAATCACTAAATATTCACCTGATGAGTTTTAACTTATTCTGAACTTCACCCCACAACAATCTCCCACCTGTGTTCAGCATGAGTTCAGCATGAGTTAAGAAGGAACATAAAAATTTTATAAGAGATATATTTCAAAATTTTAAAAAAAAAAATTATGTAACATTGTCATAAACTTAACTATTAGAAAATAGCTAGTATGAATGTTTGATCAAAATCAAAATAGTCTCTTAAAATTTTATTGAATATTTGTTGAATGTATTGATGGAAATTGAAAAGGAACTAAGCTTTTGGTGAAAGAATACACATATACACTTTTGCTTCTTAACGCAGGTTTAACAACCTTTGCTTGTCTTGGATTCATGGAAATTAATGCATAATTAGCATAAGACTTTTTTTACTCCATTGTTGCATTTATTTGATCACTATGATTATCTAAAGCATTTGTTCTAACATTCAGAGTTCCATATGTACTTACATGACACAATCAAACCTAAACAAACTTAATTGCTCTATAATTAGAATCCAATAATTAAAACTTAATAAATTTCACTTTACTTTTGGCTCATGTACATTAAATGATATATTTTCTAATAAAACACTGTTTTTATTCATTTTTATACTTACATCAGGCAAAAAGTTTCACAATTAATGATGATTATTTTCACATTAATCCCCTATAGCAACAACTAAGTAATATCTACATTAAACAACATATTTATTATATGATAAATGAAAAAGTTTTTTAAAAACATAACTATTTACATAGGTAAGTCAAACTTGAATAAATCTTTTCTAGATCAATTTCTTTTTTAGCAAGAAGAATATCACGTTCAATCTGATTTAGACTTTTTAAATATTCACTTGAATAAAAAATTTATGGTAAATTTTTAGGGACACCAATTTCACCATTTTTAAAAGATTTTTTTTCAGAAGAGAGATCATATGTCTTTTTATGCTCAAGAAGAGCCCTTTGATTTGTTGCTAATGAGGAGGCTACTTTATCAAGCAAATGGATACATTTGGTGAGTCTTTGGCTTCTCCATGCTGGTATAGCACATATGGGAGGCTTCGTAGGATCTTTTTCTTCTTCAATATCTGATGTGCATTCTTTATCAAAAAGAGGGCAATAAAGTCTTAATTTTCATGGCAGTATTTTCCCAATATAGTCCAAAATGTTTTGGCTAACTAAAATGTTAAATAAAATAATATCTTGTAAGTAGTTTTTATTTTGAAAGGTTTTTATGAAAATCCTCACTTTTTTTGGTGTCTTTGCACTTGTGTTTTTGAATTGTTTATCTTCTTAATATCAGCTAGAGAAGTATCAATTCTTCCTTTATACTTCCTCAATTCTTTACCTATATTTAAAACCCACTGTTCAATGACAATTGAAACAAATTTAAATCTCTCTGCATCCACCCACTTCACTGTCTTTATCTAAGTCAATGCAGATTCTACTAAATTGCTAATACTACCTGATTCCAGACTGCTCCTGAGAATTATTTGCATGACAATTCAAAAGTAAGCCTTGGAAATCCTTTTTCTTGTAAAGTCTGCTTAATATTTTTCTTAAATTACATTGGATTTGGTGGACCACCTGGAATTCTCAATAAATCAGTAGAAGGATGAAAAGCAGGTAAAAAATACTTTTCTTTAATGTGAGCAGCTGCAGTTTTAACTAAATAATCTTTATCAGCAGCATATTTTGGCTGATGAATTGAAAAAACTTTTTCAATCGCCTGCCAAAGGTTATTCTTGTTTTGAGTCCAATTAAGACAATTTTTTACCTCCTCTTAAGTTTGGCTTTTGAATAATGATTCAGCTGTTCTCAGCCACCCAGGCACACTCTTAAGAAGTGGTGAATATTTTGACTAATTTTTTCAGAACTTCTGGGTGAATTTCTTGCTTTTGGGATGGATTTTATGACTTTTTCCTGATGACACTCTTCTGTTCTTTTCTCAGCAGCTTTCATTTTTTTCTTCTTAATATTATTTTGTATCTTTGGATCAAAAGTGTCTACAAAACAGGGAAAAAAATTAAATCAGTTATTAATAGTACATTTGCATTCATCAAAATAATGTTAAGCACTCAACTTGAAGATTTGGGTTCATTTTTTTTCTTCAGTAGTCTTGGGCAGGAAATCATTCAGTAACCCTGAAACAAATTCAGCATTCTTAGAAGCCATATTTTGATTTATCTGCTCATCTCAATTTTCATGTGGATTATTTTTCTTCTTTTGCTCATTATATGTAGATGTAGAAGGAAGAGAATGGGAGTTACTATTACCATCCTTAGCTTCTGGAATTGTACTTTTTTAATCCACATCCATATCCATAGTTCTGTTATCAGTAATAGAATTTAAAAATTGACATATTTTTTGTGAAATTGAATTTAAATTTGAATTATTGAATTATTAACTTGGCAGAATGATTTAGTAGATAATAATGTCTTACTCATATTAGAATATTGGTCCATATTTTGACCCTTTACAAGAATTTGTTTAATAGTGTTACCAAATAATCAGATGACAAAAATTATAAAGAAGTTTGGAATTAGGCTGAAAATTGAGTTCCTAAACTGAAATGAGTATTATTTATACTTCCAACCTTATTTATTATTTTTCTATTTTTTCATCTTTGTTGTATTCTTATAAACTTTATATTTCATAGCTCATAATTCTGAGTGATAAATGGAATTAAGAAACTATTTTTTATAAAATGTTGTAAGGCATCGCTCAATCAAAAAAATGTTTATTCTCCCATTCTCCACCCATAATTATGTAATTAATCACTTTTCTTGCATTACCACTCCTTTTAGATTCCAAGGCATCAAAATTAATTCAAAATGCCCATATTCAGAATTCTTAGTTTTGAAATACAATAGACCTCAACCCAACAGCAGTAATAATCTTCTCTTTCATACCAAAAGTTCCTTGCTGATGTTTCAGGATATCTGCATGTCCTATTATTGACTTTTCACTTACAAAAACTGAAGCTGCCTTAGAATCCCTTATACTCTGCTATTTAGAAGAGTATGACTCTCATAAGGGTCCTTGTGTGTTTCACTAGGCAGAATTTTTTTGAAAGGACTAACAATTTCCCAGACTTCTCCCTTGTCCTCTTTTGATGTGAATAACATATCAATCTGACCAAAACTCCAATCATCACAATACTTGAATTCAATAGTTGAGTTTCCTTCATGCTGAGATTTTGTCATAAATTGTTTTCCTTTTAACACAAAGCTTCTGAGTACTTGTACCACCCTTTCTACTTTGATATCTGACAATGTCAACCTCCGTCTCAAAATACCTTTTCCAATTTGTGCTTTTACCCATTTTTGAAAAATTCCTTCATCCAACGCAATAAACTCATTCACACTATCCAAATATTTCAGAATTTTTTCATCTTTGTTCAGTTCTATGTTTTCTTCTTTTTCATATTACATTAGAGCTGTCTTGACATGACAATACTTGAGAATTTTTTTTAGTATCTCATCTGACATACAAATAGGATATTAATAATTGATAAAAATAGTCAATGAAAAATTTCTTGCTGACGTAGCAGAATGATGATTATTTGGAATACTTGAAAGTTTACCATTTATTTTTTCAGATGCCCATGCAGCAGTTTAAGTAGGTGGTGCAAACCATTTTATTATGTTGTGGAAATGCTGAGTTAGGTGTAGGTTGGGCTTTATCCTCTGATGTTTCCATCCACTATGAAGACATTGAAGGTATTCAAAAAGAAGTTTCTCTAAATCTTTCACCTCATCTTTTGCTATTTTCTTCAGGGTTAAAAAGTTTGTAATTGAAATAAAAGTTGTCAATGACTTTAGAAGTATTTATTCTCTGGACTGTAATTTTAAGCCCATTGAGAATCCCTGTGATGATGTCCAAAGTGGTATCAATGCAAGTAGATATTAGGAAGTATGCAGTACATGCGACTCAGCTACCTTGAGTGAGCCTCCAGTTTTTTATCCCAATTCTTTTCGGTACCATGTAAACCAAGAAGGAGTTATTGTCTACTAAATAACCTTCCTTACCACTAGCAATTCATCTCCTGTCAATCTAGGGTCTAAAAAGTCTTCAGAATCTTCTACTTTTTTACTCAAAGCATTTTAATTTCCCTTAGCTTTCTTTTGCAACCCCTCAGAAGAGTGGTCACTAGATATTTTAAATGATTCAACTTTCCTTTGACCCCACAAATTATAACTTGAACTATCACAGATACCACTCAATTTATCAAAAAATATGCTTGAATTGTTTGACTGAGATTTAAATCTGAAGAAATAACTATTGTTTTTTTGACGCTTCCTTACATTGACACCCATTTCACTTGCTATAAATTTAAGATTTAGCTCAGTTAAAGGTTGCATACTACCACTCCTGAATGTCAAAAATTCCGGCCTACTTTCTTGATCTGATTAATGCTGTAACTTTTGAGAACTTCTTAAATCTTTCTCTGGATAGACTGAATCATACAAATCTTTAATATTCTAATTCTCTACCTTCTTCAACTTCTTTTCAAGGTCATTTTCAGCATCTTCAATTTGTAAAAACATCCTGCTATGATGCTTAAGATTAACCAGCATATGGAAATGTGTCATCTCCAAATGCACAATATTCTATTGGTTTCCAGTAGCTCAATTTATTCAAAGAACTTTAGCAGACACCATGCTCTAAAACAATTTTTTCTTGTTCCCAATGTGTTGATGCTTTTTTCCATTTTTTTTGCATGTTTCATGTGTTCTTCATGGGCCCAACAAAGAAATTTATTCACATTTTACTCATCATTTTCACTAATTGATAAAAAAAAAGAAAGAAAAAATTGTGTTGCTGAGTGGCCAGCAAAGCCTGCTACTTTTCAAAGTGCTAGAATATCTTCAATTAGTGAGAAGATTGCAGCTCAGATTTTTTCACCTTCTGGATGAGAATGTGTGGAGCTGACCCATATGACTTCCCAAAGTACTTTAAATTCATCAGCTAAAGGTTTCAAAAGATGGTAAATTTGTTCACTTGTTGGCTCATTCAGACCTGGTATTATTGAGAATAAAAATAAACTTTCTTTGAAATATCTTTCAGATAGTGGTAAGCTCATAAAAATAAGCATAATCAACCCAACAGATTTCTAGTGACTTCCAATCCAATTACCTGCAGGCTGTAACCAGTTCACATATAAGCTGAACACTAAATTTCCTGGAGTCAAGGCAAAAGCAGAATAGCCATCCTCTGAAGCATTTAAATCATCAGGGAAGTTCTTTAAAACCTTGCCTTCCCAGATGTCATCCATTACATTGTAATTTGATCTTTTAAAAAATTTGCACTTTTAAGTGCCTTCATAAAAATCCTTCTGCTTAAGCTTCATCAAAAGCCAATCAACAAAAAAATTATATAGAAGTATTTTTTTTGATTTGAAACTGATGATCTTTTTTTGTTGTAAGATTTAGTGTAAGGATCTTGATTACACTGGTGAGACTTTTTTTTTTCTGGTAACTGTTTCACATATTGTTTTAATGATGAAATGAATACTTGAGTGCAAATTTTAATAGAAGGATTATCATCCAGGTTAAATTCATAAAGAGAAAAAATTTTAGCACAGAATTTCCTCATGACAAGTGTTGTGTTGAGTTTGAGATGGAGAAATACTGTTTCAAGTGACTGGGGAATTCTATTAATAATTCCATCAACCTTCAATGAGCAATCATCCCCGTGAATTTTAAATTTTTTATTTGGTCTTTTACAAAAGATTCACATCATTTTAAGCTAAGTTTATTTGATGAATAAAGACTCACTTCCTGTAACATTACTGATCAACTATACTTCTCCTCATCTACCATGCTACACTGGCTAAGAATAGTGACAGTTAAATTTGGAGTTAAAGAATTTGGTAACTAAAAAATAATTTTTTTAGATTATATTCTCTTAAAACTCTCTGCACATATAGCTTTTTTGAATCTGAAAAAATTAAAATACTTGAGATGAACTGTCAGAATATACCTACAATGTAGACTCTCTAATACAGTCTGTATCAATTTTCTTTGCACATTTGGTTTGATGATTCTTGCAAGAACTTGAAGCTATATATACAACTCCTGTTTGGTAGGTTCCAATTGGAGTTTGATGAACCTTGAATGTAAAACCTAATGTTTTATATTCACAAATTTTTGGCTGAAATGGAATTGATGAGGGATATTTGGATTTTGGAAAATGAATTTGAAGTTTGATAGGGCAATCACAAAAACAAACGTTGAAACTAATTTTTTTGCCCTAAATTTCTAAATAATTATTATTTTCATTTGCATAATTTCTAATATGAATACGAATTTTATGCAAAAAATTAGGGTAAACTATCTAATTTATTCCCATTTTTGAATGTACTTTTATGAAGAGATTAATCAAAAAATAAATTTTCATCTCTAAGTACTAGGAAGGATTCTTTTATCTCTACTGCATGAACAAAACTATTTAATATCTGGTGTTATTAATCTTAATTTATAACTCTTAGATAAATTTATTTATTTAATAATTTATTAAATTATCATTAATAGAAAGATTAATATCTTAAAATGGTACCAGAATAACACATTTTTAGGTTTTCACAGGTTTCAATAAATAATCAATCCATCACATAATAATGATCATCATGGAAAAAATTATTTCAAGGATGTGTTTTCCTTTTTTAAAAGAGTAGTGAAAATAATAATACAAGAAAAAAAACAATTAGTTTTGGTTCCTAATTGATTTCATATATTTTATTCCTTTACCCATTCTAATATAATCTCCTTTTTCAAATATATTCAATTTTTCTTGCATCTCACCTACTGAAAATATATTGATGAAATTTCTGGGAGGCAGCAGCTGATATGAGCTAACCCATGTTTTTCAAGTCGGTATTGGAGATAAAATCTTGCACAAACTCTAAAACAACTGTACTTTAATATATTTTGAAACTCAATATAATCTTGAAATTATAAATAAAATAATATAAACTAGTTCTATTATGAGATATTCCTTTCATTCATATATGATTGCTTTTTTTATCTTATGAGTTTCCCTTCAAATTCTTGGGTGGGGACTCTATTTTACAGCCAAAAAATAGAGTAAACCTCATTGATTTGGGGCATCATGTGAGGTGACTAACTTTATGTTTTTTAGGTCTGTGGGAATAAAAAATCAAACCAATGCTACATAAATTACTTTATTTACTTTGCCATTACTAAAATAATGGTATTCTAATTCTACTACTCAATTATCATTTTAATGATAAGAACTAGTACCATCCAGACCTTAAATTAGCATATATGAAAAATTACCTCTATATATCCTTTAGATTTTCTCTCAATATTCTTTCCTAAACACTATTTTATGGGTGAATGATTAAATTCACCTCTTGAATTAGCATTGACAATTGAAATAAATAGCCCAATGTTTTTTTGGCTCATTCAGAAGCATTAATTCAGAAATATTCCCATAAAAATCTTTTAATTAGCTACCTTTTGCAAAGATAATGGCATTGTATTTTTAAAAAAATTGATGTTAACAATTTCAACTAGCTCTTTTCAAGTATATGTTTTTTACATGCATATTTGATATCTATTTATCATTGGGTTGTTCAATTTCTATTTTAATTATGATTGGCATTTCATAGACAAAGAATAGTATTCATTTTAGAAAAATGTCATTTTGTAAATTATATTTACTTAATGTTGTGTTTTTAGACTTCCCTTTCAGGGAATGCTCATCACTGCTACATATTGAAAATATTGATATTTTTTTTCTCAGTACATTCCTTTGATAACCATGATTTCCTCCAATGTATGAGTACTCAGCTCATGTAATAAAATTAGTTTAAATCAATATTCCTTTTGATTTATTGTTTTTAAGGCTTATTCCTGAGTGTATATTCATTGTTTTTAGCAAACTCTTTGTAATATCCTCATGTCACTGTTGGGGCTATCATATAAGATTGACAATTTCTGCTCTTAGATTCCCCTCCATACTCTAGCATTTATTATACATAATTTTTTGTAAACAATGCCTGATTATTGGTCTTATTTTCCTGCTTGAAAACCTCCCATAAACTATTGTAAAATAAATAAAATATTTTCTGAAATTTTTCCTCCTTATAATTCTCCTTCTTCTTGCTGCATCCATAGTTTTCGTAGAGCTCTTATTCAGATATATCCTACTTCAACATCTTTGAAACACTTTCCTACAAATCACAAGATTTTTAAATTCTAGTTAATTACACATGACTCTATTACATCCCCTTTAAAGATTTTTTTTGCTTCAGGCTCTAGTGTTCTGATAGAAACAATTCCTCATTCATATTATGAAGTATTTCTCAGTTATCTTGAATCATCAAACTTTCCAGGCTGGAATTTTGCTTGGAACCTGTAATGGCACTCTCACTGAAATCAGTGCTTTGCTCAACTTTTTATCAAACATTGGGACAATGCTTTCCAAATGATGGCTTTTTCTTCATACCCTATCAATCCAAACACAATTTTCTTTGCTTATCAAATGGGTACTCTCCATTGATGATTCTTGGACAAAAGAATATGCTTAGACTTGGACACTATTCTCCAGACCATTTGGAGAAAAAAAATTTAAAAAGTCTTGGTCTAGGTTATGTAAAAAAGTCAGTCTAACATATTTCATATTTGTTTGAGCTCTTTTCTGATAATCTATTGAAGCTCTCTGTTCATTGTACAAATTTTCTCAACACCCTTCCTATATGTTCAAGAGAAAAATAATTGTTTACTAATGTAAAATGCTGCTCTGACTAAGAAATCAATGCAGATGGGTCAATAATTAAAGTATCACTATCATGGAGATCAGATTATTTTTCAATGCTGGCACAAAATATTGATCTTAAGTGCCATGAAATGAGTCAAAAATAAAAAACATCATCATTTCCACTAAAAGATCTTGTTTCAATACAAAGGAGGCATATTGTATCATTACCACCTTCTAGGCTTCAACTGGAATAGGTACCTCAATCTTTTACTCTTGACTGATATCATAATAATTATTTAGCTACTCTCAACAATCAAGAAAAACAAATGTTGAAAATTTCTGGCCCAATAAACATCAATAATCTTCTTCAACTGACTGCTCCAACTTCTTCAACTCATTCAAATATTCATTAAGAACCATCTTTTCAAGCTGAAATTGTTCATCTTCACTATTTGGTACACTGAGCCTTGAAAATAAAATTTTAAATAATTAGTTTTAATCTTTTCATCAATAAAAATTTTATTTTACATACATAGTTAAATTCTCCTTTTTTCCTTGAATTTTGTACATACTGAACTCAATACTCTTTCTCAATTAATATTTAATGACATGGACCTGATTTTTTTGACCCATTCAAAAATTTGATCAATGGCTTGAGATTCTATTGATGGATTCCGGCTTGGCTCCTTCACAAATTCACAATAATAAAAAAATTCAATTAATAAGTGTTTCCAGTTTAATTTCGTGTATTAAAAGAAAGTTATATTTTAAAATACCATTATTTAAACATTTTTTGCACATCGTGGATCAATACCTAGCCCTTCTTACTTAATGGAGCCAAGAAGAAAAAAGCAATTGATATTGTTTTAAAACCTGTTTAGACTTTCATCATGGGCCCTCTGACTCAAATCACCTACATACATTTTAAAGCCAATGTTGTACTCTTTTAGGGCATTTGAAATCCTTTTGAAAATAATCATTCCTTTAATTTTCCTTCATTAAAAAGTGTTAAGTTAGTCACTTACATTTCTAAAAAGTCCACATATTCTGAAAAGATGACTGCTTTGGGCTCCTTTATCCCTCTTTGCCCTTGCACAAGCTCCATCACATGCTTAATGAGATGTAATATCTTAGCCAAATCTATCAATGTATACACATCATGCCGTTTATCTTTTCTAAATTCATACATTGGATGGTTGCAAAATAGTTGTAAAACCAGTAGCTGCCATAAAAACTCACTATTATCCAAATATTGTTTTTGATCACAATTTGGGCCAAATATCTTGTAAAACTCTTCCTGTAGTTTGTCAAGTCTTTCTTTCCAGTGTCTTCAAGAACTCACCACTATACCTTCTTCAACTTTTTTAGGGAGATTTAGTACAACATCCTTTGTTCTCTGTTAGCAGACTACCTTTGTCAGTACAGTCTAGTATATAAGTATGATATAATAGTGTTATTTTATGGTCCTACTACTTATTAATAAATGATTTAGTGATTAAACCTCAGGGGAAGACTAATAAAATAGTTATACTCAATTTAAACTCACAATACTTGGATTTAAATGCGTGCTAGTGGTGGAAAATAGAAGAATAAAATATAGTTATAGCTATTATAAAGATAATATCAATTTATAAGGGCTTTATAATATATTTCTGAATACTAATAATTGTAGTGTAGTGTTTGTTTGAAGTGTAGTAATTGAATGATTATAATAAACCGTCAAAATCCCTCCTTACTTATACCCAAATCCACTGGAGTGCACAGACCTTCAATCCAGATGATGTCACTGCTATCCCCGGCAATTACAGCACTGTGAGGGCCCATCACCTCCCCATGGCGTCCACTTCAAGCAGTTTCAACACCCAGACCTCCAGTAAGGACCCTCCATCACTATTAATAATAACACAGAGCCATACCATAAATAGAAATCCCAGATAAAAGCGGATACCATAAAGAAACAGGTAAAATAAAAGATCAAAAAGAGATTTAATGAAACTAAAAGCATATAAAGGAAACAAATAAAATGTCCAAGCCCCCAATAACATCCCCAAGCATCCACATTAACCCAGAAACATATTTCCAACCCATAAATCCATGAATAACCATCCAAGGAAGTAATTTTAGTTGTCCAAACTGGGTGTATGCGCCTGATATAGGTGTCTATGCTTCTGTAGGCGTTGTGAGTCCACTGATTTCGTCCATATGACCTAAAATAAGCAGAAAAACAAAGATTATAGGCTATTAAGGGGCTAAAACCCACTTATATACCTAAATATACATAATATACTGCATATTTCACTGAATATGAGATTTATGTATACATATAAGCTTATGTATGTCAATAATTACTTCATATCACTTAAGATAAGTATATTATGACTCCATTAACACCTTAATAAGTATTATTAGGCCATGGATAAGCTATTTAAACTATTATAAATTATATAATAGAATAATAATTATATATATATATCATAAAATAATATATATTATTATTTTAACCTTATTTTTAAGATATAAGCTTAATCTAGTTAAGGTTATCTTATTTTAAGCATAAGAAATACTCAGTCCTAAGGATATTTAGGCTGACACTCCCTCACCCCAAAAAAAACAATAAAAAAAATGTTAAGACATTTTAATTAATCTTAAGGAATGAAATAATAAAATAAAAAATAATTTTTATAATACATATACTGAATGAACAGTATTATTTAGATTTAAATTTTTTCAAGAGATTTTTAAGATCAGAGATTTCATTTTCTGGAATCCACTGGTCATATTCACTTGATTTATTTTTAAATCTTAATAGATACTCAACTCCCTTTTCTTTAGTAAGGTGTCTCTTTTTAAGTATCTTTTCAATTTCTGCTTTTTCCACTATTTCTTCAGGTTGCTGTTTATGCCTTCCTGATCTTCTTGGAAAGAGAGCAGTATCATTAGAATGGTATGGTTTTATAAGAGAAATAGGAAATACTGGATGTTTTCTATCATAAGGTGCATATAGAATAACCTCAACAGCATTATTACCAACCATCTTTTTAACTACAAATGGTCCAATGAATGGATCCTTCAATTTAACATTACCATTTAAATTGAAATGTAGCGTTGAAATAAGGACTTCATCACCCTCTTTGAACATTTGTTCTTTATGGGATTTATCCCATCTTTTCTTTTCATACTCAAAAGCCTTATTTATACATTCTTGAGCATGTTTTCTGCATAGTTCCTGCATCTGAAGAAAAGATTTAGTACCTGGATGAATATCCAATCTAGGTAACTTATTAAGAGTTTTAGCAGGGGTATTAGGTACATAACCCAACCATAACTCAAATGGCTTTTTGCCAGTGACAGAATGTACTGTACTATTGTATGCAAATTCTAAACCTGGGATAAGGGTTACCCAATCATGCGTGAATTTGTCATTGTCTTTAAAATTAAGACCAAAAGCACAGTATCTTCTTATCATATCTTCTAAGGTTTGTATCATTCTTTCTGCTAGCCCATCAGTTTGTGGATGGTGTGCTGTAGAAAGTTTTAATTGACACCCTGAAACATCCATAAGTGACGTCCAGAACTCAGAAGTAAATTTAGGATCTCTGTCAGAAACTATTGCTTTGGGGAAACCTGCTGTATTTAACATTTGTGTCCACCATAAAAAAGCTAAGTCCTTTGCAGAAACCTCTTTGTGGGTAGGAATAAATTTACACATCTTTGTAAATCTATCTACAATTACCCAGCAGGAGTTATAACTCTTATGCCCTGCTATTGGCAAACCTGTTACAAAGTCCATGTTAATGATTTCCCATGGAGCTTTTGGTTGCTCAATTTGTTGTAATAAACCAGCTCTTTTTCCTGTCAATCTTTTAGATTTTTGACAAGAATCACATGTTTCAACATATTTCTGAACATCCTCAGACATGTTAATCCACCAAGCTGTGTTTTTTACTCTGGTTAATGTTTTATGGTAGTCAAAATGACCTGCTAATATATCATCATGACATATACTTAACATTAACTCCTTCATTGAAGGGGGAATTACAATTACATTACTTAATTTTTTCCTGTAATATATAAAACCATCCTCAATGGAAAATTTTCCTTTCTCTAATGCCTCTTTATACTTATCTGGTAATGTTTTTATCAAAGCATTCATTGAAGCATTAGATGGATCATTTAATATTGTAGTTAATTTACTTAAGTCAGGATCTGAATTATAATTATCAAGAATTGATTGCATAAATTCATCCTCAAGATCTACAATATAAATGCCATAAATGTTAATAATCTCTGACTCAGGAACATAAGCAGGATTATCATCATTATTAGGCAGAGGTACTCTAGATAACAGATCTACATTAGAGTGCAAGGTTCCTGCTCTATGTGTAATAGTCATCCGTCCTCTGTATTCTTGTACAGCTAATTGCCATCTAAACATGTGTCTATTAGGAGTTTTCATGTTTAAGAGTGACTTAACTGCACTACAGTCAGTTATTAACTCAAATTTTTGGTCTTCAAGGTAATAATGTAGCTTTTCAAGAGCCCATACTACTGCCAAACATTCAAGTTGAGTAGCACCATATTTTAATTCACCACTTCTCAGAGTACGTGAAATATAGCAGATTACTACTTCTGACATTTTACCTTCAATAAGTTGTTTTTGATGCAAAGCAGCACCCAGTCCAATAAAACTTGCATCTGTATATAATACAAAAGGTAATTGGAAATCTGGTAATCCCAAGATAGGAGCTGTCATTAAACATTCTTTCAACTTATTAAAAGCTTGTTGTCTTTCATTATTCCAAATGAAAGCTTCTGATTTCTTTATCAGTGTGGTCAGTGGTGCAGCAATTGATTGGTAGTTTTTTATATATTGTCTATAATAACCACACATTCCAAGAAAAGATTGTACATCCTTCACATTTTGAGGAATGCCAATATTCTTTATTGCAGCCACTTTATTTTGGTCTACACATATTTGTAAGCCAGATACAATATGACCAAGCACTTTTAAAGATTCAAACCCAAATTTACATTTTTTCAATGCAAGGGTCATTTTTATTTCATCCATTTTCTGAAATACTTTCCTTAAATGGATTAGGTGTTCATCAAAAGTTTTAGAGAACACTATGATGTCATCAATGTATACCATTAACCATCCCTCTATCATTTCATTATGGAATGTTATATCCATTAACTTTTGAAATACTGATGGAGCATTTTTTGGTCCAAATGGCATTCTGACATACTTATAAATTCCCATGTGTGTTGTTATCAACAAAAAGTTCTGTGAATTCTTTTCAACAGGAATTTGATGGTACCCTTTATTTCCATCTAGGCAACTTATATATTTAGCACCTTTAAGGGTAGCATGTATAGAGGCAATCCTTGGCAAGGGATAAATATCATCTACTGTAAATGTATTTAATGCTCTATAATCACCGCACAGTCTTGCTTTATCTTGTTCATAAGAAATCAGCACTGGTGATATTACACAATATTTTGGTGTAGTTTCAACCTTCTCAAGAATGTTCATCTTTAATAACATCTTAATATTATCCTCTATGTCTTTCCTCTTCATTGGTGAAGCAGGGTATGGTTTCTTTTTAAGACTAGCAGGAATATTATCCATGTCACAGGTTAAACTAATTTTCATTTCATGATCTTTTACAAGGCCAAGTTCATTTGTACCATGTGCAAAAGCCATTGGAAAAGCTTTAATTAATTCCAAAATATTATCTTTCTCAGTTTCACTTATCTGAGTGCCAAATGATGCTTTTGAAATTTCTGTTTCCAGAAGTTCCAACTCATTGGATTCTCTTCCTTTAGACGGGGAATTTGTTACTGACTCAATGTGTAAGACTGTGTTAAAAGAATTTATTTTAAATTTCCTTTTACCATTCATGCCAATTGTAAAATTATTATTAGCAGGGTCTAATTTTACACCAAATTTAGTCAGAATGTCATTTCCAATGATAAAACAGTTACTACAATTTGTATTATCCATTACTACAAAGTCACAAGTTACCCTTACATAACCATGTTGGTGTTTAAAGAAAACAGCAGCTTTGTATTTACCAATGGGGTGTAGTACTGATCCAAAACCTCTCCAATTTTTATTCTGAAGTGGTTCAAGCTTAAACTTATATTCACTATCAATTTTCTGTAATGTATTAGTGGAAACAACTGAACCAGCAGCTCCTGTGTCCAATACTATATTAACATTTTCACCAGAAATGATAGCTGGAACCGTGATAGGTGTCATTCTAAAGTTATCAGCTTGTATATCCTTAATGATTTCAGCATCCTCAAAATTCATTAAAGATTCATTTGAGTCCATATTTAATATTGGATTTTCAAAGATGGACAAATCATCTTCCAACATACAGACTTCATTTTCATCACTATATGAGATATTGCTGTCATAATCACTTGATTCTTTACTTTTTTCAGTTTCAGTTTCAGATTCACGTTGATTTTCAACAATATTTATGTTTTTCTCACATTTGTGACCTTTTACCCAAGGTTTGTTACACTTATAACAAGTATTTGTTTCATACTTTTTAGGTACTACAAGTGCAGTAGGTTTTTTCTGCTTCTCCTGAAGTGTTTTTGAATTCTGAATTTTTACAGGTTCAACATTTTGCTTATAAGTGGAATACCTTGATTCATACTTATGGTTTAATAATATTTCATTGCAAATATTAATAAAGTCAGAATATTCAGTAAGATTAATTGTTCTAGCTACAACAATGTCTCTGACAGATATAGGTAATTTATATGTTATCTTATCTTTCCGTAAGTTAAAATCCATGTTAGGCTCAATGGCTTTTAATATTTTATTTAAATTCATTAAAAATACCATAAGTTTGTCACCATTCAATGGATTATACCTAGTTTTCTCACATAATCTTTGCTGAGTGAGCCTGAATTTAGAACCTCCAAATTATTTCTCAATTAGTTGTTTCCATTCAGCCCAAGAGTAGTCTCTACCCTCACTTAAGACAGCTTCAAACCATAATAAAGCAACATCCTTAAATAAAGAAATTAATTTTGATGTTATCTCTTCATCTGGTAACTTATATGAGAATTTCAAGTTGTCAATTCTTTGAATAAAATGTTGCCAATCAGAGCTGGCTTCCCCATCATAAGTTGGGTACTGATCTATCTTAGGCCAGTTCTTCTGATTGGATTTTATCTCACTAATCTTAGGTAAATTCAACAACTCATTTACTTTTGATAAATGGTCTTGTATTTCTTCCTGCACGGATTTGTGACTTACATTTTCAGATTTGACACTACCACCAGATGGTTTTAATTGTGGTGGTACAGGGAAGGAATGAGATTCACTTTTGCCAATGAAAGGATTATTATTATATTGATTATACTTATGATTATCCTGGTTCATTAGTAGATTGGCAGTTTCAATCTCAACTTTAGTTAATCTTTGTAGCAGCTCAGAGACACTTTGATTTGTCTGTGCAAAAGATAACTTTGTTCTTGATTCAGTTTTTAATAAGTGTGTTTCATATAATTTTTCTAACTCACAAAATTTGTTTGAAAGGTCATTATATTTATTACTCAATGAATCATATTTAAGAGTTAGAGACAAATGTTCTTTCTCTAATTCTTTATTACGTGTTGCTAATTGAGAAATGTTCAATGTTAAGGATGAAATTGTATCACTAGTGAGCTTAACTGTCTGTTCCTCACAATCAGTCATTCTATTCCACAATGCTGAAACAATTCTATGGACAGTTGGATTATTGTTAAAATATTCCATGTCCTCCTTTTCAATTCTCTCACTCTCCTGTGAAGTACTCATCTCACTAGTAGGTGGTTGCAACTGAGGATTAACTGTATTATCATTGTATATAGTACTGTTATTATGGATAAAAGACAAGTCAGGTGTATCTACTCTAAAACCCAAATTTCTTAAATCCTCCTCTATTTTTTATACAGATTTAACATCAATAGAATTACCTATATTGTAATTATCAGTATTATGTCTAATCTGAGAGGGTAAGTTACTTACCAAGGGATGGTTGCCAGTCCTGATTTTTGGCGCTTTTTTCCCTTGTAAGGGTGAGCTGAGGAAGTCAGATGAGGGGGTGGATCCCTGTTGCAACTGTGGCTTGTCCACTGTTGGTGAAACCAGTCCCATTTCCATTTGTCTACCAGGATTTTCTCCTGGGAGTGAGTGGACGCTCCTTGGATAGGGGGTTGCTGATTTGATTGACTGGGCTGGCCTCCCTTTAATTCTGCCATTGCCTGATTCATCTGCTGAAATCCTACCTTGCAATTGTTTTGCAACTGCTCTACTTCTTTGAACATGAGAGATTTTGATTCCTCTAGCTTCAGAACCTGTTTGGCCAGATGGGACAGTTGATCCTGAAGAGGAGGAGACGTCTTTTTGATAGTTATCTTTTTTAAGAGGGCGTCCTTTTCCTCTATACTCATGCTTTCTGGCTGGGGGTACTGTTGTCCCTCCATGGTGATGTCCTGGAAAGTTTTTATTAGCTTTAGACCTGGTATTATAAGCAGGCTGTTCACTTACACTATCCTGAGGAGCACTCATATTGTTCAGAATAACAATATTTTACGTCTACAAAAGGAAAAAACTCTGTGGAATTAGTAGACAAAAGATATTAGTAATTATATTACTAATAAAAAAGCAATGGAGCTTACCCTGAATTTATATCTTTATTTATTTAAATAAAATATAAGAAAAATTCGAAAAAATCTGTTAAAAATATAATAATAAGTTTAACTAGACCTCTATAAGGGTGAATAATTAGCTTACCAAGCTTTAGCCAAATACCAATTTAATTGGGTGTTATATTGGTGTCCAAATACCAAGTGAAATTGGGTTTATATTGGGTACAGTTACTACTGTAAATATCTAATTTTTATGATAAAAAATTAGTACAATTATTATAAGGATTCTTTTCCGCAATCAATGAGTTATGATGACCCACTAATATGCAGCAGACCCAAATATTTGGTTAATTTTGAGTTGTACTAAGGTAAAAATCACGTCCCAAGGCTTATACTAAATAATAAGTAAAATATACGGAAAGACCCCCAATTGTCAGTACAGTCTAGTATATAAGTATGATATAATAGTCTTATTTTATGGTCCTACTACTTATTAATAAATGATTTAGTGATTAAACCTCAGGGGAAGACTAATAAAATAGTTATACTCAATTTAAACTCACAATACTTGGATTTAAATGCGTGCTAGTGGTGGAAAATAGAAGAATAAAATATAGTTATAGCTATTATAAAGATAATATCAATTTATAAGGGCTTTATAATATATTTCTGAATACTAATAATTGTAGTGTAGTGTTTGTTTGAAGTGTAGTAATTGAATGATTATAATAAACCGTCAAAATCCCTCCTTACTTATACCCAAATCCACTGGAGTGCACAGACCTTCAATCCAGATGATGTCACTGCTATCCCCGGCAATTACAGCACTGTGAGGGCCCATCACCTCCCCATGGCGTCCACTTCAAGCAGTTTCAACACCCAGACCTCCAGTAAGGACCCTCCATCACTATTAATAATAACACAGAGCCATACCATAAATAGAAATCCCAGATAAAAGCGGATACCATAAAGAAACAGGTAAAATAAAAGATCAAAAAGAGATTTAATGAAACTAAAAGCATATAAAGGAAACAAATAAAATGTCCAAGCCCCCAATAACATCCCCAAGCATCCACATTAACCCAGAAACATATTTCCAACCCATAAATCCGTGAATAACCATCCAAGGAAGTAATTTTAGTTGTCCAAACTGGGTGTATGCGCCTGATATAGGTGTCTATGCTTCTGTAGGCGTTGTGAGTCCACTGATTTCGTCCATATGACCTAAAATAAGCAGAAAAACAAAGATTATAGGCTATTAAGGGGCTAAAACCCACTTATATACCTAAATATACATAATATACTGCATATTTCACTGAATATGAGATTTATGTATACATATAAGCTTATGTATGTCAATAATTACTTCATATCACTTAAGATAAGTATATTATGACTCCATTAACACCTTAATAAGTATTATTAGGCCATGGATAAGCTATTTAAACTATTATAAATTATATAATAGAATAATAATTATATATATATATCATAAAATAATATATATTATTATTTTAACCTTATTTTTAAGATATAAGCTTAATCTAGTTAAGGTTATCTTATTTTAAGCATAAGAAATACTCAGTCCTAAGGATATTTAGGCTGACAACCTTCATAAGGTGGTTGATAATTTAGACTACCTTCAATGAACCAACTTTGAGTTTTGATGTATTTTGTTCTCTCCAAAGAGACTCCTCATCCAATCCATCCAACTGAAGAAAAGTGATTAAACTCTACAGATATTCTGGTGATTTTTGTAATGGTGTTCTTGTTAATCATAGTAAATGCTCAGAAAGTAAACTAAAAATCATTTGTGTCCATTTGGCTAGAGGATTTTTGATGTAGCTATAATAAATTATTGTTTCTAATTAAATTTCTTAACATCATTTATTTGTGTCAAGATACATATATAATTAACTGTGCTTCATACAGAAAAATTTGATACCATATAATGTTATTAATCAGTGATAATTTTTTTTTCATTTTCTTAGTTATTGTTGAAGGGCTGACTTTTTCATAAGTGGTAAGTACAATTGCAGTTTTCTGCAGCTTTTCTTCTTGTAAATTATCACTAATCTGACCATGAAATACATGGTATGGAAGTGATCAAGGGTTGAAATGAAGAATAATTTCATCTTCCCAGTTAGAGAGTACAGATAATGGGCATATAATTAGTGTGGAAAAACCTAGTTTTTTACCAAAAAGCTCCAATTTTTGTTGAAATTTTATTGCTTTCTCTAGTGTTGCACTTATCAGAGTAAGTGTTGATAGTGTTTTTCCTAAACCCATGTCATCTGCAAGTATTGACCCATATCCACCAAAGTGTTGTTCAATATTTTCATACTTTTTTTTGAGGATGGTATTCACTTTGAAGCCATTTATTATCATCATGCTCCCAAAGCTTATCCAGTTTATCTTTCATAACTTTTTCATTTTCAATAATTTAATTGACTGCGTGAAGTTGGCGCGTTTTTAATGCCATTTTTACTCCTAGTATTTTATTTTGAGTTATCAAATTTTAACTAATCCCAAATGAGTCAATTTCTTGCCAGTTAGAAGCAACATTGTAAAATGTTTGGAATTTTTAATCATTGATTTGAAGTATGCTTATTCCAGCAAGATAAAATTTTTGTTCTATTTCATTAATATGCCTTTTGATTCCAAATAAAGTGCACCACAGCTGCAATTTTTCATCTTGCTGTTTGACTATGTAGCTCTGAAAATAGGCTTAGTGCTGTGGCTGCATCACAGATTCAAAGTTCAACCAATCAGAACAGTCTCCAATTTCTCCAAGAAAGAGTCCAATTTGTGCACTTTACTTTTCCAAAAGATCTCCAATAATTTTAAGGTTCTTTGTGTCTAGCATAGAAAGAATATGAGCTCTTTTTCTACCTTGCTGAGGAATTGCCTTTTCCGTTTGGTTTTTTGATAATTGTAAGATCATATATGATGGTGTTGCTTCAAACAAAACCATAAATTGACCAAGACATTTCAAGGAACTCATTTTGTGTAGATATGGGAAGGAGTAAAAATGAATATAAATAGTTTAGAAGTTGCACAATCCAATTAATCAATATTTAGACATATTGAATGAATATGCACATCATTTTTGCCAAGAACCCAGTGACTCCATGGAAATGATTGTTAAAATGTATTTCATAACACAATAATTTTTGTCATTATTTTGAAGTCATTTTATGATTACCTTGAATAGGCTTTTAACTGAACCCATACCATTACTAAAAATATTGATAAGTATCTTCTTCAAAATCCAATAAATTATGTACATATAAATTCTTTAAGTTAAAATGAAGTTCAATGAATTTTCTACAAGGAACCAATGTATGTTAAAAGAGTAGTAAAAATTTCACATGAAATTACACTTTGACTAAAATTTTTTAGATATTTTTCATAAATTTTTTGTTTCATCAGATAATATATATCAAAAATGTGTTGATTAAAAAATGTAGATTTTAAGAGATCCCAAGACTTCTGAAATTACAAAAAATAATCTTGAATAACCAAGCCACTCCTAATGTATTATCAATGTGAAAAAATAATTATATCCTTAAAATGAGAGAAGCCAAATAATACTAAAAAAAGGCTCCATCATCAGTCTCCTATATTTTAAAGCTGGGCATTATAATTCAGTCTAAAAGAATGGCTTTCAATTTTGACTAATCATCTTAAAACAGAAACTCATTCAACTTTTACTTGTTTCAAGCACCAAATATCATGCAATCCTCTATTGAGACATTCATTATACTTTCACAGAAGATCCATTGAGTATTGACACAGAGTTCAGGATAATGTCAAGAATATTTCAGTCTCATTTGAATATGAGTTCAGTCTGAGTTCCATCTGACTTCAAGTTGAGGACTTTCTAGCAAGTCCCCCCCCCCCCAAATATTGTATGCTGATACTAATTATATTTAAAAATGACCTCATTTTCCAAATTGTCCTTTCTCTTAATTACATATTTTCAGCACTTAATTTAGCTTTTCTTAGATATTAATATTTCATCATGTATTAGGAGTCCACTTCTCATTAAAATGAAATGGTTATTTGTTTTTTCAGCTACAAAGGTTAGCATATTAAGCTTAAATTTCTGATGTATGAAAGAAGAATATTTTACTAGTGATATAAGAAAGATTAATTAGAAGTTGTAGTGAGAATTGTCGTACTTTATAGTTGGAGTATGATCAAGTTTTAATTTTTATTTCTTGGTTTTTTCTTTCCTAAGGACTGACGTGAAATGAAGACCCTGCTCAAATGACTATACCTTAATCCCTCAATGAATTGTGTTGTTACATCCAATGCACTGCCCGAAAGACAAATTTTTTCTAATTGTAAATAGGCTACGAGGGGGCGTCCCATTAACGTTAGGAAATTAAACCCAAGTTTTTTGAAACTTGAGCATTCAAATTTCGTTAGGGCTCCTTTCATTTTCCAATGAGAAAGATTCTCGTATACTGCATTAATGTGTTTTGAGAAAAGTAATTTTGTTCCAGTGGCTCTACTTAACTTTTGCAAAGTATACAACAGAAAAATGTGTCGATGTGGCTCAGGATTTTCGGTCACAGGGGTTAGCGGTATATCGTCAGAGGTTAATGAGCGTCTTGACGAGTAAGCTAGGATTTTGATCATTTCTTCTTCACTTGTATCATCTAGCCATCTTCTTATGAGAAAAGCTAATTTCTCATAAAAGTTTCGTTTTTCCTCAACTGAAGAAATCCTGGAACCAAGTTCCTCAAACACCTGTTCAACATACTTTGCACACCGCAAGGCTACGGTCACAAAAATTCCATCACTCATCAGTCCAAGAGTTTCAAAATAAACCCTCCAGTAGAATATAATATCAGCAAGGTCCTTGCGTTCAGAAACTATAAAACAATCAAGTGTATATGAAATCAATTGAATATCCTGGAAAAGTAATAATTGAGCAATTTTAACATCTTCAAGCGAACGTTTGTTTTCCAGTAATTCATATAAAATCGTTTCTATCTGTTCAAAATAAAGAGCATAGATCTCAAGAGGGCCTCTTTCTCGTATGTTATAGTCTTCTTTGCGCCAATACATGAAAGACTGATCGGATAAATGATATAGTACCATAACGTGTTGTTGTATTTCTGCAACAATAAGATCATTCGAAAATCCTTTTATTCTTTCGGCCCATTCTGGCTCAGGCTTTTCTAAAATATCATTCATTTTTTTTATAGAACCTTGGTTGGTTGGTACTCGAGATAAATATGGTCGCATGTAGAAGGAAATGAAACGGCGAGATGCGTTCGAGTGACTTTTTGAAGCCATTTCCTGTTCGATTTTGGTGTAAGGTTTATAGATACAAGATGTTGCAGGAATAGGTCGCGGAGGAAAATTTTTTTCAAACTCAAAAATGTCATAGTCTGATATTGCTAATTTGCTGGTTTCTCCTACAGAATGTGTAGCAACATTTGGAACACTGAATTGATGATGTGTAAGGTTCAAATTATATGTTGAGAATCCTAAAGCACTATATAAATTTGCCGATGAGGGTTGGCCGAGATTGTTCACCTAGTTTATCTTCTCAGTTTTTTCTGCAATTTGATTGATTCGATAAAAGTAACAAACCTGCTGAGTATAGGATGGACCAACTTCCTCCAAAGAGTATGCAGCAACGCTTTTTTTAACCCTTGATTGACGATGTGTAGGGTTCACATTATGTGTTGAGAATCCAGAAGTAGAGTCTAAATTTGCTTGTGCAGGTCGCCTGAGATTGTGGACCTAGCTACTTTTTGAATTTCCTTTTCTATCTAGTGAAAGATTAAATTAACAAACCTTTTTAAAATTGGGTTTGCTTTTTTGCCCTAAATAATGTGTAGCTTTCACCTTAGATGTCAAGGATCTTGAGTTACTGTATAAATTTCCTTGTGTGAGTTGCCCGAGATTGTGCTCCTAATTTGCTTTTATAAGTTTTCTCTTCTACCTGATTAAAAATGAACTGAACAAACCTGTTGAAAATAGTGTGCTTGTGACTCTACTGGAATATCATTTGTATTCATTAACATTGATGAAGATCCTGCTTGACTGTAGTGATCTGGATAATATGTCGCGCGGTAGGAATGCTAGCAAAAAGAAAAAATTAGAGACACGATTTAGAAAAATAAGCCCATTTTTTGAATAAATTTTGTGGTTGACTAGCTGGGTAGCTTGTAGTTTGATGACATTGAACATCTGATATGAGATTTTCTCTCTGTGTCGGACTAAAGTATTCGCGAGGGGTCGAATCTGTGTAGCTTTCCTTTGGATGTCTATCAGAAATAATCTGTTTATTATAGTTTAAGGAACTCAATGATAAACTTAGATCAAGATTTGGGTTAGTTTGAAATATCTTTTTACTGCCTGTAGATGTTGAAAGTGTAGCAGATGCACATAATAAGAATAAAAAAAAGATAAAATGAAATATGATGAACATGATGTGATTCAGAAAATACTACAAATAGTTCGTCTCCTTGGTTTTTGTCTACAGCCATATTCGAAACGGTTGGTGCAGTTTTACTAATAAATTCAAAACTTTTGGTCAGCTCAATTAACATTTGACAGAAATCATAGCCTTCCTTCACCAAAAATTTGACAGTTTCACTGTCAAATGTCAATGTTTTTGTCAAAATGTTTTGATTCTTTTTGCAGAACTGCACCAACCGTTTCGAATTTGGCTGTAATTCCTTCTGTTTAAAGTTTTGTCATATTAATGGAGTATTGAAACATACAACCGGATTTAGTCGGTACGACGCGGCTTTTGAACTTATTCTTTGAAACCATAGTAACTGTCTAGAGTTTTAATTCCACTATGCCTCGCCCAAAAACCATTGCTCAAAAGTATACTCAACTTATTGGCAGGCTATTGGATGTTATTTTACTCTTAATTACTTTTCATAATTGTTAAAGTGTGATTAGTTATATACATGATGATACTGCGGCGTAGTCGAGACCTAACACCCGCCCACTCGACAAGACGCTGTAATGATGTATTTATTTATCTATATTTACTATTATTTTTATTATTATTTTTTTTATTAAGATTATACGTATAGAGGCTGCACAACGGTGAATGGAAGGAGAAAGAAGAAAAAAGAAAATAAATAAATAAAGAGAAGAGAGAAAAAAAAGGAAAGAGAGGAAAGAAGAAAAGAAAGAAAATAATAATAATAATAATAATAATAATCATAGTAGACCAAGAGCCTGACAGCCTTTTTCGTGACATTGTTTGTTTAAAGGTTTTGTCATTATGTCAGCCTTTTGCTCTTTGGTGGGTATCCAATCAATGACTGCCTTTCCTTTGTGCTGTTGTTCATTTACAAAATAAAATTCCCTGTCGCTGTGTCGGGTTCGTTTGTTGGATGATTCGTCAGTTGAGACCCATATTGAAGCCTGGTTGTCACACATGATTTTAAATGGACCATCATAATTTAACAACTCATTAAGTAAGTTTTGGATCCATAAGCCCATTCGGGCGGCTGAGCCCAGTGCCATATATTTGGCATGGCATGTTGATGAATCAACGGAAGGCATTCTTTTAGAGGACCAGTAGATTAGTGCGCCGTGGAGGGTGACAATCATACCATCAGTGGACCTGGAGAATTCTCCGCCCCAGTTTGCGTCAGAGTATACAGTTACTGGGGGGTGAATGTTGATATCTGGGTACAGTGAAAGTCGCTTGTTAGCCGTATTAAGTAGATAGCCAAGGAGATGATCAAGTGCCCTCCAGTGTTCAGTATTTGGATGTTTGGCATGTCTTGCTAATTGGTTGACAGTGAAACTTAAATCTGGTCGAGTTGCTGTGGCGACGTAGGTGAGGGAGCCAATGATGGATAAGTATTCTTGAGGTTTGAGGGGTTCGGTTATGTTTTTAGAAGAACTGAGATCAATATTTGATGGTAGAGGTTGATGATGTGTGAGACAAGTGGGATGGTGTTTGGAAATGATTTTTTCTATGAGATCAGGCTGGCTTAATAGAAAACCGCTTGCATTTCTTTCCACTTTAATACCTACTATACCTGAGATATTTTCTTGCCACTTAATAATGAGAGATTGTCTTAAATCCGTTTCCAGTTGCCGGAGTGTTGAGATGCTATCACCTGTGACTAAGCCATCATCCACGTGAACGCAAATCATAGCCTTTGATTTTAGGTTCCATAGGAAGTAAACGCTGTTGTCGTGTTTTGACATTGAGTAGCCGATGTTTTTGAGTTGGTTACCAAAGTGTAGCCACCAGCATCGAGCAGCTTGACAAGTACCATATAGAGCCTTTTTTAGACGATAGGCTTTGCCATCGTTATGTTCAAAGCCTGTTGGGTCCTTTACCCATACTTCTTCTTCAATGGGGCTGTGGAGGTATGCTGCAGTTACATCAAAAGAATGTACTGGCCAGTTGTTTGTGGCTGCAATGGTGAGGATTAGTCTTTGTGCTGTGAAGGAAGCCGTTGGGGCGAACGTGGAAGAATAATCTATTCCCTTTACTTGTCTGAAACCCTTTGCAACATACCTTGCTTTGAGTTTAATTTTGCCGGTCGAGTTGTCAGGTTTCTTTGAGAAAACCCATTTAGCGTCTAGGATTCAAGCATCTGCTGGGGGAAAATCTCTGGTCCATACTTCCATCTTGGTGAGGTTGTTGATTTCTGCTTGACATGCGTCTTTCCATGCGTCTCTGTCACTTGATTTAATGGCTTCTTTAAACGATTTAGGTGCCTCACTTACAAAATATTCACAATTTGTTAAAATGTTTTGTGTAAGGCGTTCTTGCTCAAGCATCAGCTCTTCATCTTTGAAGTCGCCCAGAGTTCTTGTTGATTTTGATATGGTGGCAGCATTGTTGAGAAAGGTAAGTGACATTTTGCCTTGATCATTTACGTCTTTGTCCAGATGTAGTCCATCTTTGAATGTGGCCCAAGCTGAGGTTAGAGTTTTGTTTGACTCGGGATCCCAAAATAGCCATCCTTTCATTCCCAACGGATAGCCAATGACATAGCATCTTTTGGCTTTTGTATCGAGTTTTTGTCTTTTTTCTTCCGGGACATGTACATAAGCTACCTGTCCAAATTTCTTGATGATGTCAAGTTGAGGTTTTTGGTTAAACATGGCCTCATATGGTGTTTTGTTTTTTGATACTTTGTTTGGAATGCGGTTTAATATAAAGGAAGCCCATTTGAAAGCAAAGCTCCAGAAAGATTTTGGTAATTGACTGGCGAATAGGATTGTTCTTCCTGCTTCAGTTAGTGTTCTGTTATATCTTTCTATATTGCCATTTTGCTGGTGATAGTATGGTAATGATTTTTCGTGAATGATTCCCTTTTTGGATAGAAAAGTATCTAAAGTTTTGTTGCAGAACTCACCGCCATTATCTGATCTGAACAAACGAACTGATGTCCCTGTTTGTGTCTCTAATCGTTGAAGTATGTCAATTACCCGCCCAGTTGTTTCATGTTTGTGGCGTAGTATATGGCACTCACTGTAAGACGTGGCAAGATCTCTGATTGTGAGGGCATATAGGCCATCATCGACAGATGGTTCTCCAATCGGGCCAACTAGGTCAGCTGATACAATTTCAAGTTTGGTTAGAGTCCTACCAATGGAGTCAAGGAAAGCTTCACGCCTGCTTTTGCACATTTGGCATTCATTGCATATTATGTTGCCTGGGGGAAGCTCTTCAGGCAGACCAAGAGCCATATTTTCATTGATCATTCTTTGTATCTGTCTTAGACTCGCGTGGCCTAGGAGGCAATGCCATTGGTAGAGTAATTCTTTGTTTTTTGTTCTTTTCCGTGGTTTGGGGAAACTCAGGGGTAGCTCTAGTTTGAAAAGTTGGGTGTCAGACATATTATTCATTGCAGAGGGGGTGTAAAATATGCGACTAGGTACAACAGCATCAAGTAATCTAGGTATATAAGTAGTAGGTCGTGGGGTAAGCCAAACCCGTTTTTCCTTATTGAAAGTTGCTGTGAGGACTGTATGATGTTCGTATAAGATATGAAAATCGTTTGAGGTAGTAATTAGTAACCTCGCACCACCCCTAATGAGAGAAGCAGGTGAAATGAGTGTACCTGTTGCTTGCTGACAGTAAAATACTGGACTAATACTGATAATTTGCCCATTCTCCCCAATGAAGCGCAGCGTCCCTTTCCCTGTAATTTGAGGTTTTGTTCCATTAGTTGCTACCTTCATGGACATAGGCGTTTTAAATGGAGTAAAGTCTACTTACTCATCAATGTTACCAGAGAAATGATGTGTGGCGCCAGTGTCAAATAGAGGGGGTTGAGACATTGCTTCTGATTGAATGTTCAGGCTTTGGAAAGCAGCCGCTGTTGCTTCGGCTGAGTTGTCAGTGATCTCCAAAGCTTTTGCTCTCATAGGAGGGGGGAAATTGCGTGCAGGGGCATTTGGGGTTCGTGCAGGATAGGTAGGGCGGTAAGAGTCCATCCTCTTTGGGAAGGATGGGGGTGGTCAATTAAAGGTGTGGATGTTGTTGTTTGGTGGTAAAAAGGAAGGTTGGATGACCATTGGATAGACTGGTTGAAGACCCTCAGGGACATAGCTTTGGTTTTGGGGTTGGTTACGTTGCCCAAAGGTTGCTTTTCTTGGGCAGTTGGATTGCAGGTGATCTGGACTGTTGCAGTTCCAGCAGGTTGGTGGACGGTAAGGTCTAGTTGCTGCTGCCTGAGGAGTTGTTAGTGATGTGTCTTCATCGTTAAATGTTAGGCTGTTGGCAGTTGTGATTTTATTGTCATGAGGTGTTGGCTGTTGTGGTTGTATGTGAATATTATTTGCCGAGGGAGTGATCGACTTGTATTTAAGTTTGTTGGATTCATTATTTTTTATCCTATCCCAGGTGGATGTAAGTGTTTGTTGTATTGCCGCAGTTGATGGAATTTCCCGGGTGATTTTTACTAGCAATTCAACATCTCTCATGGCTTTGTCACTGAATCTAGGATCGTCCTTAATTTCCCGTTGGTATAGAAGAGCTAGAAGAGTGTCATCGACAGTCATTCCTTGAGCTTTAAGATCCGCGTAGCAGTCTTTCATATGTGAGATCATCGCAATAGGACTGTTGAAGTTTCGGGACCGAACATCCAGTAATTTTTCTAGTGCATTCAATTGACCCGCCCTGGACATGACATTGTATTGTCGACGGAGGTGTTCGAAAGCAGTGGTGCTTGGCATCATTGATATGATCTGGGTTTTGACATTTAAGTCTAAGGAGTTGACCAGGATCGCTCGTCCAATACGTTCTCTAGCTGAGCCACTGGATGGGTTGTTTCTGGTGAGGAAATTGGGGTCGCCAACATAGTCGGTAAGAAGTATTTGGAGTTCCTTGTACCACACCCGAAAATTTGATCCATCGTCTTTGAGTTTGGTAGGCCAGGTTGCCATTTCTTTTCTGAAATCACGAATGGAGTCTGTTATGTGTTTTCTCTTGAGGTCACGGGAGGAGACGCGAGGATCATTGTGTTCTTCGTCATCTGACGGGATTGTCCGGTGTCTTGGTGGTTGATAAGGGTTGAAGTCTTCATTGTCTGAATCGTTGCCTTCTGGGTAGAGAGGAGGTTCTGAGGTTCTTTGTTGAGTTTGTCGGGTGTTGATCGAGGTTCCGGTGGCTGCTGATGTTGGGGGGTTGTTACCTGAGATTGGGTTAGGGGTGGATGTTCTTGATGGTCACATAGTGCCGAAGTGGATGATTGTTTATTTTGATTTTTTTTTTTTTTTTTTTGGATAAGAGGAGGAGAGGAAAAGAGAAAAAAAAGGAGAGAAGAAAAAGAAAGCTGGAGAAAAGAGAAGAGAAAAAAAAGAATAGGGGGAAGAGAAAAGGAAGGGAAGAAAAAAAGGTTTTCAGGTGAATGTGTGCCCACAAACACGTATGTTGAAGATCTTGCAAGGATCTCTACCTAATCACCTGAACAAAAGAAAAAAAAGGTGAAGAGAGAAGAAAAAAGGAAAAAAAAGGTTTTAAAAGAGGGAAAAAAAGAAAGAGAAAAATATTAAGAGATGGGAGAAAAAAAAGAAAAGATCGATTGAGTGAGAAGTTAGAAAGGAAGAAAGCTGGTGAGGCAGGAGTTTGCTGACGAGGCGATAAGACGAAAAGGTAGTCAATGAGATGGAGAAAGGAAGAAAAGAGAAGAAAAAAAATAAAGGAGAAGCGCGTATTAAAGGCCCATAACCTATTGCCAGGCTATTGGATGTTATTTTACTCTTAATTACTTTCCATAATTGTTAAAGTGTGATTAGTTATATACATGATGATACTGCGGCGTAGTTGAGACCTAACACAACTAACCAAGAGTTACCTTCAGATTGTGATCAATTGGTTTCAAAAAAAATCAACTTTTGATGCCTTCTTTGGCTGTGAAAAGTCTACACGTGTGGGACGCCCACCTGCCTTAAAAATCAGTGGGTATCAGAAAATGGCAATTGAAGTAAAAAATAAAACAAAAGGTAAAATGGACTTAACAACCAAGCAAATGAGGAAGCAATTCAAAAATTATCATTCAAAATACAAGAAAGAAAAAATGGTTTCTCCTTCTACTGGCTTTGGAGTATCAGAAGAAGATCACAAAATGTAATTACCTCAATCAATGAAAAACTCAATTCAATGTGCCCACTCTATCAACAGATGGATGATCTCTTTGGGCAAAGTGCTGATGTAAATCCTCTACACAATGAGAATTCTCAACTGCTGGGTTCTGAAATTAACTACGAGTTAGACATGCTGATTGATCCAATACTCAATACACAAGATTTAGAGGATGCTTGCAACAATTCTGACCATGAGCAAGATGATGCAGTTTTTGTGAGTTTAAACGGCTTTTTTCAAAAACCTCCCTCCAACTTTTACTACAATTTTTTTCTTTTTTGACCTAATAACATCTATACCAATCATGAACCCGACCCTAGCTGGAGTGAATCAAGATACTTTTCATGAAGATTTGGATGTAGAGAGCAGTGTAGAAGATGAGCCAATCAAAACCCCTAACAGAATTAAAAGAAGAGCTTCAACATCTTTTACAAAAAATCAATCAAGTTCAAAATTAGTCTTATCCACTTATGGAGAAATGGTGGACAAACATGAAGAAGGTAAGGCTTATTTGATTTGTTTCATTTCTATATCATTTTTGTTTTTTACTTTTCTTTAATTTTTAAGTAAAACATGTTGCATCAAAAGACATTGCCCAGATAGAAATTTTTAAAATAGAGTCTCAAGAGAAGTCTGCAAGCCAAGGATTTGACCTGGAAGAAAAAAAATTCTTTCACCTCTTCAAAAAGAATGAAATTTCTTTAGAAATTGAAAAATATTGTTTAAAGATGGAGATAGATAACTCAAAGCTTGAAAGGGAAGAAAATCTTACACTCAGAAATCAACAGCTTCAGTTGGAAAGAGAAAAATTACAGTTTCAACATGACAAATTAAATCAAAAAAAAAGTAAAGAAAAAACCAGCAGACAAAACTTGATGTTAGCATGTCTGAGTGCAGGCAAATCAACAGATGAAATTAAATATTTGCTAGATTTACTTGATTAATTTAATTTTTTATATGCTGACTTTACAAAGGTCTTAAGTTTTAATTTTTTTTTTGCTCAAAATTTGAAAATCTCTAGAATCTTTCTTGAAAAAGGTGTTGAATTACATAATTATCTTGTAACTTATTTTTTCTTTCATGGTGGACATGTAATTTATATGTATTCAACTTTCCCAGTGGGAAAAGGCTCTTAACTCATTCCCTTGAAACTCTTCCATTTTGCATTTCTTAATGCATTTCAGAATACATTTCAAAACACATTTCTGAACACTTTTCAAAATGCATATACTAATCATCATCCGATTCTCCTTACAGATTCCCCCAACTCTCTTCTTCATTACATCTTTTTCTGCACTTTCATCAAGGTATGTTTTTTTTCACAGCTTCACATGTTCCTCATATTTCTCTTCAAGCCCCTTCCAACACTTACCTGATATGAGTGCTACCTGATCATGCTTTTCTTTTTACAGACTTTTTTTCTTTTTTTTTTTGGTTTTTTCTATGCCAAATCTCTTTGAAAACTGTCAGCCAGGCTGCTAGACTTACCCAGTAAAATAATTAATTATTTAATGGATGAAGCCACGGCTTATTATTTTAATTATTTAATTATAAATTAGTTACATTAAAATTACCTATAATAAATTAACTAATTACAGAATGTTAAAATTAAATGAATAATTAAAATTAAATATAAAATGTCCCTTATATTTTTATTCTCTAACACCGTGCTCATTGACAGGTTGGAAGAAATAAAATTTTATATTAAAAAATAGATTTTAAATTAAAATAAAATTTTAATATTTAGATAAAAATAAAATATACACAATAAATTCAAATTTCTTATTTAGAATTGACTTCTACAGTAAATATTAAATAAATTTATGTATTTCTGACATACACTGTAAATACATCTTTAAATACATCTTTTTGACGCCTTCTTTTTAGAACAACTTTATTATTTGAAAATACTTCTTCTGGAATATTCTTTTTCTCTCTCTCATACTACTGTTTTTAGAATTTCATTGCCGCGCTTTGTCCCTCCTTTGCCTATATAAGGCCTCTCTTTTGGTTGTTTTTTATTCATTAATTTCTTACTTATTTTATTACAACTATTTACAATCCCTTTATTACTATCTATTATTGCCTTAGTATTTACATTAAAAGTCATTTTAATCCAACTTTTTACCTCTTTATATTGAGTAAATAATCTATAAGATAAGAAAAAATGTACCCAAGTTTGAATCCCTTAAATCCGGTTGTTACCACTACTGGACCTCCCTGTAATACCTTCTAGACTTGAAAGACCCCTTGACAGTTGGGAACATTTCCAAATATTTGACGGCGCATTGTTATCTTGAGGACTGGAGACTGTGGGACCATCGCCATTGATATACCTATAAGGACAAGTGGACGACAAAAATGACAAACGTCATATATCACGTGACTTAATTTCTGCTGAAAACGGGAATCAAACCGCGCTCCAAAACTTAGGCTTATATACTAACAAATAGTTATATATTTTGTGGTAATTATTGATTAATATTTGTGGGTCACTTTGTACTCTTCATACTCTACACATTTCCTTTTACTCAGCACTATTTATGTGGCATTAATTTGCTCATTTTATAGGGGGAGGTGTCTGGTAAATTGAAATTTATTTTTTATTTATTTTCCTAGTTGACAAAGATAGAGCAATTGTTTCCTTAGTCCTAGAAGTGATAATTTTTTTTTTAAATTAATTGTAATTTTCAGTTGACTTTGTAATGATAAATTAATTTTTTTTTCTTTGTTCCAGTTGACAAATTGTCCTGAAAATAAAATTTTAATAATTAATAAAAAAATAAACTATATTAAATTATTTCAGTTGACATTGAGTCCTGGTAATTAAATATCTTTCAGTTGATTTAAATCCTGATAGTTATCATAAATTAATTTGTTAAATTAAAATTTATTTTTATTTCTTCAGTTTATTTCTTTTAAATCCTGGTTATAAGATTATTTTGAGTTAATTAATAATTAATTATTATTTTCAGTTGATTTTTTTTCATGAAAAAAAATTATATTCTTTTATTATTATTTTTCTTTTAAAAAGAAAAAATAAAACCAATACATCTTATTGTTTTCTTCCCTCACTTCAGGTTAGATTTAAAACAATGACTGACCAAGGTTTTTCTGCTGCACATGAAGATGAACTGGATCTGATTGATTATGATAAGGCTACTTCTGTGAGTTCTCCTTTAACTACAAAATTAGCTCAAATTAATAAATCATTGAATCAATCAGGATGTGGAAATGGAGGAAGTGGAGATTCTGGTAGAGACAAATGCCCAGGAACAAAAACCTTCAATTAACCCCCCAGAAGAGCTTCCCAAATGCTTCAAGATAAAAAAGATGCCCTTAAACTAGCAGGTAAAAAATCTCTCTACTCATATCAAGAAGTTGAGGACAGAAAACCTCAAGCTGAGGTCAAGAATAGATTCTCTAGAAGACAAGGTAAGAAACATAGACTCTTTTCTTCAAGAGAAGAAGAAACCTCCTCCTCCAAAAGCCCTTCCACAACTGGCCCCCCAGCAACAAGAAAAGGTGGAAGTCTCAAAGTGGCAGTGGGATTGGCTGAACACCCAGTGGGATTACCTGTCCCAACAGCAACAGAAACAGCAACAGCAACAAGCACCTCAGGCAGGTCCTTCAAGAACAAATCAGTTCAATCCAACACCTCCTCATCCCTTTCAAGGAGGAAGAAGGAGAAAGAACAACCACATCCAAGTATTTCCCAAGCCATGGTAAGCCCCTCTATTGAATCTCAAGTACCATTTATTGTAACTGATTCAGTTCCTTCAGGTAATTCTGGAAGAGGAGATGAGACTGTGAGACCTGTAGAGGCAGAGAACAGTAGACAAATAGCTCAAATTTCAAATTTATCTAACCCTTTAGTTCTAATTGCTACTTCAATGATAAATCCTGATATGGCTATGATTGATGAAACACTTGAGTCTGAGTTTTATGAGAATCTGGAAAGTTACTCTGTTTCTTTATTGAGAAACACTCCAGATGTAGCTAACATTAATGATGAATATTTGAGGTATATTATTGCTAAACAAAATCATATAATGAACAACATGCAATTGACTCAGAAATATAATAGTTTGTTAACTGAACAGGGTTATCAAGCATTGAGGAGTAAGTTACAGAGACTTTCTGATGATTTGTTTCATTACAAAGAAACCCATAAAAAGAAAGTTGCTTTATGGAAAAATATCAAAAATGATTTGTCTAAACTTAAAGATACTGTATCTGCCTGTTGCCTGGAGCTAGAGGTAGCTAAGATGAACCTGAAAAGATTGAGTGATCATTATTCATATTTTCAAAAAAACCCCATTTATCTTTTGCAACAATCAATGAGAGTTTATCTAGTCTTCCAAGAGTGAAAACCAGACTAAAAACCAATGAAGAAAAATTGAATTCATTGTTTAATGATCAAAAATATTCTGAAACTTATTTGAAGGAAAATATGGTACAGGATGCTCCAAGTTTACCTGTTTCTAGTTCATCTAAAGTATAATTAGATTCAGAAATGCCTGTTGATACCACTGAGTTTCCATCAAAAATTGATGATGCAGCAGGATCTTCAACAGAAGGATTAAACAATGAGAATACTGCACAATTGGAGAAGTTACAGCTGCTTCTTACTCAGAAACAAGCTAATACTAAGGAGGCTCCTCCAAATCAAAAGAATTGGCCAAAACTTAACCAGTACCCAACATTTGATGGTGATTCTTCTTCTGATTGGCAGCAATTCATTTGAAGAATTGATAACTTAAAAAATTCTTACAAACTGCCAGATGAGGAAATTGTGTCTAAGTTAATTTCTTTGTTTACCAATGTAGCCCTAATGTGTTATGAATCTGTTCTCCTGGATAGAAATGACTACTCATGGGAAGATTGGAAAAAATTGATTAAAGCACAATTTGGTGGCTCCAAGTTTAGGATGGCTCAACAAATGCAGTATGAGGAAACTAGATATAGCTCTTCTACTGATAAACCTATTGATTTCTTAATGAAACTTGTAAAACTCTTGAGGCAATGGACCCAAATATGGAGTTTGAGTTATGGAAGGACAGGATCCTTTATAAATTACCAATGTCTTTGAGAGACTTGATAGTGGCCAGGACTGAGTTCTCCAGAGAACCTTCTTCCTTCATTAATACTTGTAAGGAGATCCTTCTAAACAACAAGTATGATGCCAGAAGATTCATTCCTAGGACCCCTTTGGAGAAATCCTCCACTTACCACCAGAAACCTCTGGAAAAGGCTGGTAAAACTTCTTCCCCTGTTTCTCCAAAAAGTATGAAAAAACACTTGCTTCAAGTGCAAAAAGCCTTGGCAGAAAGGCCATTTTTGTGACAAGAGGATAAATCTGGTTGAACAAACTGAGGAGCAGGCTGATGATACAATAGCACTGGATGATACTTCAAGTGATTGTGCCACCAATATTTCATATGAATCTCAACAAGAAATCTTGATGCTGGAAGAAGATATTCATTATTTAAATACTATTGATATTGATAATAATGATTTATCTACAGTTGAGGATGCTGAGATCATAAGGAACATTGAGGATAGCTCAATTGTTATTGCCCCTCTCAAAGCACCAGTCTTGATCAATGGAACCAGCAGTGAAGTTGTTCTGGATTCTGGAGCTAGACGAAGTGTAGTATCTGAAAAAGCACTTGCTTCAATGTATCAAGACTATAAATCAAAACTGATTCCTATCATTTCTGAAAACTGGAGAGGTTATGGCTCTGTTTTATCCACCATTGGTAAATACAAAGCCACAGTGTTTTTTAAATATAACCATGGTTTTGTAAGAGCTATTTGTGACTTTTTTGTCATGAAAAATGATAACTTAAGCAGTTGGTTTATTATAGGAGATGACATTTTAACCAAATATGGAATAAAATTAGAACCTTCAAACCAATGCTTCACAATGGGGATAAATGGGAAGAAAAGATTTAAGATCTCCTCCCCCAAAAATTTGTTAAAACCAGAATTGAACATATGTAATTCTGTGATTCAATATAAAGGAAGGTCTACAAAGGAAAGGCATGCTCTTATATCTGAAATTGACAATGCTTCTATTGGAGAACAACTTTCTGGTGAGGATAAAGATTCCATCATTAAATTTATAAAATCATTTCCTATGGCCTTTGCTCATGGGTCACATGAACTACGATTAGTTAATGAAGAAATGAAACTTTCATTATCTTGTCCATTAAATTACATACCACCTAGTTTGAAGAAGAAGCCTTACCCTGCTTCTTCCACAAAGAGAAATAATATTGAGGATAATATCTATACCCTTTTGAAAATGAATATTATTGAAAAGGTAGTTGAAACACCTAAATATTGTGTTATCTCACCTGTCCTAATTTCTTATGAGAAAGATAAAGCCAGGTTATGTGGTGATTATAGAGCATTAAATACTTATACTGTTGATGATATCTACCCTTTACCTAGAATTACCTCTATACATGCTACCTTACAAGGTGCTAAATATATAAGCTGCTTGGATGGTAACAAGGGATATCACCAGGTACCTGTTGAGAAGAGGTCCCAGAATTTTCTGATGATTTCTACTCATATGGGTATTTATAAGTATGTTAGGATGCCATTTGGCCCTAAAAATGCCCCTTCAGTTTTTCAAAAAGTTATGGATAACACATTCCATCAGGAGATAATTGAAGAATGGCTGATGGTTTATATTGATGATATCATTATATTCTCAAAAAAATTTGAAGACCATCTCAACCACCTGTGTAAAGTGTTCCACAAGATGGATGAAATAAATATGACACTTGCTTTGAAGAAATGTAAATTTGGTTTTCATTCCTTAAAAGTGCTGGGTCATGTTTTTTCAGGGTTACAGATATGTGTTGACCAAAATAAAGTGGCAGCCATACAGAAGGTGAAGGCTCCTACCATGGTTAGAGAGCTCCAGAGTTTTTTGGGAATGTGTGGATACTAAAGACAGTATATTAAAAATTACCAAGTCATAGCTCTACCCTTTACTCAACTGACTAGAAAGGATGTTGCTTTTGTCTGGAATAGTGAAAGACAGAGAGCTTTTGACACTATGAAACACTGTTTGATGTCAGCACCAATTCTTGCTTTACCTGACTTTAATAAACCATTTGTTTTGTACACTGATTCCAGTTTTATTGGTCTTGGTGCTGCCCTCCATCAAAAACAAGTGATGAATGATAAAGTATCAGAAGTAGTAATTTGTTATATTTCAAGAACCTTGAGAAATAGTGAATTGAAATATGGTGCCACTCAGCTTGAATGTTTAGCCGTAGTGTGGGATCTAGAAAAGCTACATTATTACCTAGATGACCAGAAATTTGAACTTGTCACTGACTGCAGTTCAGTTAAATCCCCTTTAAGCTTGAAAAAACCAAACAGACATATGTTCAGATGGAAGTTAGCTGTTCAGGAATACAGAGGGAGAATGAAAATTATTCATTGGGCTGGTATTTTTCACTCAAATGTGGATATGTTATCAAGGTTACCTTTACAAAATGATGACTCTAATCCTGCTTATGATCCTGAGGATGAAATTATTCATATTCATGGGATATATGTGGTTGATATGGAGGGAGAGCTATTACAGCTTATTCTGGATTCATATGATATAGAAACTGACTTAAAAAAGTTATGCACCATATTAAATGATCCAAAGAATGCTTCAATACAAGCATTAATTAAAACCCTTCCAAAAAAGTACCAGAAGGCTTTGAAGAAAGGTAAATTTTCAATTGATGAAGGATATCTATATGATAGAAGAAAGTTGAGTAATGTCATTGTTATTCCTCCTTCTATGAAAGAAATTATCTTGAAAATTTGACATGATGACATATTAGCTGGACATTTTGATCTTGAAAAAACAATGATCAGAATGAAAAACACTTGGTGGGTTAATATGTCTGAAGACACCACATTATATGTTGAATCTTATGATTCTTGCCAAATATCAAAAAGATTGACTGGTAAGAGAGCTGGATTAATGCAACATATTGAACCTCCTGATTCACCATGGCAGATAGTAAACATGGATTTTGTAACAGGATTACCTATTGCTGGAAAAGACAGTTATAACTCTTGTTGGCTTATTGTGGAAAGATTCACCAAAATGTGTAAATTTATCCCTACTCACAAAGATGTTTCCACTAAGGAACCAGCTTCTTATGGTGGTCTCATAGGATTAATACTGCTGGTTTTCCTAAAGCCATAATCTCTGACAGGGACCCTAAATTTACTTCTGAATTTTAGATGTCTCTGATGGATGTTTGTGGTTGTGATCTGAAACTATCTACTGCCCATCACCCACAGACTGATGGATTAGCTGAAAAAATGATTCAGACTCTAGAGGACATGATAAGAAGTTACTGTGCCTTTGGCATTGAGTATAAAGAAAATGACAGATTCACTCATGATTGGGTTACCTTACTGCCTTGGTTGGAATTTACTTATAATAGCACTGCTCATTCAGTTACTCAAAGAAAGCCTTTTGAGCTCTGGCTTGTATATGTTCCAAATACCCCTGCCCAAATTCTCAATAATAAAATACCTAAATTGGATTTACATCCTGGTATAGAATCTTTTCTTCAAATGCAACAACTTTGCAGAAGTCATTCTCAAAAACTTATCTAATAATCATTTGAATATGAGAAGAAGAGATGGGACAAATCCCATAAATAATACACTTTTAAAAAGGGTGATGAGGTGTTGATTTCTACAGTCCACTTCAATTTACAAGGTAATAACAAATTGAAAGACCCATTTGTTGGTCCATTTGTTGTAAGAAGAATGGTTGGTGATAATGCAGTTGAAGTTATTTTGTATTCTCCATACGACAGTAAACATCCTGTTTTTCCAATATCTCTTTTGAAACCTTACACATCCAATAGTGATTTATTTCCCAAAAGGAGGGGAAGACCAAAAAAGACCCCTAATGAAATCACTGAGACAGCAGAAATTGATAAGATTCTAAATGACAGAATAGTTACTGCTGAAAAAGGTACAGAATACTTATTGAGATTCAAGAATAAATCTTCTGAATATGATTCTTGGATACCTGGGAAGGGAACATCTTATATTCCTACTCTGCTAAAGAAATATAAAAAGAAAAAATCATAGCATTTTTTTATTATTTTTTTAGAGTGTGGGAGTGTAAGCCAGGCTGCTAGACTTACCCAGTGAAGTAATTAATTATTTACTGGATGAAGCCACACCTTATTATTTTAATTATTAAATTATAAATTATTTACATTAAAATTACCTATAATAAATTAACTAATTACAGAATGGTAAAATTAAATGAATAATTAAAATTAAATATAAAATGTCCCTTATATTTTTATTCTCTAACACTGTGCTCATTGACAGGTTGGAAGAAATAAAATTTTATATTAAAAAATAGATTTTAAATTAAAATAAAATTTTAATATTTAGATAAAAATAAAATATACACAATAAATTCAAATTTCTTATTTAGAATTGACTTCTACAGAAAATATTAAATAAATTTATGTATTTCTGACATACACTGTAAATATATCATTAAATACATCTTTTGGATGCCTTCTTTTTAGAACAACTTTATTATTTGAAAATACTCCTTCTGGAAAATTCTTTTTCTCTCTCTCATACTACTGTTTTTAGAATTTCATTGCCGTGCTTTGTCCCTCCTTTTCCTATATAAGGCCTCTCTTTTGGTTGTTTTTTATTCATTAATTACTTACTTATTTTATTACAACTATTTACAATCCCTTTATTACTATCTATTATTGTCTTAGTATTTAAATTAAAGGTAATTCTAATCAAACTTTTTACCTCTTTATATTGAGTAAATAATCTATAAGATAGGAAAATACGTACCCAATTTTGAATCCCTTAAATCCTGTTGTTACTGCCACTGGACCTCCCTGTAAAACCTTCTAGACTTGAAAGACCCCTTGACGAAAACAGTCCCAAAACACTTCTAGACTGTTTTTGAGCATTTTTGGTAAGTTTTTTTTTTGATTTGGAAACGTGCTGGAAGCACTCACAGCACATTTTTGAGTGTTTTACTAACTTTTTTTTCTCCAAATCACTTTAGAAACAGTCCCCGAAGAACTCTAGACTATTTCTAAGAATTTTTGGTAAGTTTTTTTATTCTTGTGGCCTCAGAGACATGCTGTAAGCATTCCCAGCACATTTCTGAGTGTTTTACTATCATTTTTTTACTCCAAAAAACACTTTGAAAAAAGTCCCAGAAGAACTCTAGACTTTCTCAAGGTGTTTTTGTTAAGTTTTTTATTTTTATTGCCTCAGAAATGTGCTGGAAGAATGCCCAGAACATTTACAAGTGTTTTACTAAAAATTTTAATTTTATTTTTCTCCAAATTACTTTAGAAACAGTCCCAGAAGAACTCTAGACTTTTTCTGAGAATTTTTGGTAATTTTTTTTTGCCTTGGCAATGTGCTGGAAAAACTCTCAACACATTCCCAACCATTTTTACTAATTTTTTTTTAAAAATAGAAATTGAATATGTCCTCCTCATCTTTTTCTTCACTTTAAACAATATCCTCCTCATCTCTTTCTTCAATTCCATTGAACAAGTCTTCAGAAAATAATTTCTCCCCATCTCTATCTTCAATTACATTCATCAAGTCATTACAAAATATTTCTTCCTCATCTCTTTCTTCAATTCCATCAATCAAGTCATCACAACATATGAACTCCTCATCTCTTTCTTCAATTCCTTCTATCACATCTTTAAAAGATTCAAACATCATATATGGTAGAAAATAATTGATTTCTGATGAGAAGAAGGTTTCATATCAAAAACGTAAATTAATTTTAATGAAAAAATGGTGTGAAGCTCACTTTGGACACTTAGAAAATCTGAATTTTTTCAAAAATACAATTTTTAAGAAGAAAAATTATTTAAAATCTTTAACTGAAAAACTCAAGTACTTAACTACTTGTGGAAAGGATATTATTGTTGCACTTGTCAGTAATGGATATAAACCTCTATTCATTTTATAAGTTCATTCATTTGATGGAGTTCAAGATAATTTCTTCAAAAAATTTTCAGATCTAGTTTCAAATTTATATCAGATGGCTTTACTTTGAAAACTTTTAAAGAATAATAATCTATTTAGAGGAATTATGATTGGACTAGGATGGAGACCTGAATTTTAAAAGGGAGAATCTCTTGGTAAGATTTTATCATGATATAATTTCATGAATTCATTTTTCTAACACCCATACAATGTATTTATTCTTTATTAAAAAGTATAGGCTCCATTCAAATCAATGAAGATTTAGAAAGATGGAAATGTTTAGGGACATTCAATTCATTTTTGGCCAAGAAATTAAAAAAATTCTGTATTTGTGCTTTTAAGTCTATTCATGAACTAGCTATTAAAGCAAGAATACCAAATTGGACTGATATGGAATGGGTCAATCTGTAAGATGATTATATCTTTTCATCTGATGTGATTATTACATTTGGAGGCTTTAAGACCAAGATTCATATGGAAAAAACAATTCTAATTTCTTTAAATTTGAGATTTCACTTTCATTGATCTTATTAATGGACTTCTGATTCCTTCACCTGAACCACTCACAGGTCACGGATTATACTTTCCTGATCACAAATATATTAGGGGGTGTCAGTTCTGGCAAATCCGCACTTACAAATCCGCACTTAAATTTGACCAAACCCGCACTTAAATAAGTGCGTATTTCCAAAACACACTAGCCCCAATACTGGTGGATTTCAAAATGAAATAAGTCACTTATTTCACTAAAATCTGCACTTTCTCAACCAAAAGTGCTGATTTCACCATCAAGTCCCATTTCACTGATTTGTCAGCATCATCCCATTCATACGCAGCACTCCGCAGCATAACACTTCATAACTCAAAACATTGTACATCACTTACATCTTCATATCATATCATATAAGAGTCATGCCTTCCTCACTTTCAAATCGTGATAAATTACATAAAGCAATGACTTTCATGGCTCTTGAACTGCTCTTGGACTCTGATTGCGATTCTGATTCTGATCTAGAAGAAGATTTTGTCTTTTTATCAAAAATGGCCACAAAACGTTACCTTCTTCCCAGAAAGCCTCAGGTACTTCATACCCCCAAGTACACCATCCAAACACTTCTTAAACTATCTACACCCAGTTTTAGAGAGCTGTTCAGGACTTCTCATGAATGTTTCCTTAAATTGCTTGAGCTTATTCAGGATCATCCCATATTTCACAATAATTCTCAAAAAGAACAACAACATCCTTCAATTCAATTGGCCATCACACTATGTCATTTGGGTTCAAATGGTAATGGAGCCGCTTTGAAACGTTTAGAAAATGTCTTTGATTTAGGGTATGGTTCAGTTAACACTTATACCAAACAATGTATCACTGCCATCAAATCCTTGTAATCTCAACTTCTCACCTGGCCAACAAAAGAAGAGCAACTTGAATAATCTCAGGTTATGCAAGCAGAGGGCTTCCCAGGATGTATTGGTTTTGTTGATGGTACTGCTATTCCTTTGAGCCAGAAACCTGCTCAAGGTGGAAACAATTACTTTCACATTCTCGTCAAAAATTTTCACCAAAATATTTACAAGTCAAAAAAATTCTATATCTGTTTTAAAAAATTGGCAATACTCTCCCCTGCATTTTATTGAAGCAAGGGGTGGATATCACCAAAATTTTTCTAAGTCATCAATTTCACATGTCAGATTTGAAAATTTGGCAATACCCCCCCCCTGCATTTTATTGAAGTAAGTGGTGCAAGTCATCTAAATTTAATATAATTACGTAAATTATTAAATAAATATCTAATATATATCAATTTCCCTAGTTTAAAGTAATGAAAATCCCTTAAGCCAAAATGCAGATCAAATCTAGAAACAAAAGTTTGGGACTTTCCACAAGTATAGGCTAGAGGAACCCCATGAAACAAATAAATGTTATCATGATTACCATTTATACAACACAAGGTCGTGGGCCCATTACTTTAGTTGAGGAAATTGATACATAAAAAATATTTATTAAAAATTTACGAAAAAATATAACATTTTCGATGACAACTCTAATCCCCATACTTTTTGGATCTAAATAAAGTTTTTTTAAATCGATTAACTTTACCTTCTTTCATTACCTTATTGATTCTTTGAATCAACTTATGACTGATTTGAAATGAGCAACCAAAATGTGTTAAATGTTGACAGGATTCCAAACCAGGAAGAGCTTTGGTCATTTGATGATTATCCTTAGAAGAATTCCAAATAGTTTTGGTAATACCATTTCCCAAACCAAAATCAATGATGCACCGGTGGTCTGGAAAATATAAACCATGTCATTTGATTTTAGCTGGAGATGGTATTGGTTGGCCAGTAATCGGTTTGATATATGAGAATATACCAAAAGTAAGAAAATTGGTGTCCTTGGTATCAGTGTGAATTTTATTGTGAAATCCAGAATGAGTGATAATAACATTAGAAAATAAAAGATATTCGTGGCTGATATCTTCCCATTCGGAGTCACACCAATTCGGTATTCCAACTTTGGTTGCAAGTTCATGATTTTTTTCAAATGCTTTATTACAGTGCTTTTTGAGTCGAAGAGCAAGAAAAGAGTTAAAGGAAGGTAGAGTGTCCCATAAGCAAAAATCTTCATCTTTTTGAGCTTTAGTGATATTCTTGAGCAACGAATACATGCCTATATAATTGAAATGCCTAAATAATAAGCATATAAGAGTTTCAGAATCCTTATCCTCTAAATATGCAATATAAAAATGTGAAATAAGACAAGTGAAATTCGGAAAAAAGGCTCAACTTCAAAGGTCAAAATCTCAGCAACCACTGAACCTAATTCAAACCTGTTTGAGGGAAATGAAAGATATGCTTTAGTAGAATCTTCAGTTAAAGGAAATGTGATTTAAATAAACCTAAGCCTAATTTGTTACATAAAAAAATGAAATAAAAATTTAAATTGGGAAAAAAAAGGCTCAACTTTAATGGTCAATATCTCAGCAACCACTGAATCAAATTCAAATCTGTTTGTGGGAAATGAAAGGTAGCCTTCAGGAGAATCATCAGTAAAAAGAACATTAGGTTTGAATAAACCTAACCCTAATTCCGAGTCTGATTTTCAAAATTTTACAAAAACTTGAAAAGTGGTAATGAAGATGAGATCAAAAGGAGTTTTATAAGTTCACTGTTATCCAGATAAGAGTCATACATATATTTAAGTATGAAATTTTCATAAAAGGAATGAGATATCATATAGGCATGAAAAAAAGGAGATGAAACATACCTTGATTGAAAAGTAGGAAAAATAGAGTGAGAAAGATTGATGTTGGAATTGTGGGGAAATTGAATATGGAGTAAGTGAAATGCATAAAGAATGTGCAATGTATGTGTTTCAATGAAATGGAGCCAAAAAAAAGTGAAATAAGGGAAAGGGGGGATAATGACCATGCCAAGGAGGGATGAAGAGTAGGGTGATGGAGCTAAAAAAGAAAGTAAAGAGGGAGAGAAAAAAAAGGTTAATTACAACATTGAAATCCAAAATAACCACTTACAAAAAAAATTTAGATAAAAAAAATAAAATAAACAGAAAAAAACAAAAAAAAATTATAATTAGTAATCAAAAAATCAAAAAAAAAGAATAAAGTGACTTACCTGGAGAGATGAGATGACAAAATGAATGAAACCAAATTGTTTGAGGGATGTTGGAGGAGAATAGGAAAAGGATATGAGGGATGAATGAAAAAAAAAATCACTGACAAAATATGCGATTTCATGTTGAGCTGGTGAAAGAAAACCAATGAGCCATCCAAAAAAAAAAAAATTCATTGTAAATTCCAAAAAAAATGAATATGCAACAAACCAAAATACCGACCCAAGTGAATGAAGTACACAAAGAGGACATTTGGAGAGTACAAAATGGTATGGGAAAGAAAGGGATGATGTGGCCAACATGTGGTTTTGAAAAAAAAATCACGAAAAAAGTGCTGATTTGAGGTCAGAACTGACACCCATAGAAAAAAGATTAAGAAGTAGAAGAAATAAGTAAAAAAGAATGTAAACATGCCTGGTCAAAATATTGAAAATGTCAGGAAGGGGTGTGTGCCGAGGATTGATGGGTAGGTAGCGAGGAAGGTCAGTGTGTCACATGTGACAGGGATGGGGTAAGAAAGGAAGGGATGTTTTGTGGCCGAAATGTGGTTGTGAAAAAAAAAAGGAAAAAAGTGCTGATTTGAGGTCATAACTGACACCCTTTTTTGAAATAAGTGACTTTTTTGCAAAATTTAAGTGCTGATTTGTAAGTGCTGATTTGGTTTGAAATCCGCACTTAAGTTAAGTGCGGATTTGCCAGAACTGACACCCCCTATTATTGACTTTGGATTAGAGAATAATCTGGTGGAAGCAATTTGGAACTCTTTATGTGATAACCATCAAACAACTCATGCTCCTCCTGAGTTAGAATCTTGTGAAAAAATTGCTAATTTTGGTTGCTCATTTCAGATCAACAAAAATTTGATAAAGAGGGTAAGTAAGGTGAGGGGAGAAGATTTGATGAAAGGGAAAGCTGCAGGGAGGGAGGCTAAGTATGGTAAATAAAGGATTTCCAAAGATTCATTTTTATTTTTTAAGTTTATAATTAGTCATTCATTAAAGATAATCATCAAATTTAAGTAATGGGCCATCTGGACTTGCTGCTGTATAGAGGTAGTCATTCAAACAATTAATTGTTTGAATGAGCTAACAACACAATTCCATGCCAATGCATTCTTTGGATTTGGTCACATCTGAACTCATGAGCTGGTAGTATTCTGAATGCCATTAATTTCACTTGGCTGATTATCTTTTTTGAATGAGTTATTTATTCATTTATGAAATAAAAATGAAAATTTGGAAATCATGAACCCCTTCCAGAATAAGTTGCAGGGGTGGGTATTGCCACTTTTTTTCTTTGTGTGATTTGGTTGAAATTTTTTTTAAATTTATATACACAATTAAAAGACAAAGAATATCCCTTTGAAGTTTAAAAATGCATGAAACATGCATTTACTTGCATGTTAAACAGAAAGTGTATAATCCAAAAAATATCCAACTAAGTAGGTCTAAATCCTCAAGATGGCACAAGTAAAAAAAAATTTCAAAATAAAAAGATTAACAGTAATATGACTGTGGAATATATAAAAGGTAGTTCCTTCCCCCAAAAATAATTTTAGCTTTCTAGAAATATTTAAAGATTTCATCTTGTCCTTTCTAGCTACATTCAAAAATCTTATCTAGTCCTTTTTAGCTTCTCAATATGAAATCTCTACCATCATCACCATCTACTTCAAAAAGTGCATAGTACAAAAGACTATAAGCTAACAAGGGGATATTTCATTCCTTGCATTCATTTTGAAAGGTCCAATTACTATTGTGTTAAAAATACTGGAGTAAAGAGATTCACTTCAACTTGTAAATATTGTAAATGGTGACATATACAATGTGATGTCCTTAAGATCAATCCAGATACTCAAGGCCAATTTTGATCTGCTAAGTACTGGTCTAGTGAGTCAGAAATAATGATACTGTAAGATAACTTCAAGTATTATCTATCATTGATATCTTTTTGATTGATATGTATGAATTCTTCTAAGCCATTAGATAAAAATACTCATATTGAACAAGTGATTATTGATGATGATGAATATTTAACAGAAGAACATAGTCAAAGAAAAAGGATAAAGATAAAAATTCCAAGTGGGTTTAAGGTATTCTTTTGAAGTATAAAACATATATCTAAAGAATTGAACTTAATTAGGTAAAAAATGGTCACTAATTAACAGTAAAGATTCAGAGGATGGAGATAGTATTTGGAATCAGAGATTGGAATATGATGATACTAAGCAATCAGAAGCTATCATGTAGGTAATTAATTAGAAGGTCAAAGGATTAAAAGAGGAAGTAGGAAAGCATTTATTATAAATTAGTAGGTTAGTAAGTGACAAAAATCTAAAAAGGTTTCATAATTTACAAAAAAAAAATATGAGATATTTTAAAAGACTTTTATTAATGATATTTCAGAATAAATAAAGAAAGAACTTTAATACAAGTAGATAATCAATCTGTATTTGAAAAGTAAGCAAGATTGATAGGGATAATTTTAGCATGCATTCACCAAGTTGGGATGAAGATCTGGTGGATGATTGAATAGTTGGGGGTGGTTTGGGAATTTTTTCTTCACAAAGATTGTTCCATTCATCCTTTAAGTGTGCAAGAAGATTATGTAGTATCAAGCATGAAATGATACAATCAATCATAACCTTCATTTCATTCTGGCTACAAAGAGGACTCCTCCTTTCCCTTAGTAAAGCAAATCTAACTTTCAAAATTCCAATTTCATGTTCAATACTTACTTAAAACTTGGAAAGATGAGTGTTATATTTTGATTTTTCACTATTTTCATCACCAGACCCATGAAATTCTGGGATCACATATTTACCACTGGTGTATGCAGATTTGGCAAGAAGATATTGATGTTCATCAAAGTAATTCTCAGTATTTTGAGAAATCATCATTTTTAAAAAAACCAAAGAGTCATGGTGAGAACCATGAAAGCCGGCATGAAATTCAAAAAACTTCTTATTTATATTTCAAACCAATTGGAGAGAAACAGAATATCTGAAAAAAGAAAAAGAAAGAGAATATTAGTATTACATGTAAGAAGATGTAAGATATAGATATGAACCACCACGGGAAATCTAGGGGTGAATTGCTAGCAATCCCCTCTCTTGAAATTTAGAGTGTCCCTTAAATATGCCAGGTTTATTAATACTTTATAAACATAAGTAAATTAGAGTTAGATTTACATTTATTCTCAGATTGATTATAGACAGAATATCAACTGATTCCAAATTATGCACAAGTTGATCCTCCAGAACTTGATTTTGGTCCTCTGATGAGCACAAATTGAGCACAAATTGATCTAACCTAAGCTTATGCATATATAATAATTCAGGATACTTGCTCTATTAAATTTGATAATAATAAAAATTTTTGATGAATTTATTTAAAAAAAATTATTATGTAAGATATTAAATTATAAATTTAGGCATCATAGGAGGGCACGTAATAGAACTTAATTATACTATGTGACACCTTAATACTGTATCACGCAGTTTGAAACATTTAAAACAAAATGAGTCATGATGGGCAATGAAATTGCTTGGACAGACTCTTTCAAAATTAATACTGACCATAATACACAAGTATGAAACCTTGGCATCTATCCAATAAAAGATTTTCCTTCTGATAAATGGATTTTTCTCAGTTACTACCTGCTAAAAAGTGTCCTTCTGAGGTTTGTCTGACCTTCAGGGGGGTAATTTGGCCACATCACACTACTTCTATTTCCATGATTGACCAAAACATCATCCTCATTCCCATCTAAAGAGTTGATCTCATCTGACTGTGGCTGATCAAAAGGGTCCACCACAAGTTTAGCCAAAATTTTGGTGAACACTTTTTTGATGGATAGTGACTAACTGGTGCTTTCCAAAATTGTCCACCTCAAGTTAGGATAAACTTCAGGAGGATAAATTTATTATGAATACCAAATTAACTGAAGAATACTTTTGCCCTAGCTACTCTGCATCATAAAAGTGTCCAACTGAGGTTTAGCCATAATTCAGGTAGACACTTTTGGAAAGGCACAGTCTGATGGGCTTAATATCTATATATGGCAATAAGTATCAGTTTTTTATCAACATGGTACTAGAATTAATTTAATATGGCCAAAGTGTCCACCTGAAGTTTGGCCAAAATACAGGTGGAAATTTTTATGAGGATTACTTGATGAAATGAAGAAGACTTGCAATTACTTTCCATCATAAAATTTTCAAACTTAAGTTTATCAAAAATTGTGGTGACACTTTTGCCAGATCCAGTCATATGGGATCAACTATCTATATGGCAATGAGAATCAATTTTTAGTCAATCATGGCATTAGAAGTAATTTGATATGGAAAACCTTTCCACCTGATTTTTGGCCAAAAATAAGTTGGAAATGTTTATGAGGAATACTAGATTAACTAAAGAAGACTTGCACCCTACTACTGTCCATCATAAAAGTGTCCACCAGAAGAATTCTCAAACTTGTGGTTGACACCTTTGGCCTGGTCCAGCCATATGGGATCAATTCTGCATATGGAAATGAGGATTTAATTTGGTCAATCATGGTACTAGAAGTAATTTGATATAGATAAAGTGTCCAACTAAATATTGGAAAAAAATCAGTTGAAAACTTCATTTAGTTTTTCAAAAAATCAAATTAAGTAAAATTTTATTCCTGATGATGCCCATTTTATCCAACACCTCTTCTGAGCCTTGAAAGTAGGCATTTAGCTTGAATTTGGAATTTCATATAAAATCCCTATTATTCAACCTATTTCTTTTTATCCCTTTTTTTCTTTTAGATATCAATTAATTTTATGTAAAACAAATCATTTTCATAATTTTTTACCTGTATTTAATAGAATTATTAAAGGTTTAACATCACCGTGTAAGAATTTGGCACATGTTTTTTTGCTATACTAATAAAAAAAATAATATACTGGTAACAAAAAATTTATCAAATGATAAAATATTAATAAAACAGAAAGATCAAATACCAGTGGATATGTTTTAAAAAAATACCAGTTGCACTGAGGAAGAGCTGCACCCTAGATACTCACCATCAAAAAAGTGTCCAGCACAAGTTCGGCGGAACTTGTGCTGGACACTTTTGGTCAGTTGCAGTCATATGAGATCAATTCTTGCTATGGCAATGAAAAAATTTTTTTGAACAAAAAACTTCACTAGAAGTAGTTTTACATAGCCAAATTTTCTACCTAGATCTCATCCAAACCACAGGTGCACAATTTTTTATCTTTGAAAAAAAGTCAATTTAGTACAATTTATCCCTGATGGCTCTCATTCGCTTCAACACCTCTACTGGCCTTTAATAGTAGGAATATTACTTGGATTTCTTTTTTCATATTTGATCCCTTTAACTTAATTTTTTATTCATAATATTGCTTTTGGATATCAATTAATAATTTTTAAAATAAACTATTTTCATATTTTTATACATTTATTTAATAATATTATAAATGGCATAACATCACCTGGTATGCATTTGGCAAATGAGTTTTTTCTATACTTATAAAATTAATAATATAATGGCGACCAAAAATTAATCAAATGATATTAATGAGTGAGGAACAAATATAAAATACCAGTAGACATGTTTATAAGAAATACTAGATGAACTGAAGAAAAATTCTACCCTAGCTACTCTACATTAAAAAAGTGTCCAGCACAAGTTCGGCCGAACTTGTGCTGGACACTTATGGTCAGGTGCAGTCAGATGGGAGCAATTCTCTCTATGGAAATGAAGATAAATTTTTGATATAAAATTACACTAGAAGTAGTTTGATATGGCAAAATTTTCATGCTGAAGTTTTGGTAAAGCTCAAGTGGATTTTTTTTTTATTTTTACAAAAAAGAAAATTTAGTGCAAGTTTAGCCCTGATTGTTCTAATTTAATTCAACATCTCTTTTTTCTGTTTATGGCAGGAATTTAACTTGGATTTTAATTTTCATCTTTGATTTCTTTTATTTTACTTTATTCCTTTCATATTGCTTTTGGATAGAAGTTTATTTTTTGTAAAATAAATCATTTTCATATTTTTTTACATTTATCTAATAATATTATAAAAGGTGTAACATCACCCAGTATTCATTTGGCACACAAATTTTTGCTATACTGATAATATTAATAATATAATGGTGACAAAAAATTAATCAATTGATAAATATGAGTGAGGCACAAAGATTTAATAACAGTGGAAATGTTTATAAGAAATTTCAGATGATTAAAAATGACTTGCACCCTGGATACTCTTCATGATAAAAGTGTCCAGCACAAGTTTGGCCAAACTTGTGATGGACACTTTTGGTTGCATGCTGTCAGACGCAATCAATTCTTTTTATGGAAATGAGACTGAATTATCACTCCATCATTGCACTGAAAGTAGTTTTACATAGACAAATTGTCCCCTGGAAGTTTGTCCAAACCTAAGGTAGAAAATTTTTTCCTTTGGTAAAAAGTAAATTTGATCCATGTTAATCTATGATGGTGCCCATTTTTTCTGAAGCCTCTACTGGCTCATGATAGCAGAAATTATACTTAATATCTTTATTTCATGTTTGATCTCTTTAATTTTAATCTTACCCTTTTATTTATCCTTTAGCTTTTAAATATCAATTTTATTTTGGTAAAACTGATAACTTTCACATTTTTTTATATTTATTATATTATATTATTAAAGTTGTAAAATCATCCAGTGTACATTCATTACACATTTTTTTGCTATACTAAAAACATTAATAATATAATGGTGACTAAAAAATAATCAAATAATAAATATGGATGAAACAGAAAGATTAAATACCCATAGACATTTTTAAAATGAATATAAGATTAACTGAAGAAGACTTGCACCCTAGCTACTCTCCATCATAAAAGTGTTCAGCACAATTTCAGCTGAGCTTGTGCTGGACACTTTTGGTTGCATGCAGTCAGATGGGATAAATTTACTCAAGGAAAGTTAAAATGAATTTTTGCTCAATCATTGCACAAAAATTAGCTTTATACTGCTACACTATCCTCCTGATTTTTTGGAAAACATCAGGTGGACACTTTTATTAATTTTAAAAAAAAGAAAACATATTCCAAATCTAAAACTGGTGGTGCAAATTTGGTCTGAAAACTCAAATTATCTTTGATGGCAGAAATTTTATTTGAATGTTTAATTTCATATTTAATCACTTTTATTTTACTTTTTCATTCCTGTTTTTGCTTTCAAATATCAATTTATTTTTTGTAAAACTAATGATTTTCATATTTTTTTTACTTTTATTTATTAAGATTATGAAAGATGTAGCATCTCCCAGTATGCATTAGGCATACAAATTTTTTCAATACTAATAACATTAATATTATAATGGTGAAAAACAATGAATCAAATGATAAATATGAATGACACAGAAAGATCATATACAAGTGGATTTGTTTATAAGGAATACCTGATGAACTGAAGAAGACCTGCACCCTAGATACTCACCATCATAAAAGTGTCCAGCATAAGTTTGGCCAAACTTGTGCTGGACACTTTTGGGTTGCATGCAGTCAGATGGGATAAATTTACTCTATGGAAATGAAAATGACATTTTTCTCAATCATTGCACAATAAGTAGTTTGATATTGCAAAATGTCCTCCTGATGAATTTTCAAAACTCATCAGGACACTTTCTTTGGTTTAAAAAAAAGAAAATATAGTGCAAGTTTAGCCCTGGTGGTGCACATTTGGTCTAACACCTCAACTTGTTATTGATAGTGGGAATTTTCCTTAGATTTTTTTTTCTTATTTTATCCCTTTTATTTTACTTTTTTATTGCTCATATTGCTTTGGATATCAATTTTTAATTTTTAAAATAAATATTTTTCATACTCTTATACCTTTATTTAATAATATATGATTAAAGGTGGAACACCACCTGGTATGCATTTTTCACACATGTTATTACTATAGTAATAACGTTAACAATATAATGATGACAAAAAATTAATCAAATGGTAAATTTAAATGAAACAGAGAGATCAAATTCCAGTGGAAATGTTTATAAGAAATCCCTTTTGAGTTTAAGAAGATTTGCTGTATGCCTACTCTCAATTATAAAAGTGTCCAGCACAAGTTCGGCCGAGCTTGTGCTGGACACTTTTTGTCAGCCAGGCTATTCCAGGAGTCCAGTAAATGATATATAAATTATAAACCCTTAAAGAGTGAGTAAGACTTGTATTTAATGAATATAACTTAATATTTTATTACATAATGAAATTATATAAGAATTTTATTATATACAAATGTTACATTAAATTTATTGGTTATATATATTTTTATATACAATTAAATTGAGCATAATATAATATATTCTACAAATAATGGCGCATTTTTATGTATTTAATAATTATAAATTTATATTTAATTAATTAAAAAACATATATTATAATTACAAGTGTAAATTTGATTTATAATATATTTAAATTAATTACTTAAATTTATATATTAACTAATACCTCTCATATGATACTAAACAATTATTAAGGACGCTTCTTTTGACCCTTAATTGTGTTAGAAAAAACAAATAAATTAACTTGGACTAAATTGAGATTAATTGCTTGTTTTGTTGCGTCAAATTATTTTTTGTTTCACTTAAAATGTCCTCTAATCAGAATGTACCATCTGTTGGGAATTATATTTCTCATAGTTCCTATGTTTCCAATCTTGTTTAGTTATTTACTATTGTCACTTACTGATTTGGGGATTAATGGCGGGGAAATTGGATTCTTAATTGGGCTTTTAATTAATTGTTTCATGTTTTTCTCTATATTGTTATGTTTCATTTACTCTTTTGATATAGTTGTTTTATTCCTTTCTAATCATTGTATTTACTGATATAGTAGCGCTTCAGAGGACCCATTGCCTATAAAAGGGCCTTGGATAATCCCCTGTAGCCTGATCACTTATTATACACTCAACAAATTAAATACACTTTTTATATTACGTTTATATTCTTTTTATTAGTAATAAAATTCTAATTAAAATTTTATATAACAATTTAAAGGTTGCTTTAAGTCTGATAGTAATTATATTGGTTGCCGCGCAGAACTCTTACTTAAATAATAATAATATTTATAAAACCAATTTGTTGTCTCTTCTCAGCTCACTCATCGTTGTCTTCTCTCAATAAATTAAATAATTTTATTAAATTTTATTTCTTTTATTACCCATACTCCTTTCCTCCTTCTCCTCCTCTCATTCCTTCTTCTATTTTTTCTCCTTCTTCTAGACGACCGGCCGACAACTGGGGGCCTTTCCAAACGACGACGACGATTGAAGCCTGGCGACGAACGACAAAACGCACGGACCACCTAGCAAAACGAAACTTTTGCCGCGACTGTGTTTCGAACTTGGGTTCGACATCTTAGGTTTATATAATATTAATTTTTATATTATTTTGAAGTGATTTTTCAATCACTATAGTAAGTTCACCTTTGCGCCTCTCACTCATATTACTATATTTTTATTGCAATAACAGTGATTGTGGCTTAATTGCTGATTCACTGAGTGTAAGTGTTCAATTTTTAAAAAATTTTTTTTTTTTTCCTAGTTGACCATTATAGAGTTTTAAATCCTCTTAGTCCTAGAAGAATTGACATTATTATTAATACAAATTGAATTATTAATTTAATTTTTTTTTATTATTAATTATTGTTAATTTTGGTTGACTTAAAAGTACATTGTGCTTAGTCCCAATATATTGCCATATTTAATATTGGTAATTAATTGGTTGAATTAACTTACTTGTTATTCCCAATTTAAACTTGCAATCCATTTTTTTTAAAAAATTAATTTTTTAATTATTACTTTATATTGAAAGTTATTTTTTCTATAATTTAATTAATTAAAATATTTTTTATATTATTTGGAGCAATTATTGACTAACTTTGATTATTTTTTTTATAAAGTACAAAGTAAAATATAAATCTTCCCACTAGTATGTCCAACAATTTGGCAGAAAAAATGGATAACATGCAAGTGGATGAGATAGAAATTGACTATGATGCTGACACTGTAAGTTCTTCTAAAGTTGGTCATAAAAAATCTTATGCTAACACAAAAAATTCACATACTGCAGGATGTGGAAATGACAGGAAATGCAAACAAACCAAACCCCCTTCCCCCAGTACCACAGAAGGAAGTAAAGCCTCTAGTGCCTCAAGAAGGTCTTCCAAAAGGCTTCAAAATAAAAAAGCTTCCTCTGCCACAACAAATCAGCAACCTATCCAGTCATATAAAAGAGTTGAAGACAGAAAATATGACGTACAAAGCAAAGGTAGACACATTGTGGGATCAGGTCCAAGAACTCAGGAACCAAATTCAGGCCCAGGCCCCTCCTCAATTGCCTCCCAATCAGCTTCAATTTCAGGCTCAACCTTCACAGCCACCCAGCTCAACCATCCAAAATCCAAATACTATGGAAGTAGAGCAATGGAAATGGGATTATCTAATGAGTCACTACCAACAGAATGTGCAACACCCTCCTCATCATCAGCCTGGCCCATCCAGAACACCCAATTTCCATCCACCTCCTCATCCCTACCAACAAAGCAGGAGAAAGAAGGCCCAAGCACAATCCCAAACCCAGTCCCAGGGGAAGTTTCCTCCTCTGCCATGGTAAGTAATTTGGTTGATAGTCACTTGGGTATGTTTTCTAATAAATCTTCTTCTGCAGGTAATATTATTGAACATGGTGAAAGAACAGTTAAACCTGTTAAAAGACAGCTTCCTGTAACTAGTAGCCCTATTGATGTAATTAGCAAATTGTCATTTGATGAACCTTTACATTTAACTTCTACATCTTTAATTAATCCTTCTCTTGCAATTAAAAATGATTCTGTTCCCCCTGAAATCTATAACTTAATTGAAAAAACTTCTGAGGAAATATTGAAAGATACCCTTGATTTTAATATTGTGAAAGACAAACATGTGAGAGATGTGTTAATCCATGAAAATGATAGATTAAATAATTTACACTTGCAATGTAAAGTGAGTTCTTCTGTACAAGATACAGCTTATTTAAAAATCAAAGAAACCTTGAATATTGTTCTTAGTCAACAAAAACAAATAAGAAGTGACCATAGAGCTATCTCAGATAGAAATATCAGTCTGCATAAGACATTGAGTGAATTGAAACCCCTTATTGAGGAAAATTATTCATTCAAAAATGAAATAAAATCTCTACAAAATGAGTTGAAGAAACTAAAAAATGACTTCCATGCACTAAGTACCAAACACTCAGTTTCTGAGGACAGAAATGTTCTATCTCTTGCAAAAGTGAATGACCAGATGTCTGAAATTCCAAGAATAAGAAACTATGTGTCTGACCTACAGGAAAATTTCTCAACCTTATCCATCAATAATGAATTAAATGAGATTTCTGCAAATAAGCTGCATAAAAATAAAGGGAAAAAACCTGAACAAAGTTCATCCTTTCTTCCTCATATTTCAACCATTAAACAAACTGACAATGAGTCTGTAAAATCTTTTGCTACTAGCAAAAAATCTTGTGATGGTCATGCACCAGCTGTTTCTGTAAATAATGAAATTTCTGAACACCTGGCTAAACTTCAGGAATTATTACTAATGAATAATTCAAACCAAAAAGTGGACCATCCCAGTAGTCAGAAAAATTGGCCTAAGTTAGACCAATATCCTACCTTTGATGGTGATTCTTCCTCTGATTGGCAACACTTTATCCAAAGAATTGATAATTTAAAGAGATCTTATAAACTACCTGATGAGGAAATTGTTTCTAAGCTAATTTCTTTATTTTCCAATGTAGCCTTGATGTGGTATGAATCTGTCCTCTTATATAACAATCATTATACATGGAATGATTGGAAATCCTTGATTGAGAATCAGTTTGGTGGTTCAAAATTCAGGTTAGCTCAGCAAAGACTGTATGAGAATACTAGATATGTATCCTCCTCTGTTGAAAAGCCCATTGTTTTTCTGATGAAAATAACTAAAATCCTTAGAGCAATTGATCCAAAGATGGATTATGATATTTGGAGAGATAAAATCTTGTATAAATTACCAAATTCTCTTAGGGATTTGATTGTTGCTAGAACTGAGCATGTAAGGGAAAATTCTTCTTTCATTAATATCTGTAATGAAGTACTACTCAACCATAGATATGAACCAAAGAATTACCTTAGTAAATCTTATAATGATCAGAATAAACCTTCTATAAAGCTCCCAGAAAAATCTGGTAAACCCTCTGCCCCAGTTGCACCTAAAAAATATGCAACAAATACTTGTTATAAATGTAACAAACCGTGGCAGAAGGGTCATGTTTGTGACAAGAAAATTCATCTTGTTGAACAAAATGAAGACACTGATGAAATTGAACTTGATGTCAATAATTCTTCCAGTGACTGTGAAAGTAATATCTCCTATGACAATGAATCTGTTAAAGATGTTTTAATGTTGGAACATGATGTCCATTATTTAAATAATATATCTGAAGATTGTGTATTGAATTTATCTTCAGTCGAAAATGCTGAGATAATTAAAGATATTACTAACAATTCTATTCCTATATCCCCTTTAAAGGCACCTGTTATCATTAATGGTAAAAATGTTGATGTAGTTCTTGATTCTGGTGCTGGAGGAAGTGTAGTATCTGAAAAAGCTTTGGCTTCAGTGGATAAGGAATATTTGAGTAAATTATTGCCTATAACTTCTGAAAAATGGAGAGGGTATGGTTCTACCTTATTTCCTATTGGCAAATACAAAACCTCTGTATTCTTCAAATATAATGGTGGTTTTGTCAGAGCTATTTGTGAATTTGTTGTCATGAAAAATGATAATTTGAGCAATTGGTTTATTATGGGAAATGATATTTTAACCATGTTTGGTGTGAAACTAGACCCAGCAAATAATTGCTTTACCTTAGGAATGAATGGGAAAAGAAAATTCAAAATTTCTTCTCCTAAACCTTCTGGGCATTTGTTGAAATCTTGTAACTCACTGACCCAATGTAAAGGTAGAACAACAACTGAAATGGATGATTTATTACATGAAATAAATACCCCTTCTTTTGGTGATCATTTGACTAATGAACGAAAGGATTCTATTGTTGCCTCTATTACCTCTTTCCCTATGGCTTTTGCTCATGGTTCTCATGTCTTGGGAATTGTTCAGGAAGAGATGAAAATTACCTTATCCTGTAATTTGAGTGATATTCCTCCTTCCCTTAAGAAAAAACCATATCCTGCTTCTCCATCAAAAAGAAAAGATATTGAAGATAATATTGAAACATTATTGAAAATGAATATCATTGAGAAAGTGAATGTCACCCCCAAATATTGTGTCATCTCCCCAGTCTTAATTTCATATGAAAAAGATAAAGCTAGATTATGTGGGGATTACAGAGCTTTAAATACTTATACTGTTGATGATATTTATCCTTTACCCAGAATTAATTCAATACATGCTACCTTGCAAGGTGCAAAATTTATTAGTTGTCTGGATGGTAATAAAGGTTATCATCAAGTTCCAGTTGAGAAAAATTCTCAAAATTTTTTGCTAATTGCTACTCATATGGGAATATATAAGTATGTTATGATGCCATTTGGCCCTAAAAATGCTCCTTCAGTTTTCCAGAAAGTCATGGATAACACTTTCCATCAAGAAATTATTGAAGGTTGGCTCATGGTTTATATTGATGATATTATTGTTTTTTCTAAAACTTTTGATGAACATATGATTCACTTAAATAGAGTTTTCCAAAAAATGGATGAAATCAATATGACCTTATCTTTAAAAAAGTGTAAATTTGGTTTTCAATCTTTGAAAGTCCTTGGCCATGTTGTGTCAGGCTTACAAATTTGTGTAGACCATAATAAAGTTGCTGCCATTCAAAATGTGAAAGCACCAACTTCTGTAAGAGAAATCCAAAGTTTTTTGGGTATGTGTGGCTATTATAGACAATATATTAAAAATTATCAGGTCATAGCCTTGCCTCTTACAAAACTAACCAGAAAAGATGTTGCTTTTCTCTGGAATGATGACTGTCAGAAAGCTTTTAATACATTGAAAAGTTGCTTAATGACAGCCCCTATATTGGCTCTCCCAGATTTTAACAAGCCATTTGTACTTTATACAGATGCTAGCTTTATTGGTCTGGGTGCTGCCCTTCACCAAAAGCAAATTATTAATGATAAAGCCTCAGAGGTTGTAATTTGTTACATTTCAAGAACCTTAAGAAATAGTGAATTGAAATATGGTGCCACTCAATTGGAGTGCTTAGCAGTTGTTTGGGCTCTTGAGAAACTTCATTACTACTTAGATGACCAGAAATTTGAGTTGGTAACTGACTGTAGTGCTGTGAAATCTCTCTTAAACCTCAAAACACCTAACAGACATATATTCAGGTGGCAACTTGCTGTTCAGGAATACAGAGGAAGGATGACTATTATCCACAGAGCTGGAAATGTTCACTCTAACGTTGATATGCTCTCCAGATTGCCTCTGCCAAATAATGACTCCAATCCTGCTTATGTACCTGAAGATGACACTGTTCATATACATGGTATATTTATAGTTGATATGGAAGAAGAGTTATTACAGTTAATACTGGATTCATATGATAAAGATTCTGACTTAAATAAATTAGTTACTATTTTAAATGATCCTAAGAATGCTTCAATTCAAGCATTAATAAAAACTCTTCCTGCAAAATACCAAAATGCTTTAAATAAAGGAAAGTTTCCTATTGAAGATGGTTATATTTATTATAGAAGGAAGCTTACCAATGTAATTGTTATTCCTCCTTCAATGAAAGAAACTATCCTCAAACTTTGTCATGATGACATATTAGCTGGTCATTTTGATCTTGAAAAAACTTTGATTAGAATCAAAAACACTGCATGGTGGGCTAATATGTCTGAAGACACAAAATTATATGTTGAATCTTGTGATTCCTGCCAAAAATCTAAAAGGTTAACAGGTAAGAGAGCAGGGTTATTACAACATATTGAGGCACCTAGTGCTCCCTGGCAAATCATTAATATGGATTTTGTCACTGGTCTTCCTGTTGCAGGTAAAGACAGCTTTAATTCTTGTTGGGTAATAGTTGATAGATTCACAAAAATGTGCAAATTTATTCCAACCCACAAAGATGTATCCACCAAAGAATTAGCTTTCTTATGGTGGTCTTACATGTTTAATATTATTGGTTTTCCAAAAGCCATTATCTCTGATAGGGATCCAAAATTCACTTCTGAGTTTTGGACCTCTTTGATGGATATTTGTGGCTGTGAGTTAAAATTGTCTACAGCTCACCATCCTCAGACTGATGGTCTAGCTGAAAGAATGATTCAAACTCTGGAAGATATGATTAGAAGGTATTGTGCCTTTGGTTTAGAATATAAGGACAATGACAGATTTACTCATGATTGGGTCACTCTTTTGCCTGGTCTTGAATTTGCATATAATAGCACTGTTCATTCTGTCACTGAGAAAAAGCCTTTTGAGCTTTGGTTAGGTTATGTCCCAAACACTCCTGCTCAGATTCTCAATAATAAATTACCTAAGTTGGAACTACACCCTGGTGTAAAATCTTTTATGCAAATGCAACAGCTATGTAGAAAACATGCTCAGAATTGTATTGATAAAGCATTTGAATATGAAAAGAAAAGATGGGATAAATCCCATAAAGAATACACATTTAACAAGGGTGATGAAGTGTTGATCTCTACTGTCCATTTCAATTTACAAGGTAACCACAAATTAAAAGATCCTTTTGTAGGACCATTTGTTGTTAAAAGAATGGTTGGTGATAATGCAGTAGAAGTTGTATTGTATTCTCCATATGATAGGAAACATCCTGTCTTTCCCATTTCTTTGCTTAAGCCTTATACTTCCAACAGTGACTTATTTCAAAAAAGAAGAGGAAGACCTAAGAAAAACCCTCAGGAAGTCACAGAAACAGCAGAAATTGATAAAATTCTCAATGATAGAATTATCACTTCTGAAAGAGGTACTGAATATTTATTGAGATATAAGAACAAATCATCTGAACATGATGCATGGATACCTGGCAAAGAAATTTCAAATCTGCCTGCTCTGTTGAAAAAATACAAAAAGAAAAAATCTTAGCATTTTTTTTTATTGTTTTTTTTGGAGTGAGGGAGTGTCAGCCAGGCTATTCCAGGAGTCCAGTAAATGATATATAAATTATAAACCCTTAAAGAGTGAGTAAGACTTGTATTTAATGAATATAACTTAATATTTTATTACATAATGAAATTATATAAGAATTTTATTATATACAAATGTTACATTAAATTTATTGGTTATATATATTTTTATATACAATTAAATTGAGCATAATATAATATATTCTACAAATAATGGCCCATTTTTATGTATTTAATAATTATAAATTTATATTTAATTAATTAAAAAACATATATTATAATTACAAGTGTAAATTTGATTTATAATATATTTAAATTAATTACTTAAATTTATATATTAACTAATACCTCTCATATGATACTAAACAATTATTAAGGACGCTTCTTTTGACCCTTAATTGTGTTAGAAAAAACAAATAAATTAATTTGGACTAAATTGAGATTAATTGCTTGTTTTGTTGCGTCAAATTATTTTTTGTTTCACTTAAAATGTCCTCTAATCAGAATGTACCATCTGTTGGGAATTATATTTCTCATAGTTCCTATGTTTCCAATCTTTTTTAGTTATTTACTATTGTCACTTACTGATTTGGGGATTAATGGCGGGGAAATTGGATTCTTAATTGGGCTTTTAATTAATTGTTTCATGTTTTTCTCTATATTGTTATGTTTCATTTACTCTTTTGATATAGTTGTTTTATTCCTTTCTAATCATTGTATTTACTGATATAGTAGCGCTTCAGAGGACCCATTGCCTATAAAAGGGCCTTGGATAATCCCCTGTAGCCTGATCACTTATTATACACTCAACAAATTAAATACACTTTTTATATTACGTTTATATTCTTTTTATTAGTAATAAAATTCTAATTAAAATTTTATATAACAATTTAAAGGTTGCTTTAAGTCTGATAGTAATTATATTGGTTGCCGCGCAGAGCTCTTACTTAAATAATAATAATATTTATAAAACCAATTTGTTGTCTCTTCTCAGCTCACTCATCGTTGTCTTCTCTCAATAAATTAAATAATTTTATTAAATTTTATTTCTTTTATTACCCATACTCCTTTCCTCCTTCTCCTCCTCTCATTCCTTCTTCTATTTTTTCTCCTTCTTCTAGACGACCGGCCGACACTTTTGGTTGCATGAAGTCATATGAGATAAATTCTCTCTATGGCAATAAAAAATGATATTTCACTTAATTATTGAAGTAAAGAATGTTTAATATTGTAAAATTGTCCCCTGGATGTCTGTCCAAACCTCAGTTCAAAATTTGTTAGCTATACATAAAAGTAAGTTTAGACCAAGTCTTGACCTAGGGGTCCCCAACTGTCCCAACACCACTTCTGGCTCTTGATAATAAAAATTTTACTTGTATTTTTTATATCGTATATGATCCCATTTATTTTCATTTTACTTTTCTATTACTCTTTTTAATTTTAAATATAAATTTATTTTTTTAAAAACTAAACATATTCATATTTTTTTAACTTTATATAATAATATTATTAAAGTTGTAACATCACCAATTTTGCATTTGGCATGCAGGTTTTTGCTATACTAGAAACATTAATAATATATATGGTGACAAAAAATTAATTATAAGATAAATATGAATGATAAAAAAAAGTTAAAAACCTAATAGAAATGTGAAAAACAAAAAACTGATGTACTGAGAAACACTTCCACCCTAGCTACTCTCCATCATAAATGGACACTTTTGCTCAGGTGCAGTCAGATGGGATCAATTCTCTCTGTGGAAATTAAATTAAAAAAAATGCTAAATAATTACATTAGAAGTAGTTTGGTATGGCTGAATTATCAACCTTGAGTTTTTCCAAACCTCAGGTGAAAAATTTTTTATCTTTAAAAAAAATTAAATTTTATCAAATTTAGCCCTGATGGCACGCATTTGTTTCAACACCCCTACTGGCTCTTGAAGGCAGGAATTTTTCTTGAATTTTTATTTTTCATATTTGATCTCTTTTACTTTACTTTTTGATCACTCATGTTACATTTGGATATTAATTTATAATTTTGGAAAAGAAATCATTTTCATATTTTTTTAACATTTTTTAATAATATTATAAAAGGTGTAATATAACATGGCATGCATTTGGCGCACAAGTTTTTTCTGTACTAATAAAATTAATAAAATTCTAATGACAAAAAATTAATCAGATAATAAAATATGAATAACACAGAAAGATCAAATACTATTTGACATGTTTTAAAAAAATAACAGTTGCACTGAAGAAGACCTGCACCCTAGCTACTCTCCATCATAAAAATGTCCAGCACAAGTTTGGCCGAACTTGTGCTGGACACTTATGGTCAGGTGCAGTCAGATGGGATCAATTCTCTCTATGGAAGTGAAAAAAATTATTTGATAAGAAACTTCACTAGATGTAGTTTGATATAGCTGAATTATTCACCTAGAGTTCATCCAAACCACAGGTACACAATTTTTTATCTTTAAAAAACAATCAATTAAGTACAATTTATCCCTGACGGCTCTCATTTGCTTCAACATCTCTATTGGCCTTTGATATTAGCAATAATACTTGGATTTCTTTTTTCATATTTGATTGCTTTAAATTAATTTTTTATTCCTCATATTGCTCTTGGATATCAATATATAAATTTTAAAATAAATTATTTTGATATTTTTATACATTTTTTAATAATATTATAAAAGGTGTAAAATCACTCAGTATGCATTTGGCACACAATTTTTTGCTATACTTATATAATTAATAATATAATTAAGACAAAAAATTAATCAAACAATATGTATGAGTGAGGCACAAAGATAAAATACCAGTAGACATGTTTGTAAGAAATACCAGATGAACTGAAGAAAAATTCTACCCCAGCTGCTCTCCATCATAGAAGTGTCCAGCACAAGTTTGGCTGAACTTGTGCTGGACACTTTTGGTCATGTGCAGTCAGATGGGATCAATTCTCTGTATGGCAACAAAAAAATTTTTTTATCAAATTTCACTAGAAGTAGTTTGGTTTAGCTGAATCATCCACCTGCTATTCTGCCCAATATCAGGTGTATAATTTTTTATCTTTAAAGAAAAGTTCACTTATTACAATAAAGCCCTGATCTCTCCCATTTGCTTTAACACCTCTACTGGCTCTTGATAGCAGGAATTTTACCAGTATTTTTTTCATATTTTAACTCTTTGACTTTTATTTTACTCTTTTATTCCTCTTTTTATTTTTACTTTTAAATTTCAATTTGATTTTTGTAAAACTATTCCTTTCCATATTTATTTACATCTTTTTTAAAAAATTATTGAATGTATAACTTCACATGGTATGCATTTGGCACACAAGTTTTTGCTATACTAATAACATTAATAATATAATGGTTATAAAATATTAATCGGATGATAAATATGAAAGATACAGACTGATCAAATACCAGTAGACATGTTTATGAGAAATACAAGATGAACGAACTGAAGAAAATTTCCACCCAAGCTAGTCTCCATCATAAAAGTGTCCAGCACAAGTTCGGCCAAACTTGTGCTGGACACTTTTAGTCACGTGCAGTCAAATGGGATCAATTCTCTATATGGCAACAAAAAAAAATTTTTTTATTAAACTTCACTACAAGCAGTTTTGTTTAGCTGAATAATCCACCTGTTGTTCTTCCCAACCTCAGGTGTATAATTTTTTTATCTTTAAAAAAAAGGTCACTTATTACAATTTAGCCCTGATGGCTCCCATTTTTTTCAACACTTCTACTGGCTCTTGAGAGCAAGAGTTTTACTAGTATTTTGTTTTTCATAATTGATCTCTTTGAGATTAATTTTACCTTTTTATCCATCATATAGCTTTTGTATATCAATTTATTTTTTGTAAAACAAATCATTTTCATATTTTTTTACCTTTATTTAATAATATTATAAAAGGTGTAACATCACCGGGTATGCATTTGGCACACGAGTTTTTGCTATACTTATAATATTAATAATATCATGGTGACAATAAATTAATCAAATGATATACATGAGTGAGGCACAAAGATCAAGTACTAATGGACATGTTTATAAGAAATACCAGATTAACTGAAGAAAAATTCTACCCTAGCTACTCTCCGTCATAAATGTGTCCAGCACAAGTTCGGCCGAACTTGTGCTGGACACTTTTTGTCACATGCAGTCTGGTGTGATCAATTCTCTCTCAATCATTGAACTAGAAGTTGTTTGATATGGCTAAATGGTTATGCTGAAAATTTTTTAAACCTCAGATTGGCACTTTTTTGTTTTTCAAAAAAGCAATTATAGTCCAAGTTTAGCCTCACTGATGGACATTTGCCCCAACATGTCTACTTGCTCTTGATGGCAGTATATTAATTTTAATTTTTTATTTCATATTTGATTCCTTTAATTTTACCTTTTTATCCCTCATATTGCTTTTGTATATCAATTTATTTTTTGTAAAACAAATCATTTTCATATTTTTTTACCTTTATTTAATAATATTATAAAAGGTGTAACATCACCGGGTATGCATTTGGCACACGAGTTTTTGCTATACTTATAATATTAAAACATAATGGTGACAAAAAATCAATCAAATGATAAATATTAGTGAGGCACAAAGATCAAATACCAGTGGACATGTTTATAAGAAATACCAGATGAACTGAAGAAAAATTCCACCCTAGCTAACCTCCATCATAAAAGTGTCCAGCACAAGTTTGGCCGAACTTGTGCTGGACACTTTTGGTCACATGCAGTCTGATGTGATCAATTCTCTCTATTGCAATGAAGATGAATTTTTCTTCAATAATTGCACTAGAAGTTGTTTGATATGGCAAAATTGTCATCCTGAAGTTTTGGTAAAGCTCCAGTGGATTTTTTTTTATTTTTACAAAAAAGAAATTATAGTCCAAGTTTAGTGCCACTGGTGGGCGTTCACCCCATCATGTCTACTTGCTCTTGATGGGAGGAATTTCACTTTAATTTTTTATTTCATATTTGATCCCTTTAATTTTACCTTTTTATCCCTCATATTGCTTTTGGATATCAATTTATATTTTGTAAAACAAATCATTTTCATATTTTTTTACCTTTATTTAATAATATTATAAAAGGTGTAACATCACCCGGTATGCATTTGGCACACGAGTTTTTGCTACACTTATAATATTAATAACATAATGGTGACAAAAATCAATCAAATGATAAATATGAGTGAGGCACAAAGGTCAAATACCAATTAATCAATAGTTCTTTTTAATATTATAAATTTTTTGATTAAATAAAATGGTAATAATGAATTATATTTTTCATCCACAATTCCACTCTAATGATTCCCACTGCACAAAAAGGGTTCACTTGGTCCTTTCTTTACTGCTTGTGCATATATTTTATTGCCCACAGTACTACAATTTTTTGTAGTGATTATCCCACATCTGATTCAGGAATATTTTTAAACAATATAAGTTTTTTTTACAAAAGACCTTATCATATCCAATATCCCACAAAAAATACAACCCGTTTTTGTATTAAAGCCCTTTAATTATTAAGAAATTGTTAAAATAATTAGATTAGACCCTGGCACAGCTAGATCCATACCAACCAACCTAAAGTCTTTTCAATATTGAAAACAATTAAATAAAATTATGATATCATACTAAATTATGGGCACCAACCATAATTCAGCACTTCTCATTTGCTCTGCTACAAAATGAGTGCATGTAGCATTTTTCTAATGTCGGACTGTTTTTCTTCCTTCCCTCACACCTTTAGTCCAGAATGAAAATTTAGTATGAGTTTTGGTCAAAATGGTTTGCCAGTGTTATTTGTATGCAATATGAATTCATATTGCATATTTCTATTTATGCATAAAATATACTCGTTAAGCATCATTTTTTTGCATTTTTCAATCAATATGCATATTTATGCATATTCATATGCATATTCATTATACAGATTTATATGCATATTAATATATTTTATTCATATACGTATATGCACCTTTTTTTTGCATATTCAATATGCATATTTTTAATGCATATTCAATATGCATATTTTTATGCATATTTTTATGCATGTTTATTCTTCATAGTCATTATGCATACACTTTGGATAGGCAATTCACATCAATTTTTAGCATGCAATAAGTATCCACCATGCAAATTCAAATGCATATGCATCTATATCATACACACAACATATATTCAAGTTTAATATTTGAATATTAAGGTATGCTAAGTGATGTTTTTCAACCTTTTTCCAAACCTGAGATTAACTGATGTTCAATGTGGTTCTTAAGCTCTGCTCATGGAGGGATTGTTCTTGATTCAATCTGTGACAGTTTATTTTTTCAATGTTTTTTTATCAGATTTAAAAACTACTTTCTGACAGTTTCAGGATGGTTTCCCAACAGTTTCCTGACAAATTCCTAATAGTTTCAAAAAGAGTGAACTGCTAGCAGTTCACCCCCAGATTTCCTGTGGTGAACTGACCTCTTTTTACAATCAAAATAATTATTTCCACCCTTTTCAGGCTTTTGACTCAAAGGAATGGTTGTGCCATCAACAAAACCAATACACCAAGTGAATCCTTCATTTTGCATGAACTGTGACTTTCCCTGTATAACCTCCTTAGTTGGCCATGTAAGGAATTATGAGTAAAGTTAATGGATGGCTTGATGGTTCTCTTGGTGTACAAATATACTGTTCCATGACTTATACTGAAGAGGTTCATGAGACAAGCTATGGCAGCATCACTCCCATTGGAACTTAATTAGAAAAGTGCCACAGAGATCTATAGTGCAGGGTCCCTGTGTGGGAAATGAGCATTGTTTTGATAAATGAAGTGATCATGAATCAAATCATGTAGGTATTTAAAACCAAATAAGTAGTTTGTAAAATTTTCAGAAAACTGGGTTCAGGTATTTCAGAAAATTTGTGAAGTGTATATTGAAGTTGATGGAGAATGGATGTGGTTTGGGAAGTAAAGTTGTGATTCTCTAACAGGTGACTCATATAAAAAAATCAAACTCAGAATCACAATATGAATCAGAATCTACTAAAAGATTAAGGGCTAGAGCATCAGTAGTTGTTTGAAGCTTCTGAAAAAGTGAATGATCATGTTAGTGCTTGGAGGAAAAAAAGAGCAAAAGTAATTAAGGGTAGGATAAATTAAGTGCTATACTATGATTTTAGGGTTCCATAAGACTTGATAAACTATTTACTGTGTGTGTATAATTAATCTTATAAGGATTAGGTAAAGAAAAACTTTAAGGTATGGGCGTTGTAGGTAGACTCTTACAGTTGCGTTGCTGTAAGCAGAATCTGAAGGAGTTGGATAATCAGAGAAAACCCTGTCCCTCTAAATGAATTTGTGAGTTTTTTAGATCAATAAGCTTAAAAGTCTACTTGCTAATAATAAAGAATGAAAACTTGTCTAATTAACTCTTGTTAGGATGATTGAGCAGTTCTTCTGTGCAAAACAACTGAAATGCAACAATAAAGTTACACCAGATACAATATTTTAAAAGAATGAAGTTTTAATTTTTAAGATTTAAATAATTTTTGAAAACAGATACCATAAATGAGTCCCTGGAGTTGAGACCTTTCTAATGATACCCTATATGTTAATGTGTAAGAGTTGTTGAGTAAAATATTTAAAGTGTAATGTAAAATTGTTATTTTATAAGGGTATTATAAATAAATAATTATTTTGTTTTTATATGTTAAAAATTGTTAATAATCCAAAAAGACTCTCAATATCGAACCTAAAGGACAAAAAAAACTGTAGCAGACTAAGATTCTCCTCCTTCTATCTCATTCGCCTACTCCAGACCTTTCCAACAATACCCTACATGCATAGGATCTACAATAAACTTTTGATCTAACAAGCATAATAAATTCTAATCAAATTTTGCCACAATAGCCAAACTTTTCTGCAGTGACCAAACTTTGCACTGGTGATCAGACTTTTCTACAGTAACCAAACTTTGCACTGGTGATCAGACTTTTCTACAGTGACCAAACTTTACCACAGTGACCAGAATTTTCTGCAGTGACCAAAATATGCACTGGTGATCAGACTTTCCCATTGTGAGAAAATTTTGCCACAATGAGCTCTTTTTGCCATAATGAGCTAATTTGGTCAGAGTGAGCTAAATTTGCCACAGTGAGTTAATTTTTTCACCATGACCAAACTTGGCCACAATGACAGAATTTTTCAAGTACACTTCTCTTTTGCACCAGAAAATCACCGGAGAAAACCGGAGCGCACCGGAGCGCACCAGAAAAAAGTGGCCATTCCAAGAGCACACTTCATTCACCAGAAATACAAATCCATAAAACCTTCAAATCACAAAAGAAATACCACATATAACCATTCCAAAACACCAAAAATCAACCCAAAAAATCCAGTTAACTCCCTTCAACCAAATTAACACCTGGTAACACCATGATTTTCTTCCAACCAAATTCCAATCAAATTTTCACCTAAGTGGCCTACCCAGATTTGGAATGACACAGCCTGTGTTTACCTAATGCTGACTAATCAATTTAAGGGGAAGAAGTGCTTGAGCGGCTTAGATGTACCCAAAAGATGGTGTGTGTAGGTAAAATTACACTGTTGAAGTATACCAGTTAATGGGGTATGTATTTTGAATTAAGATGACTTACTTGGTACCTTTTTTGAGGCTTTCTTGAATGGTGTATATGGTAATGTTGGAACCCCCTATTGCGTGGGTTTATTTAAATTTTGGAATGCCTAATAGGATTAAAAAGTTAGGTAGATTCACCCAGCCTTTTTAGTACTAACTTGAAGCAGATCCTTAGTGTTCCATGTAGAATCCACAATCTAATGCTCAGAACTGGATTAACCTCACCCCTATACCAATTCTCTCCTACTTCCTCCCATCTGATCACCATCTGACCACCTCCCATTCAACCACCTTTCCACCTCGGAAGCCAACCACAATTTCTCCTCAAAGAAAATGTGAGTAGTAAATATTTATTTTATTTTCTTTTGCTTTTAATTATTTGTTTTAATTTTTTTTTCTATTTATTTATTTATTTTATTTATGCTTTTATTCTTTTATTCTTTTTATTTTATTTTATTTCTCTTTTATTTTTTTATTTTATGTGTTTATTTTATTTTGCTATAATTTTTTTATTTTGAGTTTATTTATTTATATTCTATATTTTATTTTATTTTGTTTATTTTTTCCCCTTAACTTTTATTTTTATTTTATTTCTTTTCTAATCTTTTTATTTTTTCTATACAATTTGATTTCACTTTTTCTTTTCTTTTTTTTCAGTAATTCCAGCAGGCATTCATTATGTTCAAGCCTTCTTATTTTATGAATAGTAATGATTTTGCACCACCAAATTACTATGATGACAGTAATTTTTTTGACTCTACTAGAAACAAAAATACTACAAACAATGAGTTTTATGATAAAGATGACCAAGATGAAGAATCTTTAATCAATATTTATGTCAAATTTGTTTTCTGAATTGAAAAGGCTTAAATACAAAACAGACCTTCAAAAAATAGAAAAGTTACAACAACCACATATGAAGACTCATCCCCCTCCATGGAACAAATTCTGTCTGAGTAGGAAAAACTTTTATTTCCTTGGAATCCAAAAAAAATTGAAATGGATCAATTCAAGCAAGCAATAATCAAGTTTTTATATGAAATGGAAGATCAAGATTTAGAAAAATATTTTGAAACAGAAGTGGAAATAGGAACACTCATGTGGAACATATCTATTCTTCATAAAAATGATTTTGCAGAATCACAAAAACAAACTCTGCTCAATAAGCTTCTCTTATCAATTTTTTGAATGCAACTTCTCTGGTGCTGGATAATAGAAAAATATTTCTTCTTCTAGATAAAAAAGATCCACCTGAAGAAAAGAAGGTAAGTGGCGTTTTTTTTGTTATTTTAATATTTTTTATCTATGATTCCTGTTTTTTTACTTCTTAAAATTTTAGAAGAAAGCACAACATAAGCCTCTCAGAGGTCAAAATGATGGCAATAGAGAAATTGTTTTTCCTTTGGCAACCAAAGATATACTCAACCAATCTACTCACTGGAAATATGTTCATTTACTATCTGATACACACCATCCACCCCAAGATCTTACATGATTCTCTGAGGGCCACTGCTGCATAAATCCTACATATCCTGAAGATTACATGAAAATTACTTACTCTCAAATATAAAAAAGGACCAAGGCTATAGTGAGTTATTATTTTTTTCCTTCTTGATAATACTAATTATTTGCCCTTATCAATATTTTCCTCTTTGTATTATATTAAAGCTTTCTAATCCTTATGAGGTGACATATGCAATGCCTCTGAAGAATCCCTAGTTTAAATGGGAGAGGAAGAAAGGTGATAGTTATGGAAGATCCCTTATACCCCCTTCTGAAGCTGCTCCAACTACAGAAACTGCTCCCACCCAAATTGCTTCTACCTTACCTCTTTCCATTGAACCTGAACTTACACAAGAATATTCTTCAATGTCAGATATATTCAAAGAGGATTGTGTTGAAGAGAGTGATTCTGACTTGAAAAAATGTTTCTTGATTGATGAAATGGTAGAAGCTGGTATAGCTAAAGTATATGCTTGTGCATGTTTACACACCTCCAAAACTTATTCCGGTTATTTACATTGTAGACAATCTTATAGCACTAGCTATAGGCCTTGACCAAAGGAGTTGAAGAAAACCCAGAGAGAAAATCCCCTGTCCCTTTAGAAAAATAAAGTGAGATTTACCTGCTACAGTAAATTGGTTCCTGTTTACTAAAGCCCCTTTCCAACAAAATTGACTGCCTGATGAGCCCAGAAAGTAGTCTCCAGACAGACTACAAAGCCAAAGAACTGAAATGTAGACCAATGTCCACACCAGAGAAACCAATGATACTTGATGTAGGTTGCAAATACACACCAGAGACAGCAATAATACTTGATATAGCTTACAAGACTATACCAGAGAAACCAGTTGCCAAGTTAAGTTAATGAAGAACTCACCTTGCAACAAACACAGCCAATTGTGGCTGAAAACAGTGAAAACTGAGTGAGGAAAAAGGATATCAGCTCTGGATGGTTGTATGATAATTAAAATTGCTTCAAACTGTCTTATTCCCTATATACACATATACCACTATCTAAGAGCCCATGCACACCAAAGAATTTGGAATTTATGAGCGCCAAATTGCATAAACCCCTATAGAAACGCTTCCCAGCCATCTAGCACCAAGGCGGGAAGTCATGTTAACTATTTCCTATAGAGCTTTTGGTTGCTCAAGTTGTTGTAATAAACCAGCTTGTTTGCCTGTTAATCTTTTAAATTTTTGACAAGAATCACATGTCTCAACATATTTTTGAAGATCATCAGACATGTTAATCCACCAAGCTGTATTTTTTACTGTGCCTAATGTTTTATGGAAGTTAAAATGACCTGCTAATATATCATCATGACAAATACTTAAAATTAACTCCTTCATTGAAGGGGGAATTACAATTAAATTGCTTAATTTCTTCCTGTAATATATAAAACCATCCTCAATGGAAAAATTTCCTTTTTCTAATGCTTCTTTATACTTTAGTGGTAATTCTTTTTTAAAACACTCATTGAAGCATTAGATGGATCATTTAAAATTGTAGTAAGTTTACTCAAGTCAGGATCTGAAGCATAATTATCAAGAATCAATTGCATAAATTCATCCTCAAGATCAACAATATAAATGCCATAAATTTTAATAATCTCTGTTTCAGGAACATAAGAAGGATTATCATCATTGTTGGGTAGAGGTACTCTAGATAACAGATCTACATTAGAGTGTAAGATTCCTGCTCTATGTTTAATAGTCATCCGTCCTCTGTATTCTTGTACAGCTAATTGCCATCTATACATATTTCTATTAGGAGTTTTCATGTTTAAGAGTGAATTAACTACACTACAGTCAGTTATTAACTCAAATTTTTTGTCTCCAAAGTAATAATGTAGCTTCTCAAGAGCCCATACTACTTCCAAACATTCAATTTGAGTAGCACCATATTTCAATTCACTACTTCTTAGAGTACATGAAATATAGAAAATTACTACTTCTGACATTTCTCCTTCAATAAGTTTTTTTTGATGAAAAGCAGCACCAAGACCAATAAAACTTGCATCTGTATAATATACAAAAGGCAATCTGAAATCAGGGAATTCCAAGATAGGGGCTGTCATTAAACATTCTTTCAACTTATCAAAAGCCTGTTTTCTTTCATTATTCCAAATGAAAGCTTCTGATTTCTTTATTAGTGTGGTCGATGGTGAAGTAATTAATTGGTAGTTCTTTATATATTGTCTATAATAACCACAAATACCAAGAAAAGATTGTACATCTTTTACATTTTGAGGAATTCAAATATTCTTGATTGCAGCCACCTTATTTTGGTCTACACATATTTTTAAGCCAGATACAATATGACCAAGCACTTTTAAAGAATCAAACCCAAATTTACATTTTTTCAATGCAAGGGGCATTTTTATTTCATCCATTTTCTGAAATACCTTCTTTAAATAGATTAAGTGTTCATCATATGTCTTAGAGAACACTATGATGTCATCAATGTATACCATTAACCATTCCTCAATCATTTCATTATGGAGTTTTATATCCATTAATTTCTGAAATACTGATGGAGCATTTTTTGGTCCAAATGGCATCCTGACATATTTCTATATTCCCATATGTGTTGTTATCAACAAGAAGTTCTGCGAATTCTTTTCTACAGAAATCTGATGGTACCCTTTATTTCCATCCAGACAACTTATATATTTAGAACCTTTAAGGGTAGCATTTATAGAGGCAATCCTTGGCGAGGGATAAATATCATCCACTGTGAATGTATTTAATTTTCTATAATCACTGCACAGTCTTGCTTTATCTTGTTCATGAGAAATTAGCACTGGTGATATTACACAATATTTTGGTGTAGATTCAACCTTTTCAATAATGATCATTTTTAATAACATCTTAATATTATCCTCTATGTCTTTCCTCTTCATTAGTGAAGCAGGGTATGGTTTCTTTTTAAGACTAGCAGGAATATTATCCATATCACAGGTTAAACTAATTTTCATCTCATGGTCTTTTACAAGGCCCACTTCATTGGTCCCATGTGCAAAAGTCATTGGAAATGCTTTAATTAAGTCCAAAATATTTGTTCTCTTAGCTTCACTTATCTGAGTGCCAAATGATGCTTTTGAAATTTCTGTTTCCAGAAGTTCCATCTCATTCGATTCTCTCCCTTTGCAAGGAATACTTATTACTGACTCAATGTGGAAGACCATGTTAAAAGAATTTATTTTAAATTTTCTTTTACCATTCATGTAAATTGTAAAATTATTATTAGCAGGGTCTAATTGACACCAAACTTAGTCAGAATGTCATTTCTAATGATAAAACAGTTACTAAAAATAGTATTATCCATTACTACAAAGTCACAAGTTACCCTAACATATCCATGTTGATGTTTAAAGAAAACAGCAGCATTTTATCTACCAATGGGGTGTAGTACAGATCCGAAACCTCTCCAATTTTTACTTTGAAGGGGTTCAAGCTTTGAATTATATTCACTATCAATTTTCTGTAATGTATTTGTTGAAACAACAGAACCAGCAGCTCCTGTGTCCAATACTATATTTACATTTTCTCCAGAAATGATAGCTAGAACCATGATAGGTGTCACTTTTATATTATTAGCCTGTATATCCTTAATTATTTCAGAATCCTCAAAATTCATTAAAGATTCATTTGAGTCAATTTTTAATCTTGGAGTTTCAAAGATAGACAAATCATCTTCCAACATACAGACTTCATTTTCATCACTATATGAGATATTACTGTCATAATCACTTGAATCTTTACTTTTTTCTGTTTCATTTTCAGATTCATGCTGATCTTCAACAATATTTATGTTCTTCTCACATTTGTGACCTTTTGCCCAATTTTTATTACACTTATTACAAGTATTAGTTTCATACTTTTTGGGTACTACAGGTGAATTAGGTTTTTTCTGCTTCTCCTGAAGTGTTTTTGAATTGTTATTTTTCACAGGTTTGTTATTTTGTTTATAAGTGGTGTACCTTGCTTCATACTTATGGTTTAATAATATTTTATTACAAATATTAATAAATTCATAATATTCATTATCCATTATTGTTCTAGCTACAACAATGTCTCTGACAGATATAGTTAATTTATATATTATCTTATCTTTCCATAAGTTAAAATCCATGTTTGGCTCAATGGCTCTAAATATTTTATTTAAATTCATTAAAAACACCATAGGTTTGTAACCATTCAAAAGATTATACCTAGTTTTCTCACATAATCTTTGCTGAGTGAGCCTGAATTTAGAACCTCCAAATTATTTCTCAATTAGTTGTTTCCATTCAGCCCAAGAGTAATCTTTACCCTCATTTAAAACAGCTTCAAAACATAATAAAGCAACATCCTTAAATAAAGAGATCAATTTTGATGTAAATTCTTCATCTGGTAACTTATATGAGAATTTTAAGTTGTCAATTCTTTCAATAAAATGTTGCCAATCAGAGCTGGCTTCCCCATCATAAGTTGGGTACTGATCAATCTTTGGCCAATTCTTTTGATTGGATTTTATTTCACTAATCTTAGCTAAATTCAATAACTCATTTACTCTAGATAAATGGTCTTATATTTCCTCTTGCACAGATTTTTGACTTACATTTGTACTTTCAGACTTGACACTACCACCAGATGGTTTTACTTGTGGTGGTATGGGGAATGATTGTGATTCATTTTTGCCAATGAAAGGATTATTATTATACTGAGTATACTTATGATTATCCTGATTCATTAGTAGATTAGCAATTTAAATCTCAAATTTACTCAATCTTTGTAGAAGATCAGAGACATTTTTATTTGTCTGGGCAAAAGATAACTTTGTTCTTGATTCAGTTTTCAATAAATGTGCTTCATACAACTTTTCTAACTCACAGAATTTGTTTGAAAGTTCACTAAATTTATTACTCAAAGAATCATATTTAAAAGTTAGAGCCAAGTTTTCATTCTCTAATTCTTTATTTCTTGTTGCCAGTTGAGAAATGTTCAATTTCAAGGACAAAATTGAATCACTTGTGAGCTTAACTGTCTGTTCCTCACAATCAGTCATTCTATTTCATAATGCTGAAACAATTCTACGGACAGTAGGGTTATAATTAAAATAATCCATGTCTTCCTTCTCAATTTTTTCACTGTTTTGTGAACTTCTCATCTCACTAGTGAGTGGTGGAAACTGAGGATTAACTGTATTATTATTATAAATAATACTGTTGATATTGACAAAAAAAAAGTCAGGTGTATCTACATTAAAACCTAATTTTCTCAAGTCCTCCTCAATTCTCTGTACAGATTTTATATCAATAATATTACCTATATTGTAATCATCAGTATTGTGTTCAATCTGAGATGGTAATCTACTTACCACGGGATTTGTGCAAGCCCTGATTTTTGGCGCTTTTGCTTTCCTTTGTAGGGGTTAGCTGAGGAAGTCTGATGAGTGGGAGGATCCCTGTTGCAATTGTGACTGGACCATTGCTGGTGGAACCAATCCCTCTTCCATTTCTCTACCAGGAATTTTTCCTGGTAGTGATGTGACCCTCCTCGGGTAGGGGGTTGTTGGCTTGGCTGCCCTACCTTTAACTCTGCCAAGGTTTGATTCATCTGTTGTAAACTCACCTTGCAGTTGTTTTGTAACTGCTCTACCTCTTTTAGCATGAAAGACTTTGATTCCTCAAGTTTCAGAGCCTGCTTTGCCAGATGGGACAGTTGATCCTGCAGAGGAGGTGAAGCCTTTTTTATTGTTATATTTTTTAAGAGGGCGTCCTTTTCTTCTATGCTCATTGACTCTGGTTGTGGGTAGGATTGACCCTCCATGGTGATGTCCTGGAGCAATGTTTTTAGCTTTACACCTGGTGTTATAAGCAGTTTTTTCACTTACATTGTCCTGTTGAGCACTCATTGTGTCTTTTAATAACAGTTTTACATGTCTATAAAAGGGAAAACCTAAATGGTAATAAGTAGATAAAAAATATTAGCAATACAATTACTAATAAAAGCTCTGGAGCTTACCCTGAATCTATATCTTCATTTATTTAAATAAAATATAAGAAAAGTTTGAAAAAATCTGTTAAAAATAAAATAATAAGTTTAGCTAGACCTTTATAAAGGTGAATAATTAGCTTACCAAGATTTAATTAAATACCAATTTAATTGGGTGTTATATTGGTGACCAAATACCAAGTGAAATTTGGTTTATATTGGGTACAGTTACTACTGTAAATACCTAATTTTTATTATTAAAAATAAGTACAATTATTATAAGGGTTCTTTTCGACAATCACTGAGTTATGATGACCCACTAGTGTGCTGTAGAGCCAAATATTTGGTTTGTTTGAGATATACTAGAGAAAAAATCATGTCCTAAGGCTTATACTAAATACTAAGTAATAACTAAGGAAAGACCCCCAATTGTCAGTTTATGCTAGTATATAAGTATGATTTAATAGTAAATTTTAATAGTCCAACTAATTTTTAATAAATTATTTAGTGATTAAACCTCAGGGGAAGACTAATAAAATAGTTATTCCCAATTTAAACTCACAACACTTGTATTTTATGTGTGCTAGTGCTGGAAAATGGAATAATAAAATGTAGTTATGGCTTATATAAAGATAACATCAATTTATAAAGACTTTATAATATATTTATATGTAAATAATTGTGTTGTAGTTTTTATTTGATTTGTAGTAAGTAAGTGATGTCTAATAACCATCAAAATCCTCCCTTACTTATACCAAAATCCACTGCAGTGCACAGACCTTCAATCCAGATGATGTCACTGCTTTTCCCGGCAATTACAGATCTGAGAGGGCCCATCACCTCCCCATGGCTTCCACTTCAAGAAGTTTCAAAACCCAGACCTCCAGTAAGGACCCTCCATCACAATTCATGATACCACAGACCCATACTATAAATAGAATATACAGATCAAAGTGGATACCATAAAGAAACAGGTAAAATAACTAATCCAAAGAGGATAAAATGAAACCAAAAGAATATAAAGGAACCAAATTAACTTTCCAAGATCCCAATAACATCCCCAAGAATCCACATTAACTCAGTAATCATATCCCAACTCATAAATCCATGAAAATCTATCCAAGGAAGCAGATTAAGTTGTCCAAACTGGATATATGCACCTGAAATAAGTGTATATGCTTGTGTAGGCCTTGTGAGTCCACTGGATACGTCCATATGACCTAAAATAACCATAAAAATAAAGGTTATAGGCTATTAAGAGGTTAAAACCCACTTATAGACCTAAATATACATTATATAACTACATATTTCACTGAATATGAGGTTTATGTATACATATAAGCTTATGTATGTCTATAATTACTTGATATCACTTAGGATAAGTATATTATGACTCCATTAACACCTTAATAAAAATTATTAGGCTATATATAAGCAATTTAAACTACTATAAGTCATATAATAGTATGATAATTATTTATATATGTATTATAGTCATATATATAAGTATTTTAACCTTATTTTTAAGTAACAAGCTTAATGTAATTAAGGTTATCTTATTTTAAACATGAGAATTATTCATTCCTGGGGATACCTAGGCTGATAAAATTCCTCTAGAAATGCTTCCCAGCCTTCTAGCACTGAGGCGGGCAGTCCGCCTGACGTTGGGAGGCCCGCCTGACGTTGGGAGGCCTGCCTGACGTGGCTAAAACACCCTGAAGCCAGAAAACCACCAAAAACCTCCAAAAATACCCAAAAAACTTGGAAAAATCTACTACAACTACTAAAACCTTTAAAACACATAATTAGTCTAGAACAAAATTGAGACATGAAATGTAGAGAAAAATTAGCCCATTCTAAAGGTACTAAGTGCTTAAACCTAAGACTTATGGTTAGCCCTTAAAAACGAAAACAAAATTACACAGCTATCTTTTTAAAGGAAAATGAGAAAATGACTCCTTAAAACTTAGAATATGAAAAATGTCATCAAGACATAAAATATAGAGAAAACCTGGGGCTATCCAATGGTGGTACCCACAACCCTGAAGTTCCAATATTCACTGAATAATTCCATAAAAACACCCAATTATTAAATAATGCCATTAAAGACATATCAAAACAACACCAAATAGACCAACAAAGGGCTCTGCCAATGTTGGAAGATCAAAACTTATTCAAAAGAAATTGAGAGAAAAACAAAATCAAAGGATTCATGGATTAGCTCATAGCTCCTACTAGCATTATTATTTATCCTTAGTCATGTATTGTCACTTTTATGTTGAGAAATGAAAAAGAAATTATAAATTTTGTTTGTCACTTTTAAAAATTATTGACTACTGAGAAATAGAGAGCTTTAACAATGAGCCATGCAATGTGTAAACAGAGTAAAAGAAAATTTGACACCAAATAACTTGGTGTTACATTTTTTTGTGTGGAAATTAATAAAAAAATTCATTTCCCAATTACTCAAGTTAAAGGTAGCCAGAAATTTTAAAAAAAATTCATTGCTCAATTACTCAAGTTAAACGTAGCGGGAAATTTAAAATATTTTTGCATCGCTAAATTCCTTAAGCTAAAGGTAGCCTTTTTTAGTTTTGAAGATTTCTCACATCACATTCAAGAAATTATAAAGATAATTAATTATTTTATTGATATTGAAAAATTTTCTGAAAAATTCATAAGCTGGCCTAATTAAGATAGCCACTTGCTCTGAAAAGAGTATGCATCATAGATTTAGTAAGAAACATTTTTACAAACAGTTCTATTATTTCACCATCTTAATAATTCCCTGTGAGTTTTACATGACTAAGTAGATTTGCCTTAATCACATGAAATGCATTTTCAATTGGATTGAAATTTTGAGAGTAAGCAGGAAGATATATGAGATGAAACCACTTTCTTGCTATAATTCGGAAATTCTCCCTCCATGATGAATTTCAGAATTTTTTATCACTAAAAAACAACTTGGATGAGATTAAGGGTTCATCATTGGAACCTAAAAAGAATACTAAACTTTTCAAATGGATATAAAAAATATAAATATAAATATATTTACTTACCACGATATTCTCCAAGTAGAACTTAAAATGTGCCCAAGTGAATATCTCTTCCTTTATATGAGGAGCTATCAAACCTTTTAAGGAGAACACTATAATAATTTTGAAGTGGTGAGTTGATTTAACTGTTGGAATCCTTTCTGTAAAGACTCCTTTTTTTGCCCACCCTTAATTTTGTGAAACATCTTCACAACAAATCATAGACTTTTCTACACCCACCAGAATAAATATTGGATTAATTTTTAATAATTGAAAATAAATAATTACTTACCTGTAAAAAAAGAGTTTCAGGATCATAATCTCCTATTGTTGCAATACATCTGATCCTTCTTGCATTATCCTGTTTTGTATGAAAATTTTGTGTAACTTTTTTAGTCATTTTTAATCAGACAACAATCTTGGTATGAATTGTTTCTTGAGAGACAATTATTTGATACTTTTCTATTAGTTCCCCCTGTAATTCAATTTGGTACATAGTTTGCTTCTGTTTCAGCATCTTATTGATGAAATGGCCCTCTTCAAAATTAATTTCAAGGGGCCTTCCACGTTTTATATATGTTGAGAGATCAGTGACCACAGCTTTGGTTTTTTGATACAACCTCACCCAGGTTGACAAAGAGTTTTGGTGGATATTAGTCCTATACTTGCTTTTGAGCTTTTGGAGGCACATTCCCTCTAAAGCATACAACACAAACTTGACTTTGAATTCCATATCATAATTTAGGAAAGGAGTTTGGCTAAATAATAAAAAAATAAAATAAAATAAATTACTAAAGAAATAAAAGATAAATGCTTACTACTCATGTTTTCTTGAGGAGAAATGGAGGTTGGCCTTGGAGGTGGAATGGTGGTCAGATGGTGGTTGGATGGTGGTTGGATGGGAGGAGGTGGGAGAGGAGAGGGGAGAGGGGAGGGGGGGAAGTGGAATAGGGGTGATGTCAATCCAGTTCTGAGAACTGGATTGTGGATTCTACATGGAACACTGAGGATCTGCTGCTAGAGGAAGATCCTGCCCCATGTTGGCACTAAAAAAACTGGGTATCTCTCTCCAAATTTTTGTCTTTTGCACAAACTTTTTCCAATATAGCTGCACAAAAAAATGGTTTTTTGCACTTAAGACCCACCCCTGACCTTTAAGTGCCAAAAAAATTGTTACTTAACTTTTCCATAATATTTGTGCTATTGTTGGGCCCCAAGACAAAAAAAACATTTATTTTAGTGATATTGGTTATTTTTTAACACTACCAAAATTTTGCTGATGCTCCTAGCGGGAGATTAACCATGGCATTTGCACTTTTATGCATAAAAACTCATGAATTCAACAACAAATGCAATACTGGCAGACAAGTAGATGGTTATGATTATACTCAATAATAATGCAGTACTTTATGATTCATGTACTACTTTATTTACATTTTGAGACTGTGGCATAGTTTAGATCTAACACCTTCCCCCTCAGCAAGGCACTGAGCTACCAATTAGGATAAAAGAAATATGTCAATATGTGATGTATTAAATATAATGGTGTGAAACTAGATAGAGATACAGTAAAAAAAATTGCTATGTGATTTTAATAAAGGGACTAAGAGAAACCAAGAGCTTTTCTTTCTCTTTTGTGGAATTTTTTTTTTAGTGGTTTGGTCATGATATCTGCCTTTTGAGAGACTGTTGGAACCCATTCTAGAATCACCTTTTTGTGGTGTTTTTGATTGATGAAATAAAATTCACAGTTTCTGTTTCTTGTCCTTTTGTTTGATGACTTCTCAGTTGAAACTTTTTAAGATTCTTGATTGTCTCATCTTATTATAAATACTTTGTTGTAGTTGATGAGATTTCTTAGTAAATTTTGTATCCATAGCTCAATTTGTGCAGAAGAGCCTAATTCCATATATTCAGTGTAGCATGTTGATGTTAAGACTGAAGGGATCCTTTTTGACTGCCATAATATAAGTGCATTGAAGAAAAAAATAGTAATTCCACCCATTGAAAGGGAAAATTCACTGCACCAGTTTGCATCTGAATATACACTGAGGTTTGGATATTTTTCTTTCTTGGGGTAAAGATAGAGTTTTTGTGTTCTGTATGTTGTATATAACCTAATAGATGGTTGAGTGCCTGCCAGTGCTCATAATTCGGGTTCTTTACATGTCTTTATACTTGGTTTACTGTAAAGCTGATGTCAGGGAAAGTATTTGTTGAAATGTAGCTTAGAGATCCAATAATAGATTGAGATTCTGTTGGTTTTAGTGGGCTGTGAACTTTTTTAGAGGATGAGAGGTTTAGGTTTGCTGGTAGTGGTTGATGATGTGCTAGTTTTGTGAGGTGCTGTTTGTTGAGTATCTTGTCAATAAGATCTGGTTGAATTAGTTGAAATCATTTTTCATCTTGTAAAATATTGATGACTAAAATTTGTCTAGACCATCTTACTATTTAATTGTTAAAGATTATCTGAGATTTTGTTCCACTTTCTTGAGGATTTTAATGCTACTACTTGTGATTAAACCATCATTTAGGTGGACCCATATCATGGAATTTGTTGCATTAATTTTAAAAAGGTATACATTGTTGTTGAAATTTGACATTTCATAACTTATTTTATCAATTTGTTAGCTGAAATGTTTCCACAAGCATCTGGCCGCTTAGCAAGTTTCATACAGTGCCTTTTTCAGTCAGGACACTGTTCCATTTTTTGGCTTGAATCCAGGTGGATCACATACACAAACTGTTTATTTAATTTGAATGTGTAGCTAAGCTTCTGTTACATCAAAAGAATGTATTGGCTATTGGTTTCCAACTGCAATTGTTAGAATGATTCTTTGTGCAGTGAAAGATGCCATTGTTTCAAAAGTAGAAAAGTAGTCTATTCCTTTTATCTTTTTAATTTTTTTTGCTACATACCTAGCTTTTAATTTGAATTTACCGCTGTATTGTCTTTATTTTCAGAAAACACCCACTTTGCATCTAATATTAATGAGCCTGATGGAGGTTTTTCCTTTTTCCGTACATTCATTTTGTTTATATTTTTTATTTTATTCATGCATGACTCTTTCCATGCTGTGAATTGTGATGATTTCAATGCTTCAGTGTATGACTTGGGTTTTTCTGTTGCAAAGAACCCACAGTTTTCTGCAATGGAGAGAGCTTTTTGATCTTGATCTAGAATAAGTTCTTCTTCACAGTTACCAAGTTTTTTGGTGGAAATTTTCTGTTGGTTAGAAGTTGTTTTGTTCATGATGAATTCAAGAAACATCTTGTCAGAGTGAATGGTCAGTCTGTCTTTGAAGGTTTCCCATACTGATGCTACAATTTTCTTTCCTATGGGATCCCAGAATAGCCAGCCTTTCATTATGGATGGGTATCCTATTAAAAATGATTGTTTGGCTTTAGAATCTAGCTTTTTTTGTCTTTCTTCAGGTATGTGAAAGTAATCTGTAGTAGCCTATAGGTTGACACAGTACTAGGCTTCTTAGAAAATGCTTCTTTGAGTTTATTAGAGAGATTGGAAAAGCTAATCTAATCTTAAAATAATTTATATTTGAAAGAATGGGTGCTAAAAATGGTTTAAAAAGGGTTAATTTTATGATTCAAGATTAAATAATTAATTAATGGTCATGAAATGAAAGAACAGGTCTAAAAATGCATGGAAATTAAATTTTAGAGTCTCAAGAACCTTTAGGAATTTTTTAGGGAATTTTTACTATTTTTCTTCAATTTTCAATAATTTTATAAAAGTATTTTTGATTATTTTTAATTTTTTTAAATCAATTATCTTTTATAATTTATTACCAGATGAATAGGGCTGCATAGAATATGGCAATTAGATGAGATTTTAAAGGAGAACTATCTCTATAATCTGTAATTATTCTTTATTTTATATGAACATTTTAAGGTTTTAAATGAATACAGAAGTCTGTGCAAGCTCCAGGATGCTCCGGAAAAGCTCTGCAAAAGCTCTTGAAATCTCCAGATAAGCTCTAGGATGCTACAGCTGGAAAAAATAAAGCACATGACATACTATGCATGTAAAACTTGTAGACTCAAGATTTTAGCTGAGGGAAGACATATAGACATCTTAAAATAAAACAATAATCTAAAAATGCATATTAACAACCACAATTAGTATTTTACATTAAAAATTTTAAATTTTTAAAACACTTATAAATATTACACTTTACATAACATATTATTAATTTCACTCAACAACTCATTAATATATACATATAGGGTACCATTATAACGGTCTCAACTTCAAGGACTAGATTTTAACATCTGTTTCCGATAAAAATAAAAGCTTCATAAAAACATATTATTCAATCATTTAAATAACTTTTCTGATTACAGCTTCTCTTTTTTATTCCTTTCCCTCATTACAAAGAACACTTAATCTAAATCACAATACTATTTATAGCAAATAGTTTATTGGTCATTTTATATCAAGTAGAAGTTTTAGCTTATTTAATTGTGAACTCTTTATTTACTTAAAGGGATAGATATTTCTATGGTTTATCCAACTTCCTTGGATTCTGCTTACAGAAAGGCGAATGTAAGAGTTTCTCTACATTGGTGGAGCTAAATTTGGGGTTACAACTCTCTAGCTTCTAATCAATCTTACTTGGTATCTGAACACAATTATCCTGAAAGAGGCATATTTAACAAAAATAGTTTTTATTTTAACAGTTTAATCTTATATTTTTGGGATGTCTTCTGCTATTGGATCTGGTGATTTGGCTGCTGGTGTACCTGTTAGGGCATCAAAAAGGATTGTATCTCTTGATGGGCCAAATTTTACTGTTGAAGATTTGGATGGATTTTTATTTAGGTATGAAATTGCTGTTGGATTTGATATAGCTTTACCTTTGGATATGGTGAAGAAGATTTGGTTTTTAATGGGTAATAGAGAGGTGGAAAAAGAGGTTATTGCTATGGATGGCTATAAAGGTCAAGATTGGGAGAAGCTAAAGAGGGAAATGGAAAATTGGTGTCCAAAGGTTTATTCATTGGAGGATTTCAAGGATATAGCTATGAAATGGGGATCAAAAGGTCATGTAAAATCTTTGGGTCAGTATTATCAGTTTATGGTTGAATTAAAGGTGGTTTTGGATTATTTGGTGCAGTATGAAATCTTATATCATGAAAATGAATCAAAGTATGTTTTTTGGGATGCTAAAAGGAAAATGGTTAAGAAAGATATTTAGATGGTGATTTTTAATTCTAATTTGATGAATAATCTCCCAGATAGAAAAACTAGGATTACAAGAATGGAGGTGATAATGAAGGTAATTTTGGAAAATCTTGATACTCTTACTTCTGTTGATTTGGACTCTGGAGAAGATGATTCGGTGACTCAAGAGGTAGAAGAGTTAGCTTGTGTGGAAATTTAGGACTCAGTTATACCTGAAAGATTTGATCAACATTAAGGTACAGTTTTTTAATATGGATTCTTTGGGGAATTAGCAGTTTCTGTAGATGATGAAAATATTTCTGTAACTGATGAAATATTTTTGGATTTTTTGTGGGTTGATGTTGGGTCAGATTTGAGGATTATTTCCCTCAGGTTTTGTATTCAGAAGTAGAGACTGTCTGCAATGAAGATGTGGATATGGTTTATGGAATTGGTATATGTATGGAGGATTTGGTTAAATATCAAGAAGTAATTTTAAAGGTGGATTTTATTTTCCCTGCACTATTGGAGAGTGTAGAGGTGTAGGAGTATAGAGTGCATGAATCACATGCACTCTTATTTTGGAAAAAGGTCCTTGGGGAAAATTTATGGGTTTCTACAAGGGGACATCAAGAATATAAATTCTCTGAAATGAGAATAAACTACCTAAAACTGTCTGAAATTTTTTGTTATCTCTTCTATGACTTCTTTTGGATTCTGTTTTCCTTCTATATTTTTTAATTTTGTCTTCCTAAAATAGGATAAACTTTTTTTTAAAAAGTCATAATCAGGGAATAAATTCTCAGAATAATCCAATAAAAATCCAGAACAAAAATAATATAATTATTCTCCTTCTAACCTCCAGAAAAAGACTAAACTGAACTGTTAAAATTGAAATCAACTGAAAATATCTAAATAATTAAAACTAAGATAAAATATTTTTGAATATTCTTATCACTCTATTATTGTTTCACCTTGAAAAAGAGGCTATACTGCATCATTGAAATGAAAATCAACTAAAAATCTCTAAATAATTAAAAGCAAGATAAAATATTTTTGAATATTCTCAACACTCTCTTATTTTTTTCACCTCCAGAAAGAGGCTAAACTGCAAGATAAAAACCAAAATCAAGTTAAAATCTCTGCATAATTTAAAATTAAAAAAATTTATTTGAAAATTCTTAACACTCTCTTATTTTTTCACCTCCATAATAGGGATAAACTGCACCATCAAAATTGAAATTAAGAAAAAGTCTCTGTATAATTAAAAATAAAGATAGAATATTTTTGAAGATTCTTAATACTCTTTTATGTTTTTCAACTCCATAAAGAGGCTTAACTGTACTTTCAAAATTGAAGTAAAGAAAAAATCTCTGTATTACTAAAAATAAAGATAAAAGATAGGTTAAACAAAAAAATTATTGAAAATTTTCGGGATGGCCCATATAAAGATGAAAGCTATCTCCCCCATGATGATAAACTATCTGATTTTCATACTTCTTTTGTTTAACATTCTGTTTCTGTTCTCCACCAAGAGCATAAACTGGATTAATCTCAGGCTGAGATCAAATACAGAGACATAAAATAGTCTGAATAGTGAGTTTTTTAGAAGATTTTAATAGTACTATATGAATACTGTAGTACAAATTCAATAAGTGTTAAAATATAACTCAATATAAGGGTCTCAGTAATTTATATCTCACTAGTTATATATGGCTTACAATATTATATTTGGTAGAAAAATAAATTTAATAAATCAGATACTATTCCAAGACTTTATAAGTACTATTGATATATATAGTAATTGTATCGGTTATATATTTTGATTGTAATGATACAGAATGTAGAAAACAAGACCAAAAACCCCCTTTTTTTATACCCAATATTTCCTCCAATGACTCCCTTGATGTACCAGTCTTATACACAGCTAATGACACCTCATTTTAGCTAATAAACCTGTCCAAAAGCATAAAGAGTGACCAACAGCCTAATTAGAATGATATCACCTGTCAAAATCCTGTAGTAATAGGGATAATCCATCAAAATTAAATAATAAGCAAAAAAGAGAGTATATGTGTGGAATACCTTAAGATAAAAGACCAAAAAAAGAAATAATAACACTTAATATTACAAAATATTAAGAGGGATCAATAGTATAAATTATGGGGCTAATTATTACAATAAACTACCTGAAATCCCCATCCAAAAATAACCAATATTGCCTGAGAAACCACTGAAAACCCCAAAAAAGGGTGTGAGATGTGGGGTAACTACATGCAGTCCTTGGAAGGCACTTGCATGGGTAAATCCCTAACTATATTAGCCAAATTTTAAGTTTGGTAATGAATTAAAGGCACCCATCTTGAGGTTATTAATGAAATAAGTGCATATAATAAGATCAATGCACCTATAATTAAATTAGGACAATAAATAAGCACTTGTTTCCTATTTTACTGTATTTCCCCACAGTTGGCGTACAAGTTGGGGTAATTATAGTGTGAAAAAGCTAACTTTTCTAAAAATGAAGCTATTCACATGGGAAAAATGCAGGCAGTATGTGGCCAGTACACAGAAGCCATTTCTGGAATAAAAACACCAAAATTTTAAAAGTGTTATTTTTATGCATTTGAGTAGCCAATTAAATACTCTTAATTATGAAAAATTGATCTGTCTAAGCACATTTTTAATATTATTGAATTTATAGCACATATAGTCAACTTTTAAGTGATTTAAAGGACATTTCTTATTTTTTCACATAAAACAATGGAAAAAACATCTTTAAGTCTACTTATAAATTATATACTCTAATTTTTAAGGCTCTTAAGATTAACCTAGCATATTAAAACTTAATATTAAGTACATAAGACTTATAAAAGTCAGATATATGTGTGTTTATTAGGTATTATAATGGCATATATTGTATTTTATCATAATTTTTACTTATGTATACAACTTGTGTACCTTTATTTATTTTTCCCATGTATAGTCCTTGTGCTTAACATAATATATAACTACTTTTTGATCAGTCCTGGGGTTATTCAGGCTTACACTTTCCCACTCAAAAACAATCAAAAAATAATAAGTTATACAATTTTTAATTTCATTTATCAGGTATTCAGAAAATTCTGTAGTATTAAAGATTAATTCTTTAACAAAAAAGAACATAATAAAATATTATGATTAGTGGTTTTTAACTCCTCAGCTGGTTGAACAGATTTCAATTTCTGTTTAAATCATTTAAGAAGGGAAGATAGATTTGAAATTTCTTTTTCAGGTATCCATTTATCAAATTCATTTAATTTTCCCTTAAATCTTAATAAAACTCAGTTCCTTTCTCTTTGGTAAGGATTCTTTTCTTAAGTATTTTTTCAATTTCTGATTTTTCCACAATTTCTTCAGGTTGCTTTTTAGGCCTTCCTCTTCTTTTTGGAAATAGTTTCAGGATCATTTTCATGGTAAGGTTTTAATAATGTGATAGGGAAAATTTGATGTTTCCTATAAAATGGGGCATGTAATATGACTATACAGCATTGATAAAAACCATTTTTTTTACCTGAACAAGTTCTTACAAAGGGATCCTTTAATTTAACATTACCTTGTAAGCTCAAATGTAGTGTTAAAATTAGGACTTCATCTCCTTTTTTGAATTCAATTCTTTATGAGATTTATCTCACCTTTTATTTTAACATTCAAATGCTCTATGGATGCATTCTTCTGCATTCTTTCTACACATTTGTTGCATATGAATAAAGGATTTAGTACCAGGGTGTATATCTAAACTTGGTAATTTATTTAAATTATTTACTGTGGTATTTGGTACATATCCCAGCCATAGTTCAAATGGTTTTCTCTCTTTTACAGAATGAGTTTTTCTATTATAAGAAAATTCAATGTCAGGAATTAATGTTACCCAGTCATGTGTGAACTTCTCATTGTCTTTGTATTCTAATCTAAGGGCAAAATATCTTCTGATCATGTCTTCCAGAGTCTGTATCATTGTATCAGCTAGCCCATCAATTTGTAGATGGTGTGCTGTAGAAAAGTTTAATTTACAACCTGATACTTGTATCAAAGATTTCCAGAGCTCCAAAGTAAATTTAGGGTCTCTGTCAGAGATTATGGCTTTGGGGAACCCAGAAGTATTCATCATTTGAATCCACCATATTGATTACAAGTACTTTTCATATATCTCTCTATGGGTAGGGATTAATTTACATATTTTTGTTAGTCTATCCACAATTACCCAGAAAGAATTGAAACTTTATTTTCCTGCTAATAGCAAGCCAGTAGAAAAGTTGATATTTATAATTTTTCATGGAGCTATTGGCTGTTCTATTTGTTGTAACTACCCAGCTCTCTTCCCAGTCAATATTTTAAATTTTTGACAAGAGTCACATGTGTCAATGTATTTTTGTACATCTTCTTCCATGTTTATCCACCAGACTTTATTTTTAACTCTAGTTGATGTTTTATTAAAATCAAAATGACCAGCCAGGATGTCATCATGACAAGTACTTAACATTAACTCTTTTATAGAAGGTGGTATAACTATTTCATTATTTAGATTTTTACCGTAATATATGTATCCATCTTCAATTGACATTTTACCTTTTTCCAATGCATTTTTATACTTTGGAGGTAAGGTTATAATTAATGCACTCAAAGAGGCATTTTTTGGATCATTTAAGATGGTAAATAATTTAGAACAGCATTTATCAGAAGAGTGATTTTATAATATAGTGTGCATAAATTCTTCCTCTAAATCCACTATATTAATCCCAAATATATGTGTTTCCTCTTTATCAGGCACATAAGTTGGGTTGTCAGTATCTTTTGGAAAAGGACTTCTGGATAATTAATCCACATTAGAATGCAATGTTCCTGCTCTATAAGTGATTGTCATTCTACCTCTGTACTCTTGTACAGAGGGTTTCCAACCAAACATGTGCCTATTAGGTGTTTTCATGTTTAGTAATGATTTTACTGCACTTCAATCTGTTATCAATTCAAACTTCTGGTATTCCAGATAGTAATGAAGTCTCTCCTGGGCCCACACAATGGCAAAAAAGTTTGTTTTGGCTGTAAAATACCTTAATTCTGTTTTTCTTAACACAGGGCAAAAATTAAGATGACTTGTAGGCAAGTTGTTTTTGAGCAATCTTAAAGTAACCCATGAAGTAAACTGAAATAACCCTTACAGTGGGTCTTTTTGATCTGTGCAGGTAAAAGGTCCACAAGTGATTATGTATAATTTTAGGAATCAGAGTAAGCAACCACTTCATCAATAAATAGTTTTGAATTAAAAAATCCTTGCACTAACCAAAATTATAATTTTTAATAGGGGGTGTCAGTTCTGGCAAATCCGCACTTAAATTAAGTGTGGATTTCAAACCAAATCAGCACTTAAATTTTGCAAAAAAGTCACTTATTTCAAAAAAGGGTGTCAGTTATGACCTCAAATCAGCACTTTTTTCCCGTTTTTTTTCACAACCACATTTTGGCCACAAAACATCCCTTCCTTTCTTACCCCATCCCTGTAACATGTGACACACTGACCTTCCTCGCTACCTACCCATCAATCCTCGGCACACACCCCTTCCTGACATTTTCAATATTTTGACCAGGCATGTTTACATTCTTTTTTACTTATTTCTTCTACTTTTTAATCTTTTTTCTTGTTATGTGCCAGTTTCATAATGCCTCCCAGACATTCCAAATCTCAAAAGGTAACTCAAAAATCTGCTTCGTCACAAAAGTCTCCTCGTAAAGCAAGCCCTACACCTGAAAAATCAAAGGCAGGTTCAGGTCAGCTTAAAAAGGATGATTATCTCATCATAATCAACTTCCTTAAAATAAAATCAAATTTTGAAGCATGTTTTGGATGTGAAAAGTCCACTCGTATTGGACGTCCACCTTCTTCAAAGGTTAATGGCTACTTGTTGATGGCCAATGAAGTAAGGAAGAAAACAAGGGGGAGAATCGATATCAATCCTAAACAAATGAAGGAGAGATTTAAGAGTTACCATTCAAAATATAAAAAGACTCATCATGCTGTAAATGAAACTGGCTTTGGTATTGACGATGATGATTTGGAGATTGGAATTACTACTGTTTCCGAAAAGCTCAATGTCATGTGTCCTTTCTATGAGGAAATGGATAATCTTTTTGGCACCCGAGTTGATGTAAACCCTTGGTTTCTACACGATACTACTAAGCATATACCTTCTGGATCCAAACCTTCCTATAATCCTCCCAACACACCTTTACTTGAAGAAGATCAATCCCCTCCACCTTCTAACCATAGTTCAGCTGAAGATGATCCCAACTATCAAGCAGAACAATTATATCGCAGAAGATCTGAATCCTCAGAGGCCCAAAATTTAAATGTATGTTTACTTTTTGTTTTTTCTTCAATTCTTCTCTGAATTTCTCTTTCTTTCTAGTCTCCTCCTACTCAAACTCAATCTCCATTAAATAATCTCAATTCTGGAAATGTGAATACCTCTTTAGAAGCTGCTTTAGAAGAACTTCCTGAAGCCTCTTGTTCAAACTCCAAACTAAAGCGTTGAGCCTCAACTTCAATGAACTTGAACCATCTATTAAAACGTGGTAATACTTCAACAAGCTCATTTGGCTCCCTTGAGGATTATTTTGAAAAAAAAGATATAAGTAAGTTTTGTTTACTATATATCTTAATCATTAACTCATTTATTTATTTATTTCAATTTAATTTTCTCAGCGAAATCAACTATTGCAAATAATGCCCTTGACTTTGAGAAGATGAAGTTTGATCATATGCTAAGGAAAGATCAGAAAGCCTTAGATTTGGAAGAAAAAAAATTTGAGGTAGAGCAGATGGAAAGAGTAAATGACCGTCAATTTCAAAGAGAAATGGCTACTTGTGAATTGGAAAAACAAGAGAGTTTTAAAAAAAAAGATTTCATTATGGAATGTGTTAAAAATGGCCAATCTTATGAGGACATTAAAAAATTACTTGACCTTTTCAATTGATAATTTGTTTTTCTAGTTAATTTAATTTTGTTTGATTTCTTTTTGGTAATATTTTCTTATATGCTGACTTATAAAAGGAAAAGAATATAGTACGTTATTTTTGACAAAAATTTGAATGTATAATAAAAATTTTCTATCTTTACTTTCTAGTCAATAAGTTTGCTTATCTAAATTTTTCTAAGTCATCAATTTCACATGTCAGATTTAAAAAATTGGCAATTCCCTCCCCTGCATTTTATTGAAACAAGGGGTGGGTACCACCAAATTTTTCTAAGTCATCAATTTCACATGTCAGATTTAAAAAATTGGCAATACCCTCCCCTGCATTTTATTGAAGTAAAGGGTGAAAGTCATCAAAATTTAATATAATTACATAAATTAATTAATATATAAATAAGATATGTCAAGTATACTACTTTTAAAGTAATGACAATTCCTTAAGCCAAAATGCAGATCAAGTCTAGAAACTAGGTTTGGGACTAAGGCTGGAGAGAGGGGTGAGGAAGGGTGTATGGGGTAGCGAAAAGGTTGGGAAAGAGTTGGAAGGGAAGATTAAGGGTTCCGAGGCATTTTAAATGAAGAAAAGGGTCTGGGAGAGGTTGAGAGGGGTGAAATGTGGATCAAAAGAGGATGGCATACAATGGGGCTGGGAGGATAGCGAAAGGCATGGGAAGGGAAGACAAGCATGTGTTGATAGAATTGAAAGGGATGGAGATTGGTGCAAACAGAGTGTGAAAATAGGAGGATGAACTCTGTTCTTCGGGCGAAGAACAGAGTTCACTTCCATAAAATATTAGCTGAAACATAGTTTTCAATTCTGTAAAAACAGTTGTAAGTAATAGAAAAAGTCACTGATTTTTTTTATATGTAATCTGAAATTTTTTAATAAAATTATTGTATTTAAGAATTGCAATATTGTCAATCAATTTTTATTGATCAAATTAATTTAATAAAGTATTATTTTAATAAGCTGTTTCAAAAAATACTTTGCATTGAGTAGACTCATGGAATGATTTTTTCTGGCTTCCATTCAGTTATCCTCACACTTTCACTATGTTTTCAATATAGATCCATTGTTATTTGTGTGATACTTCAAGTGAAAGTTCAGTATTACTTCAGTCTGAGTTCCATCTGATTTCCATCTGACTTCAAGTTGCGGACTTGCTAGCAAGTCCTCCCCCTATATTGCGTGGTGTTTGCTGAAAATATGCGATTTCATGTTGAGTTGATGAAAGAAAACACAGAGAGAAAAAAAAATAAGACTTTAACAGCAAATTCAAAAACCAAAAAAATATGCAAAAAAATTTACCATTCTCAGTGAATAATACATGCAAATTGATAATTTGAAGAGAAAGAGAAAAAAATTAAAATTGCGTTGAAAAATGTTGGAGTGTTATTGGAAGGATTTTCGCCCTTATACTAGTTGATTGAGAAATAGAAGTGTTGGATATAGTCGGAGGTGAATCAACTTGTTCATCTTCATACAGCTCTAACCATTGATCTTTGAGGTCAGCAAGTAGGTTATGAAGTATAGTGCAACACAGAATCCAGTTGATCACCGCCTCCATTTCAGATTTATTTCTAAGAGGACTTCTTAATTCCCTTAAACTAGAAAAGCGGCCTTTCAAGATTCCAATAGAATGTTCAATATGGACTCTTGACTTTGCCAAATGATTGTTGAATTTGGCATTTTGACTGTCTTCTGAAGCTGCTCCCTGAAAAGCAGGAAGTACATACTTTCCATTCACATAAGCAGAATCTGCAAGAAGATACTGATTTTCATCAAAGAATTTTTCAGGTTCATTTGAAATATGCATTCTTTGGAAGACGTAGGAGTCATGACATGAGCCAGGATAGCCAGCGATGAATGATATAAATTTTTTGTTTACGTCACATATAAGCTGAATGTTAATTGAATATCTATAAAGAAGATATATTTGTTTGTGTTAGTTTCAAGGAGGATGAAAGGAGTTAAAAATAATCTACCTCTTTTTATGGTCAAAGTAATTGTTTCCACCTTGAGCAGGTTTCTGGCTCAAAGGAATAGTAGTACCATCAACAAAACCAATACATCCTGGAAAGCCCTCTGCTTGCATAACCTGAGATGATTCAAGTCGCTCTTCTTTTGTTGGCCAGGTGAGAAGTTGAGATTCCAAGGAGTTGATGGCAGTGATACATCGTTTGGTATAAGTGTTAACTGAACCATACCCTAAATCAAAGACATTTTATAAACGTTTCAAAGCGGCTCCATTACCATTTGAACCCAAACGACATAGTGTGATGGCCAATTGAATTGAAGGATGTCGTTGTTCTTTTTGAGAATTATTGTGAAATATGGGATGATCCTGAATAAGCTCAAGAAATTTAAGGAAACATTCCTGAGAAGTCCTGAACAGCTGTCTAAAACTGGGTGTAGATAGGTTAAGAAGTGTTCGGATGGTGTACTTGGGGGTATGAAGTACTTGAGGCTTTCTGGGAAGAAGGTAACGTTTCCTGGCCATTTTTGATAAAACGACAAAATCTTCTTCTAGATCAGAATCGGAATCAGAGTCCAAGAGCAGTTCAAGCGCCATGAAAGTCATTGCTTTATGTAATTTATCATGATTTGAAAGTGAGGAAGGCATGACTCTTATATGATATGATATTAAGATGTAAGTGATGTACGATGTTTTGAGTTATGAAGTGTTATGCTGCGGAGTGCTGCGTATGAATGGGATGATGCTGACAAATCAGTGAAATGGGACTTGATGGTGAAATCAGCACTTTTGGTTGAGAAAGTGCGGATTTGAGTGAAATAAGTGACTTATTTCATTTTGGAATCCACCAGTATTGGGGCTAGTGTGTTTTGGAAATCCGCACTTATTTAAGTGCGGATTTGGTCAAATTTAAGTGCGGATTTGTAAGTGCGGATTTGCCAGAACTGACACCCCCTAATAAATCTCTGAGGCAATTTTAATTAAAAATTTTCCCCATCTTTATAAATGTAGCTAAATTTTTATTTGAGTTACTAATCTGATAAGGAAGAAAAATTTCCAAGTGAAAATCTTCCCCAGAAAATATAACACATATAACATGCCATCATAAGTTATTCTACTTGTTATCATTGAATATTTGTAGTTTAAAACTTGTGGAAAGGTTTGAAAAAATACATATAAAATTTTTATGGAACCTTTCATGCATATAGCTTTCTTAATTGAAATTTATCAATTTGTTTGAAGAATAAGTAGGGATTTTATTGAAGTTTGGGGCAATTTTTGAACACCCAACCAGCCACATTCAGTGCTAAATTTAACATTAAAACTGAAATTTACCAAAAAAAAAGATGTTTATACATTATATAATTTTAAGAAATATTTCACCCAGCCAATTTTTGTTTAGGTGGCTTAAATTTAATGAAATTTGAGTTAGTAAAAATGTGCATAGAGAAATATGTTTTACTAATCCATGAGAGTTTAAATTATCTGGACCAATTAATACAAGATTTCATAAAACTTATGTTTTATATTTATAGGGTCCATTGAAGCAAAAAATAGTTTAACACAATTAAAGTTTCAAATAAAAAAAGCCTCCCCCCCAAATTGATAACACTATTACAATTTAAATGAATGAAAAACAAGTTTATGTAAAAAATTTGCCACTTTCTTTCATGTAAATGTAATAATGTTTTCAATGATTCACTATATATTTCATGGATGTTTATGTATAATTTAACAATATTTTCCTACAAAAATTGATGTCACATGCTAGTAGGTGTCCCCAAAAAAACAGAACTTCCATTTTTTTTGATCCATATTGACCTGATATATGGTGCCATTTTTATTTCTGGCAATAAAATACAATTTTTAATAATACATCAACAACATATTATATTTGAAGATTGAAATTTATTTTCATATCTGAAGTCTAATCCTCTTGTTAAGTGATAAGGTTAAAATAAATTTAATTAAAATAGAAAAATGTTCTTTGAGAGTTTCAATCAAGGCTTCTACTTCCTTCAGCCTTAATAATTTCAAAAAATTTTTAAAAATACTTGCAACAAAATTTCAGTTTCTGCTTAGCAGCCTAGCATGAAATTTTTAAATTCTATTATAAAATCATTAAGTCCATGTGTACTGAAAATTATATTATTAGTCATGAATCAGAATTATCAGAAATAAACTTATTATAATTGAGATAAATAATTAGAATAATAATAAAATTTGAAGACAATTATCTCACTGTTTTGACTTATCCTGTTCATTTGCTTAATTTTGTGACATTGCAGAAATATTTCTTCATATAAGATAAAATCTTACCCCAGTAAAATATTCCTTGAGAAAATAGAAAACCCATTCAATATATATAAGTATTATGTTAACTTTTATTAAAAAACTGTTTCAAAAACATTTTGCATTAATAGAAATACAAATCCATAAAAAAAAGAGGAAAAAGTTTTTCACTATATTTGTAACAAGATAAGTTTTGGCCCTTTTTTTCCCATCTATAGTTTCTAATGAGCCCTTTTGTTGACCTTGCAGGGCCCCCACCAGGCCCAATTTGAGGCTAATAAAGGGCTGACAATATGTCAGGGATTCCTTTTGGTCTAGAAGATTTTGATGGAGGTATAAAGGAGTAGGTAGGTGGTATTTGAAGATTTCAAAGGCAAAGGTATGTATGGATTATCTTTTATTTTATTTACTCAATTAAAAGAGGTAAAAATATTTTATAATTGTTGCTATAATTTAGAATTTAGAATGACAGTGTTGTAAGTAATAAGTAATAAATGATATTAATAAATATTTTATTTGATAAATGATTTAATAAAATAATGAGAAATTGAAGAATGTACTAAAATAACCAGAAAGGGGAGGCCTTATATAGGCAACAGAGAGACAAAGGATGAAGTTAAAATCCTATCTACAAGTGTATGTGAGACAGAAAGAAAATTCCAGCTGAAAAATATTTCAAATTTTAAAATTTTTCTATAAAGAATGTTTTTAGAATATTGTATTTTCCTGTATATGTCAAAAGAATTCATTTATTTAAAAATTACTGAAAGTTTCATTTTTAAATAAGTAATTTGAATTTTTTGTATATATTTATTTTTATTTTAATATTAAATTTTATTTAAAAATTTAATTTAATTTTAATATTAATTTTTATTTCTCTTAACCTGTCATTGAGCACGGTGTTAGGAAATAAAAATATAAGGGACATTTAATATTAATTTTAATTATTTACTAACTTTACTTTTTTGTAACTAGTTAATTTATTACAAGTAAATTTAAAGTAAATATATTATAATTAATAATATATAAGAAATAAAAAGGGGTGGCTTCATCCCAGTAAATAATTAATTATTTTACTGGGTAAGTCTAGTAGCCTGGCTGACACAATATGTCAACTTAGTCTTGTTAAAAATTTATAACTTTTATTAAGAAAATTTTCAATTTGGCCCGCAGCATTAATCTCTTTATTTCATGACAAAATTGATATCTTTAGCATATTTGTCTCTTTTTGTTGCTTTTTTTCTTCCCTTAATACCCCATAATCATACATTTTTTTAATTTCATTTTTATGAGGCTCATTCTAACCATTTATTCAGAAATAATTATATAAAATCTTTATTTTGGAACAGTAGTCACTATATGCTTTGAAATTCAAAAAAAAAAATTCTTTCTTGAAAACTTTATGTCTCAAAGAAAAAATGATGCTGTGTGCTCTCTCTTGACATGACTTTATTTTTATTCATGAATTTCTATCTAGACCAGGTAGTGGTATGGCTCCATTAGAGGTGAAAAAAGTTGCTATTTATGGGCCAGATACCTTTTCTGCTGTTTGTGAGCATTCTTGTGGAGGTGGTTATTCAGACCCTCAAGATTCTTCAAGAGCCACAGTGGTCAAGAAGGAAGTTTTTTATTTTTTTAAATTTAATTTTTTTTCACTTTTTCTTGCTTTTTTTGAATTATTTTTATGCATGAAGTTTAATTGAAGTCATGTGCTGAAAAGATGCAGCGTCTTTTCTGTTGCATGACTTTATTTCCACTTCTCTGGTTCAAACTGTCAGTTGGATTACAGAATAGTAAAATTGTGGTGCAACAAGGTAATATAAATGTAATACTAACATCACACTGTAGCATTTTCAATGATTTTACCAAAATCATGTTCAATACTCCAGAATAGACAGATAAACCTTGAGTTAGCATCTTGTATGGTCAATCAAAAAGAAGAAAAAAAAATGTAGTGTTGAGAAAAGACAGGTCACATGCTGAAAAGATGCAGAATCTTTTATGCTCACTTGAAAGTTTTGCATTGCACCAGTAAATTTGAAAGAAATTCATGAGGTCTAGCTAACAACTTGAACTATAGAAATCAAAATAAAGTCACATGATGGAAAAGATGCTGCGTCTTTTCAGCACGTGATTCAATCACAATTTAGGCATAAAAATAATCAAAAAATGTTCAAAAAAATTTGTAAAAGACTATAAATGTGAAAAAGTCAAAAAACACTTAAAATAATTAAAAAAATGTGAAAATCTTAAAAAAAATTCAAAAAATTCAAAAAAAATTCTGAAAAATAAGGAAAAATTCTGAAAAAGTCAAAAAAAAGTAAAAAAAGACAAAAAAATTCAAAAATATCCAAAAAAATTCAGAAAAATCAAAAAATATCTTAAAAATTAAGAAATAAGCAAAACAATTAAAGTAAATCAAAAAAAAATTAATCAATTGTGAATAATTCATTCAAGTTTTAAAAATTTGAAAAATTCAATAAATTTTCATATAAGTTCATCAAAATTAAGCAAATTTTAAAAGAGATTTTAAAAAAAGTTAATAATATACTGAATTCTTTTTTCATATCAACTTTGGTAAAAATTTATCCTCTTAACTTAAAATTATTGACTAAAATTTAATTCTTACTTTTTTACAAGAGGAATAAATAAATTGAACATCAAAATTTTGATATCTGATTCATGTTTGAACCATTCTTACAAAAAAATTAGGCTACAAGAGTTACTACTGAGTTTGCTATGAGAGTAATATGAGGGAAAAAAAAACAACATGCCTAAAATTCATCTTAAATGTTACCCTGTGTAAGGTTCTGGATATATAAAAAATAACTACTTCAGGTAATTTACCATTTATTATCTATTGCTGCTGTAAAGCAGCACCTAACCCTGTAATTCTTGCGTCAGTATTCAAGATAAAAGGGAGGTTAAAATTTGGCAGTCCCAATATTGTAGCTGACAGTAAACATTGATTTAATTTATCAAAGGCATGTTGTCTTTAATTATTCCATATGAAAGACTCATTTTTCCTGATTAATGTTGTTAAAGGAGCTGCAATGGATTGTTAGTTCTTTATATACTTACTATAATATCCAAACATACCTAGAAAGCTTTGAACATCTTTCACATTTTTAGGTATATTAATGTTTTTTATTGAAGTCACTTTATTCTGGTAAACACAAATTTATAATTCAGATACAAAATGTCCAAGTACTTTCAAGGATTGAAACCCAAATTTACATTTCTTTCAAGAGTTGTGATATTAATTTCATCCATTTTTGAAATATTGTTTTCAGGTGATTTAAATGCACATCATATGTTTTTGAAAGCACTATGATGTCATCAATATAAACTAAAATCCATCCTTCAACCATTTGCTGATGAAAAACACTACCCATCAATTTTTGGAAGAATGAATGGGCATTCTTTCAAACAAAAGGCATTCTCACATATATATATATACCCATTGTAGGTAGACTCTTACCGTTGTCTTTCTGTAAGCAGAATCCAAAAAAGTTGGATAATCAGAGAAAACCTTGTCCCTCTAAATGAATTTGTGAGTTTTTTAGATCAATCACCACGGGAAATCTGGGGGTGAACTGCTAGCAGTTCCCTCTTTTTGAAACTATTAGGAATTTGTCAGGAAACTGTTGGGAAACCATCCTGAAACTGTCAGAAAGATGTTTTAAATCTGATGAAAAAACATTGAAAAAATAAACTGTCACAGATTGAATCCAGAACAATCCCTCCTTGAGCAGAGCTTAAGAACCACATTGAACATCAGTTAATCTCAGGTTTGGCAAAAGGTTGAACAACATCACTTAGCATACCTTAATATTCAAATATTAAACTTGAATATATGTTGCGTGTATGATATAGATGCATATGCATTTGAATTTGCATGGTGGATACTTATTGCATGCTAAAAATTGATGTGAATTGCCTATCCAAAGTGTATGCATAATGACTATGAAGAATAAATATGCATAAAAAATATGCATAAAAATATGCATAAAAAATATGCATAAAAATATGCATAAAAATATGCATAGTGATTATGCATAAAAAATATGCATATTGAATATGCATAAAAATATGCATAAAAATATATGCATAAAAATATGCATATTGAATATGCATTAAAAATATGCATATTGAATATGCAAAAAAAAGGTGCATATGAATATGCATAAATATGCATAATGATTGAAAAATGCAAAAAAAATGATGCTTAACGAGTATATTTTATGCATAAATAGAAATATGCAATATGAAATCATATTGCATACAGATAACACTGGCAAACCATTTTGACCAAAACTCATACTAAATTTTCATTCTGGACTAAAGGTGTGAGGGAAGGAAGAAAAACAGTCCGACATTAGAAAAATGCTACATGCACTCATTTTGTAGCAGAGCAAATGAGAAGTGCTGAATTATGGTTGGTGCCCATAATTTAGTATGATATCATAATTTTATTTAATTGTTTTCAATATTGAAAAGACTTTAGGTTGGTTGGTATGGATCTAGCTGTGCCAGGGTCTAATCTAATTATTTTAACAATTTCTTAATAATTAACAGGCTTTAATACAAAAACAGGTTGTATTTTTTGTGGGATATTGGATATGATAAGGTCTTTTTTAAAAAAAACTTATATTGTTTAAAAATATTCCTGAATCAGATGTGGGATAATCACTACAAAAAATTGTAGTACTGTGGGCAATAAAATAGGGGGTGTCAGTTCTGGCAAATCCACACTTACAAACCCGCACTTAAATTTGACCAAATCCGCACTTAAATAAGTGCGGATTTCCAAAACACACTAGCCCCAATACTGGTGGATTTCAAAATGAAATAAGTCACTTATTTCACTCAAATCCGCACTTTCTCAACCAAAAGTGCTGATTTCACCATCAAGTCCCATTTCACTGATTTGTCAGCATCATCCCATTCATACGCAGCACTCCGCAGAATAACACTTCATAACTCAAAACATCGTACATCACTTACATCTTCATATCATATCATATAAGAGTCATGCCTTCCTCACTTTCAAATCGTGATAAATTACATAAAGCAATGACTTTCATGGCGCTTGAACTGCTCTTGGACTCTGATTCTGATTCTGATTTAGAAGAAGATTTTGTCGTTTTATCAAAAATGGCCAGGAAACGTTACCTTCTTCCCAGAAAGCCTCAAGTACTTCATACCCCCAAGTACACCATCCAAACACTTCTTAACCTATCTACACCCAGTTTTAGACAGCTGTTCAGGACTTCTCAGGAATTTTTCCTTAAATTGCTTGAGCTTATTCAGGATCATCCCATATTTCACAATAATTCTCAAAAAGAACAACGACATCCTTCAATTCAATTGGCCATCACACTATGCCGTTTGGGTTCAAATGGTGATGGAGCCGCTTTGAAACGTTTATAAAATGTCTTTGATTTAGGGTATGGTTCAGTTAACACTTATACCAAACGATGTATCACTGCCATCAACTCCTTGGAATCATCCCCCTTTTCCCCCCTTTGGCTGCCTCATTCACCCCTCCTTGGCTCACTCTAACCTCCCTTTTCTCCCTCTTTGGTCTCATCTCTCCCTTTCTCCCCCTTCTTGGTCTCCTCATATCTTCCCCTCATTCCACTCCACCCCCCACCAAATCCCCCAAATCCTCCCACCAAATCCCCACCAAACCCCCCTCTAACCCCCCCCTCCAAACCCCCCCTCCAAACCCCCCTCCTATCCCCCTCAAAACTCCCCCAAATCCTCCCTCATATCCCTCCTACCCCCCCTTAACCTTCACTTAACGATTCGTTAACGAATCGTTAAGTTATTGAACGATTGCAGCTAGAGGATGAACTCTGTTCTTCGGGCAAAGAACAGAGTTCACTTCCATTCACTTATATTTCTTTTTTCTCAACTCATCTCTCCAGGTAAGTCATTTTATTCTTTTTAAACAGAGTGTGAAAATAGGAGGATGAACTCTGTTCTTCGGGTGAAGAACAGAGTTCACTTCCATTCACTTATATTTCTTTTTTCTCAACTCATCTCTCCAGGTAAGTCATTTTATTCTTTTTAAACAGAGTGTGAAAATAGGAGGATGAACTCTGTTCTTCGGGCGAAGAACAGAGTTCACTTCCATTCACTTATATTTCTTTTTTCTCAACTCATCTCTCCAGGTAAGTCATTTTATTCTTTTTAAACAGAGTGTGAAAATAGGAGGATGAACTCTGTTCTTCGGGCGAAGAACAGAGTTCACTTCCATTCACTTATATTTCTTTTTTCTAAACTCATCTCTCCAGGTAAGTCATTTTATTCTTTTTAAACAGAGGGTGAAAATAGGAGGATGAACTCTGTTCTTCGGGCGAAGAACAGAGTTCACTTCCATAAAATATTAGCTGAAACATAGTTTTCAATTCTGTAAAAACAGTTGTAAGTAATAGAAAAAGTCACTGATTTTTTTTATATGTAATCTGAAATTTTTTAATAAAATTATTGTATTTAAGAATTGCAATATTGTCAATCAATCTTTATTGATCAACTTAATTTAATAAAGTATTATTTAAATAAGTTGCTTCAAAAAATACTTTGCATTGAACCTAGTTTCTAGACTTGATCTGCATTTTGGCTTAAGGAATTGTCATTACTTTAAAAGTAGTATACTTGACATATCTTATTTATATATTAATTAATTTATGTAATTATATTGTATTTTGATGACTTTCACCCTTTACTTTAATAAAATGCAGGGGAGGGTATTGCCAATTTTTTAAATCTGACATGTGAAATTGATGACTTAGAAAAATTTGGTGGTACCCACCCCTTGTTTCAATAAAATGCAGGGGAGGGCATTGCCAATTTTTTAAATCTGACATGTGAAATTGATGACTCAGAAAAATTTAGACAAGCAAACTTATTGACTAGAAAGTAAAGATAGAAAATTTTTATTATACATTCAAATTTTTGTCAAAAATAACGTACTATATTCTTTTCCTTTTATAAGTCAGCATATAAGAAAATATTACCAAAAAGAAATCAAACAAAATTAAATTAACTAGAAAAACAAATTATCAATTGAAAAGGTCAAGTAATTTTTTAATGTCCTCATAAGATTGGCCATTTTTAACACATTCCATAATGAAATCTTTTTTTTTAAAACTCTCTTGTTTTTCCAATTCACAAGTAGCCATTTCTCTTTGAAATTGACAGTCATTTACTCTTTCCATCTGCTCTACCTCAAATTTTTTTTCTTCCAAATCTAAGGCTTGCTGATCTTTCCTTAGCATATGATCAAACTTCATCTTCTCAAAGTCAAGGGCATTATTTGCAATAGTTGATTTCGCTGAGAAAATTAAATTGAAATAAATAAATAAATGAGTTAATGATTAAGATATATAGTAAACAAAACTTACTTATATCTTTTTTTTCTAAATAATCCTCAAGGGAGCCAAATGAGCTTGTTGAAGTATTACCACGTTTTAATAGATGGTTCAAGTTCATTGAAGTTGAGGCTCGACGCTTTAGTTTGGAGTTTGAACAAGAGGCTTCAGGAAGTTCTTCTAAAGCAGCTTCTAAAGAGGTATTCACATTTCCAGAATTGAGATTATTTAATGGAGATTGAGTTTGAGTAGGAGGAGACTAGAAAGAAAGAGAAATTCAGAGAAGAATTGAAGAAAAAACAAAAAGTAAACATACATTTAAATTTTGGGCCTCTGAGGATTCAGATCTTCTGCGATATAATTGTTCTGCTTGATAGTTGGGATCATCTTCAGCTGAACTATGGTTAGAAGGTGGAGGGGATTGATCTTCTTCAAGTAAAGGTGTGTTGGGAGGATTATAGGAAGGTTTGGATCCAGAGGGTATATGCTTAGTAGTATCGTGTAGAAACCAAGGGTTTACATCAACTCGGGTGCCAAAAAGATTATCCATTTCCTCATAGAAAGGACACATGACATTGAGCTTTTCGGAAACAGTAGTAATTCCAATCTCCAAATCATCATCGTCAATACCAAAGCCAGTTTCATTTACAGAATGATGAGTCTTTTTATATTTTGAATGGTAACTCTTAAATCTCTCCTTCATTTGTTTAGGATTGATATCAATTCTCCCCCTTGTTTTCTTCCTTACTTCATTGGCCATCAACAAGTAGCCATTAACCTTTGAAGAAGGTGGACGTCCAATACGAGTGGACTTTTCACATCCAAAAAATGCTTCAAAATTTGATTTTATTTTAAGGAAGTTGATTATGATGAGATAATCATCCTTTTTAAGCTGACCTGAACCTGCCTTTGATTTTTCAGGTGTAGGGCTTGCTTTACGAGGAGACTTTTGTGACGAAGCAGATTTTTGAGTTACCTTTTGAGATTTGGAATGTCTGGGAGGCATTATGAAACTGGCACATAACAAGAAAAAAGATTAAAAAGTAGAAGAAATAAGTAAAAAAGAATGTAAACATGCCTGGTCAAAATATTGAAAATGTCAGGAAGGGGTGTGTGCCGAGGATTGATGGGTAGGTAGCGAGGAAGGTCAGTGTGTCACATGTGACAGGGATGGGGTAAGAAAGGAAGGGATGTTTTGTGGCCAAAATGTGGTTGTGAAAAAAAACGGGAAAAAAGTGCTGATTTGAGGTCATAACTGACACCCTTTTTTGAAATAAGTGACTTTTTTGCAAAATTTAAGTGCTGATTTGTAAGTGCGGATTTGCCAGAACTGACACCCCCTAATATATGCACAAGCAGTAAAGAAAGGACCAAGTGAACCCTTTTTGTGCAGTGGGAATCATTAGAGTGGAATTGTGGATGAAAAATATAATTCATTATTACCATTTTATTTAATCAAAAAATTTATAGAATTAAAAAGAACTATTGATTAATTGGTATTTGACCTTTGTGCCTCACTCATATTTATCATTTGATTGATTTTTGTCACCATTATGTTATTAATATTATAGGTGTAGCAAAAACTCGTGTGCCAAATGCATACCGGGTGATGTTACACCTTTTATAATATTATTAAATAAAGGTAAAAAAATATGAAAATGATTTGTTTTACAAAATATAAATTGATATCCAAAAGCAATATGAGGGATAAAAAGGTAAAATTAAAGGGATCAAATATGAAATAAAAAATTAAAGTGAAATTCCTCCCATCAAGAGCAAGTAGACATGATGGGGTGAACGCCCACCAGTGGCACTAAAATTGGACTATAATTTCTTTTTTGTAAGAATAAAAAAAAATCCACTGGAGCTTTACCAAAACTTCAGGATGACAATTTTTCCATATCAAACAACTTCTAGTGCAATTATTGAAGAAAAATTCATCTTCATTGCAATAGAGAGAATTGATCACATCAGACTGCATGTGACCAAAAGTGTCCAGCACAAGTTTGGCCGAACTTGTGCTGGACACTTTTATGATGGAGGTTAGCTAGGGTGGAATTTTTCTTCAGTTCATCTGGTATTTCTTATAAACATGTCCACTGGTATTTGATCTTTGTGCCTCACTCATATTTATCATTTGATTGATTTTTTGTCACCATTATGTTTAAATATTATAAGTATAGCAAAAACTCGTGTGCCAAATGCATACCAGGTGATGTTACACCTTTTATAATATTATTAAATAAAGGTAAAAAAATATGAAAATGATTTATTTTACAAAAAATAAATTGATATACAAAAGCAATATGAGGGATTAAAAGGTAAAATTAATCTCAAAGAGATCAATTATGAAAAACAAAATACTAGTAAAATTCTTGCTCTCAAGAGCCAGTAGAAGTGTTGAAAAAAATGGGAGCCATCAGGGCTAAATTGTAATAAGTGACCTTTTTTTTAAAGATAAAAAATTATACACCTGAGGTTGGGAAGAACAACAGGTGGATGATTCAGCTAAACAAAACTGCTTGTAGTGAAGTTTAATAAAAAAATGTTTTTTGTTGCCATATAGAGAATTGATCCCATCTGACTGCACATAACTAAAAGTGTCCAGCACAAGTTTGGCCGAACTTGTGCTGGACACTTTTATGATGGAGAGTAGCTTAGGTGGAAATTTTCTTCAGTTCGTTCATCTTGTATTTCTCATAAACATGTCTACTGGTATTTGATCAGTCTGTATCTTTCATATTTATCATCCGATTAATATTTGATCACCATTATATTATTAATGTTATTAGTATAGCAAAAACTTGTGTTCCAAATGCATACCATGTGAAGTTATACCTTCAATAATTTTTTAAAATAGATGTAAATAAATATGGAAAGGAATAGTTTTACTAAAATTAAATTGAAATTTAAAAGTAAAAAGAGGAATAAAAGAGTAAAATAAAAGTCAAAGAGTTAAAATATGAAAAAAATACTGGTAAAATTACTGCTATCAAGAGCCAGTAGAGGTATTAAAGCAAATGGGAGCCATCAGGGCTTAATTGTAATAAGTGACCTTTTCTTTAAAGATAAAAAATTATACACCTGATATTGGGCAGAACAGCAGGTGGATGATTCAGCTAAACCAAACTACTTCTAGTGAAATTTGATAAAAAAAATTTTTTGTTGCCATACAGAGAATTGATCCCATCTGACTGCACATGACCAAAGGTGTCCAGCACAAGTTTGGCTGAACTTGTGCTGGACACTTCTATGATGGAGAGCAGCTGGGGTAGAATTTTTCATCAGTTCATCTGGTATTTCTTACAAACATGTCTACTGGTATTTTATCTTTGTGCCTCACTCATACATATTGTTTGATTAATTTTTTGTCTTAATTATATTATTAATTATATAAGTATAGCAAAAAATCGTGTTCCAAATGCATACTGAGTGATGTTACATATTTTATAATATTATTAAAAAAATGTATAAAAATATTAAAATAATTTATTTTAAAATTTATTAATTGATATCCAAGAGCAACATGAGGAATAAAAAATTAATTTAAAGCAATCAAATATGAAAAAAGAAATCCAAGTATTATTGCCATTATCAAAGGCCAGTAGAGATGTTGAAGCAGATGAGAGCCGTCAGGGATAAATTGTACTTAATTGATTGTTTTTTAAAGATAAAAAATTGTGTACCTGTGGTTTGGATGAACTCTAGGTGGATAATTCAGCTATATCAAACTACATCTAGTGAAGTTTCTTATCAAAAAAATTTTTCATTTCCATAGAGAGAATTGATCCCATCTGACTGAACCTGACCAAAAGAGTCCAGCACAAGTTCGGCCAAACTTGTGCTGGACACTTTTATGATGGAGAGTAGCTAGGGTGCAGGTCTTCTTCAGTGCAACTGTTATTTTTTTAAAACATGTCAAATGGTATTTGATCTTTCTGTGTTATTAATATTTTATTATGTGATTAATTTTTTGTCATTAGAATTTTATTAATTTTATTAGTACAGAAAAAACTTGTGCGCCAAATGCATGCCATGTTATATTACACCTTTTATAATATTATTAAAAAATGTTAAAAAAATATGAAAATGATTTCTTTTCCAAAATTATAAATTAATATCCGAATGTAACATTAGTGATAAAAAAGTAAAGTAAAAGAGATCAAATATGAAAAAGAAAAATTCAAGAAAAATTCCTGCCTTCAAGAGCCAGTAGAGGTGTTGAAACAAATGGGTGCCATCAGGGCTAAATTTGATAAAATATAATTTTTTTTAAAGATAAAAAATTTTTCACCTGAGGTTTGGAAAAACTCAAGGTGGATAATTCAGCCATATCAAACTACTTCTAATGTAATTATTTAGCATTTTTTTAGTTTAATTTCCACAGAGAGAATTGATCCTATCTGACTGCACCTGAACAAAAGTGTCCAGCACAAGTTTGGCCGAACTTGTGCTGGACACTTTTATGATGGAGAGTAGCTAGGGTGGAAGTGTTTCTCAGTACATCAGTTTTATGTTTTTTACATTTCTATTGGGTTTTTAACTTTTTTTATCATTCATATTTATCTTATAATTAGTTTTTTGTCACCATATATATTATTAATGTTTTTAGTATAGCAAAAACCTGCATGCCAAATGCAAAATTGGTGATGTTACAACTTTAATAATATTATTATATAAAGTTAAAAAAATATGAATATGTTTAGTTTTTAAAAAAATAAATTGATATTTAAAATTAAAAAGAGTAATAGAAAAGTAAAATGAAAACAAATGGGATCAAATACGATATAAAAAATACAAGTAAAATGTTTACTATCAAGAGCCAGAAGTGGTGTTGGGACAGTTGGGGACCCCTAGGTCAAGACTTGGTCTAAACTTACTTTTATGTATAGCTAACAAATTTTGAACTGAGGTTTTGACAGACATCCAGGGGACAATTTTACAATATTAAACATTCTTTACTTCAATAATTGAGTGAAATATCATTTTTTATTGCCATAGAGAGAATTTATCTCATATGACTTCATGCAACCAAAAGTGTCCAGCACAAGTTCGGCCGAACTTGTGATGGACACTTTTATAATTGAGAGTAGGCATACAGCAAATCTTCTTAAACTCAAAAGGGATTTCTTATAAACATTTCCACTGGAATTTGATCTTTCTGTGTCATTTAAATTTACCATTTGATTATTTTTTTGTCATCATTATATTGTTAACGTTATTACTATAGTAATAACTTGTGTGAAAAATGCATACCAGGTGGTGTTCCACCTTTAATCATATATTATTAAATAAAGGTATAAGAGTATGAAAATTATTTATTTTAAAAATTAAAAATTGATATCCAAAGCAATATGAGCAATAAAAAAGTAAAATAAAAGGGATAAAATAAGAAAAAAAAATCTAAGGAAAATTCCCACTATCAATAACAAGTAGAGGTGCTAGATCAAATTTGCACCACCAGGGCTAAACTTGCACTATATTTTCTTTTTTGTTAAACCAAAGAAAGTGTCCTGATGAGTTTTGAAAATTTATCAGGAGGACATTTTGGCAATATTAAACTACTTATTGTGCAATGATTGAGCAAAATGTCATTTTCATTTCCATAGAGTAATTTATCCCATCTGACTGCATGCAACCAAAAGTGTCCAGCACAAGTTTGGCCGAACTTATGCTGGACACTTTTATGATGGTGAGTATCTAGGGTTCAGGTCTTCTTCAGTTCATCAGGTATTCCTTATAAACAAATCCACTTGTATATTATCTTTCTGTGTCATTCATATTTATCATTTGATTCATTGTTTTTCACCATTATAATATTAATGTTATTAGTATTGAAAAAATTTGTATGCTTAATGCATACTGGGAGATGCTACATCTTTCATAATCTTATTAAATAAAAGTAAAAAAAAATATGAAAATTATTAGTTTTACAATAAATAAATTGATATTTGAAAGCAAAAACAGGAATAAAAAAGTAAAATAAAAGTGATTAAATATGAAATTAAACATTCAAATAAAATTTCTGCCATCAAAGATAATTTGAGTTTTCAGACCAAATTTGCACCACCAGTTTTAGATTTGGAATATGTTTTCTTTTTTTTAAAATTAATAAAAGTGTCCACCTGATGTTTTGCAAAAAATCAGGAGGATAGTATAGCAGTATAAAGCTACTTCTTGTGCAATGATTGAGCAAAAATTCATTTTAACTTCCATTGAGTAAATTTATCCCATCTGACTGCATGCAACCAAAAGTGTCCAGCACAAGCTCAGCTGAAATTGTGCTGGACACTTTTATGATGGAGAGTAGCTAGGGTGCAAGTCTTCTTCAGTTAATCTTATATTCATTTTAAAAATGTCTATGGGTATTTGATCTTTCTGTGTCATCCATATTAATTATTTGATTATTTTTTAGTCACCAATATATTATGAATGTTTTTAGTATAGCAAAAAAATGTGTAATGAATGTACACTGTATTATTTTACAACTTTAATAATATAATATAATAAATATAAAAAAATGTGAAAGTTATCAGTTTTACAAAATAAAATTGATATTTAAAAGCTAAAGGATAAATAAAAGGGTAAGATTAAAATTAAAGAGATCAAACATGAAATAAAGATATTAAGTATAATTTCTGCTATCATGAGCCAGTAGAGGCTTCAGAAAAAATGGGCACCATCATAGATTAAAATGGATCAAATTTACTTTTTACCAAAGGAAAAAATTGTCTACCTTAGGTTTGGACAAACTTCCAGGGGACAATTTGTCTATGTAAAACTACTTTCAGTGCAATGATGAAGTGATAATTCAGTTTCATTTCCATAAAAAGAATTGATTGCGTCTGACGGCATGCAACCAAAAGTGTCCATCACAAGTTTGGCCAAACTTGTGCTGGACACTTTTATCATGAAGAGTATCCAGGGTGCAAGTCATTTTTAATCATCTGAAAATTCTTATAAACAGTTCCACTGTTATTAAATCTTTGTGCCTCACTCATATTTATCAATTGATTAATTTTTTGTCACCATTATATTATTAATATTATCAGTATAGCAAAAAATTGTGTGCCAAATGAATACTGGGTGATGTTACACCTTTTATAATATTATTAAATAAAGGTAAAAAAATATGAAAATGATTTATTTTACAAAAAATAAACTTATTTACAAAAGCAATATGAGAGGAATAAAGTAAAATAAAAGAAATCAAAGATAAAAATTAAAATCCAAGTTAAATTCCTGCCATAAACAGAAAAAGAGATGTTGAATTAAATTAGAACAATCAGGGCTAATCTTGCACTAAATTTTCTTTTTTGTAAAAATAAAAAAAAATCCACTTGAGCTTTACCAAAACTTCAGCATGAAATTTTTCCATATCAAACTACTTCTAGTGTAATTTTATATCAAAAATTTATCTTCATTTCCATTGAGAGAATTGCTCCCATCTGACTGCACCTGACCATAAGTGTCCAGCACAAGTTTGGCCAAACTTGTGCTGGACACTTTTTTAATGTAGAGTAGCTAGGGTAGAATTTTTCTTCAGTTGATCTAGTATTTCTTACAAATATGTCTACTGGTATTTTATATTTGTTCCTCACTAATTAATATCATTTGATTAATTTTTGGTCGCCATTATATTATTAATTTTAAAAGTATAGAAAAAACTCATGTGCCAAATGCATACTAGGTGATTTTATGCCATTTATAATATTATTAAATAAATGTATAAAAATATGAAAATAATTTATTATAAAAATTATTAATTGATATCCAAAAGCAATATTAGGAATAAAAAATTAAGTTAAAGGGATCAAATATGAAAAAAGAAATCCAAGTAATATTCCTACTATCAAAGGCCAGTAGAGGTGTTGAAGCGAATGAGAGCCATCAGGGATAAATTGTACTAAATTGACTTTTTTTCAAAGATAAAAAATTGTGCACCTGTGGTTTGGATGAAATCTAGGTAGAAAATTTGGCTATGTAAAACTACTTCTAGTGAAGTTTTTTATCCAAAAAAATTTTTTCATTGCCATAGCGAGAATTGATCTCATATGACTGCAACTGACCAAAAGTGTCCAGCACAAGTTCGGCCGAACTTGTGCTGGACACTTTTTTGATGGCGAGTATCTAGGGTGCAGCTCTTCTTCAGTGCAACTGGTATTTTTTTAAAACATATCCACTGGTATTTGATCTTTCTGTTTTATTAATATTTTATCATTTGATCAATTTTTTGTTACCAGTATATTATTATTTTTATTAGTATAGCAAAAAAACATGTGCCAAATGCTTACAGGGTGATGTTAAACCTTTAATAATTCTATTAAATACAGGTAAAAAATTATAAAAATGATTTGTTTTACATAAAATTAATTGATATCTAAAAGAAAAAAAAGGGATAAAAAGAAATAGGTTGAATAATAGGGATTTTATATGAAATTCAAAATTCAAGCTAAATGCCTACTTTCAAGGCTCAGAAGAGGTGTTGGATAAAATGGGCATCATCAGGAATAAAATTTTACTTAATTTGATTTTTTGAAAAACTAAATGAAGTTTTCAACTGATTTTTTTTCAATATTTAGTTGGACACTTTATCTATATCAGATTACTTCTAGTACCATGATTGACCAAATTAAATCCTCATTTCCATATGCAGAATTGATCCCATATGGCTGGACCAGGCCAAAGGTGTCAACCACAAGTTTGAGAATTCTTCTGGTGGACACTTTTATGATGGACAGTAGTAGGGTGCAAGTCTTCTTTAGTTAATCTAGTATTCCTCATAAACATTTCCAACTTATTTTTGGCCAAAAATCAGGTGGAAAGTTTTTCCATATCAAATTACTTCTAATGCCATGATTGACTAAAAATTGATTCTCATTGCCATATAGAGAGTTGATCCCATATGACTGGATCTGGAAAAAGTGTCACCACAATTTTTGATAAACTTAAGGTTGAAAATTTTATGATGGAAAGTAATTTCAAGTCTTCTTCATTTCATCAAGTAATCCTCATAAAAATTTCCACCTGTATTTTGGCCAAACTTCAGGTGGACACTTTGGCCATATTAAATTAATTCTAGTTCCATGTTGATAAAAAACTGATACTTATTGCCATATATAGATATTAAACCCATTAGACTGTGCCTTTCCAAAAGTGTCTACCTGAATTATGGCTAAACCTCAGTTGGACACTTTTATGATGCAGAGTAGCTAGGGCAAAAGTATTCTTCAGTTAATTTGGTATTCATAATAAATTTATCCTCCTGAAGTTTATCCTAACTTGAGGTGGACAATTTTGGAAAGCACCAGTTAGTCACTATCCATCAAAAAAGTGTTCACCAAAATTTTGGCTAAACTTGTGGTGGACCCCTTTGATCATCCACATTCAGATGAGATCAACTCTTTAGATGGGAATGAGGATGATTTTTTGGTCAATCATGGAAATAGAAGTAGTGTGATGTGGCCAAATTACCCCCCTGAAGGTCAGACAAACCTCAGAAGGACACTTTTTAGCAGGTAGTAACTGAGAAAAATCCATTTATCAGAAGGAAAATCTTTTATTGGATAGATGCCAAGGTTTCATACTTGTGTATTATGGTCAGTATTAATTTTGAAAGAGTCTGTCCAAGCAATTTCATTTCCCATTATGACTCATTTTGTTTTAAATGTTTCAAACTGCGTGATACAGTATTAAGGTGTCACATAGTATAATTAAGTTCTATTACGTGCCCTCCTGTGATGCCTAAATTTATAATTTAATATCTTACATAATAATTTTCTTTATATAAATTCATCAATATTTTTTTTTATTATCAAATTTAATAGAGCAAGTATCCTGAATTATTATATATGCATAAGCTTAGGTTAGATCAATTTGTGCTCAATTTTTTCTCATCAGAGGACCAAAATAAAGTTCTGGAGGATCAACTTGTGCATAATTTGGAATCAGTTGATATTCTGTCTATAATCAATCTGAGAATAAATGTAAATCTAACTCTAATTTTCTTATGTTTATAAAGTATTCATAAACCTGGCATAATTAAGGGACACTCTAAATTTCAAGAGAGGGGATTGCTAGCAATTCACCCCTAGATTTCCTGTGGTGTTTATACATTTTTTTATATTTTATTTTTTAGGTATTCAGAAATTTTGTAGCATTAAAGATTGATTCTCTAAAGAAATAAAACATAATAAAATATTATGAGTACTGGTTTTTAACCCCTCAGATGTTTGAACAGAAATTTATTTCCCTTTAAATTTTATAAGAAGGGAGGATAAATTTGAAATTTCTTTTTCGTGTATCCATTTATCAAATTCATTTGATTTTCATATAAATCTTAATAAATACTGTGTTCCTTTCTCTTTGGTAAAGATTCTTTTCTTGAGTATATTTTCAGTCTCTGCTTTTATCACAATTTATTCAGGTTGCTTTTTAGGCCTTCCTCTTCTTTTTGGGAATAAGTCAGGATCATTTGCATGGTAAGGTTTTAATAATGAGATAGGGAAAACTGGATGTTTCCTATCATATGGGGCATATAATATGAATTTTACAGCATTAATACCAACCATTTTGTGGACTAAAAAATTTCCTAAAAAGGGATCCTTTAATTTATTATTACCTTGTAAGTTATAATGTAGTGTTGAAATTAGGACTTCATCTCCTTTTTTGAATTCAAATTCTTTATGAGATTTATCCCACCTTTTATTCTCATATTCAATTGCTCTTTGGATGCATTCATCTGTATGCTTTCTACACATTTCTTGCATATGAATAAAGGATTTAGTATCAGGGTGTATATCTAACCTTGGTAATTTATTTAAATGATTTACTGGGGCATTTGGTACATATCTCAGCCAAAGCTCAAATGGTTTTTTCTCTGTTACAGAATGAGTTTTGCTATTATAAGTAAATTCAAGGCCAGGAATTAATTTTACCCAGTCATGTTTGAATTTTTCATTGTCTTTGTATTCTAATCCAAAGGCAAAATATCTTCAGATCATGTCTTCCAGAGTTTATATTATTCTCTCAGCTAGCCCATCAGTGTGTGGATAGTGTGCTGCACACAATTTTAATTTACAACTTGAAAATTGGATCAAAGATATCCATAACTCTGAATTAAACTTAGGGTGTCTGTCAGAGATTATGGCTTTGTAGAACCCAGAAGTATTCATCATATGAGTCCACCATAGTAATGCCAAGTCTTTTTCAGATACCTCTTTTTGGGTAGGGATAAATTTACACATTTTTGTTTGTCTATCCACAATTTCCAAGCAAGAATTGAAATGTTCTTTTTCTGCTAATGAAAAGCCAGTGACAAATCCCATGTTTATAATTTCCCGTTGAGATTTTGGCTTTTCTATTTTTAGTAATAACCCAGCTCTCTTCCCATTCAATATTTTAAATTTTTGACAAGAGTCACATGTTACAATGTATTTTTGTACATCTTCTTTCATGTTTATCCACCAGGCTGTATTTTTAACTCTAGTTAATGTTTTTTTGAAATAAAAATGAGCAGCTAAGATGTCATCATGACAAGTACTTAACATTAGCTCTTTCATAGAAGGTGGTATAACTTTTACATTACTTAGCTTTTTTTTGTAATATATGTATCCATCTTCAATTTACAGTTTACCGTTTTCCAATTCATTTTTATACTTTGGAGGTAAGGTTTTAATTATTGCACTTGTAGAGGCATTTGTTGGATCATTTAAAATAGAAGATAATTTTGACAAATATTTATCATATGAATAATTTTCTAATGTTTTTTTTCATAAATTCTTCCTCTAAATCTGCTATATAAATCCCAAATTAATGTATTAACTCATTTTCAGGAACATAAGCTGGCTCGTCAGTATCATTTGGCAAAGGACTTCTGGATAATTAATACACATTAGAATGAAATATTTCTTCTCTATGAGTGATTTTAATTCTACCTCTGTATTCTTGTACAGCTAGTTTCCATTTTAACATGTGCCTATAAGTTGTTTTTATGTTTAGTAATGATTTTACTGCACTGAAATCTGTTATTAATTAAAGCTTCTGGTCTTCCAGATAGGAATGAAGTTTCCCCAGGGCCCACACAACAGCTAAACATTCCAGTTGGGTGTCACCATACCTTACTTCTGTTTTTCTTAAATTTCTGGATATATAAAAGATAACAACTTCAGATAATTTACCATTTATTATCTGTTTTTGCTGTAAAGCAACACTTAGCCCTGTAAAGCTTACATCAGTATAAAAAATAAAAGGGAGGTTAAAATCTGGCCATCCCAATATTGGAGCTGAAATTAAACATTCCTTTAATTTATCAAAGGCATGTTATATTACATTATTCAAAATGAAAGCCTCATTTTTTCTGATTAATGTTGTTAAAGGAGCTGCAATGGATTGGTAGTTTTTTATATACTGCCTATAATTTCCAAACATACCTAGAAAACTTTGAACATCTTTCACATTTTTAGGTATATTAATGTTTTTATTTCTGCCACTTTTTTCTGGTCAACACAAATTTGTAATCCAGATACAACATGTCCAAGTACTTTCAGGGATTGAAACCCAAATTTGCATTTATTTAATGGAATTTTCATATTATTTTCAACTACTTTTTGAAATACTCTTTTCAGATGATTTAAATGCTCATCATATGTTTTTGAAAACACTATAATGTCATCAATATAAACTAAAAGCCATCCTTCAACCATTTCCTGATTTAAAACACTATCCATAAATTTTTGGAAGACTGAAGGGGATTTCTTTGGGCCAAAAGGCATTCTCACATATTTATATATCCCCATGTGTGTGGTTATGAGTAAGAAATTTAGAGAATTCTTTTCCACAGGAATCTGGTGGTAACTATTGTTTCCATCCAGACAGTAAATATATTTTGCACCTTGCAAGGTAGCATGGATAGAAGCTATCCTTGGTAGAGGTTAACTATCATCTACAGTCAATTTTTTCAAAGCTTTGTAATCCCCACATAATCTTGGGTTATCTGTTTCATAAGAGATAAAAACTGGTGAAGTAACACAATACTTAGGTTTTGTGTCTACTTTTTCAACAATACCCATTTCAAACAAAATTTTAATGTTGTCTTCAATTTCTATCCTTTTCCCAGGAGAAGCTGGGTATGGTTTCTTTTTCAAGCTTCCAGGAATATTATACAAAACACAACTTAAAGAGATTTTCATCTCATGGTCTTTTACCAATCCTAGTTAATTTGAACAATAAGCGAATTCCATAGGATAAGATCTAATCAATATCAAAATATTGTTTTCTTTAATTTTTGAGAGTTGAGGACTGAAAGAGGCTTTTTGGATTTTATTTTCAAATTCTACCACTACAGAGTTGGTTCATCCACCTTGGAGTTGTTCTCCATAAGGAGCAATGGAATAAACTGAGTTATCAGAGAAAATCTTGAATTTTCTTTTCCCATTCATGCATATAGTGAAGCAACTATTTGCAGGATCTAGTTTGATGAAAAATTTGGTCAATAAGTCATTGCCAAAAATAAAACAATCACTAAAATTATTTTTATCCATTACTACAAATTCACATACTACTCCTACATATCCATTATTACATTTAAAGAATACAACAGTTTTTTATTTCCCATTTGGATGTAATACTGAACCAAAAACCCTCCAGTTCTTTGTCTGTACAGGTTCCAGTTTTTCTTTATACTTACTATGAAGTTTCATTAATGTATTAATAGAAACTATACTACCTGGAGCCCCAGTGTCAAGAATTGCATTCATTTCTTCTCCACATATAATAACAGGTTCTCTAATATGTGTTATTTTGTAAGTATCATGAGTTACATCTTTAATTATTTCAGCTTCCTCTATGGAAGTTAAGATGTATCTGTATGAGGTATTGCATCATTCAGGTACATAATATCCTGTTCTAATACATACATCTCATATTCATCATCACTGTAAGAAATGTTACTTTTACAATCCTCACTTGATTCCTCCTTTTCATCTTCAGGATTATTTGGTTCAGAATCTTTTGAGTTTTTAATAACATATATTCTTTTCTTACAAGTATGAACTTTAGCCCAAGGTTCATTACATTTGTAGCAAGTGTTACTTTCTTGTACTTTAGGGAAAAGGCGAGCTGAAGGGTTTTTCTTCTCCACTGGTACCTTATTTGTAGTATATTTTACTACCTCAACATTTTGCTTGTAATTAATATATCAGGTCTCATATTTGTGGTTCAATAATATTTCATTGCATATATTAATAAACCTAGAATTATCTCTAATGGTTTCAGCTCTAGCTACAATAATGTCTCCAACTGATATAGGCAATTTGTATATTATTTTTTCTTTCCACGCATCATAATCCATTTTTGGATCCATGACTTTCATAATTTTTATTATATTCATTAAAAATACCATAGGTTAATCCCCAGCATTTGGATTATATCTGTCTTTCTCATACAGTCTTTTTTGAGTGATTCTAAATTTTGGACCACAAAATTGCCTTTCAATTAGTGTCTTCCATTCATTTCAGGAGTATTTAATTCCCTCACTCAATACAGATTCAAACCATAATAAGGGAACATCTTAAAATAAAGATATCAATTTCAATATAATTTGATTATCAGGTAATTTGTATGAAATATTTGAGTCATAAATTCTCTGAATGAATTGTTTCCAATCAGATTTTGAATCCCTGTAAAAAGAAGGGTACTGAACTATCTTACATTGTGGTCTTTCAGCATTTGTGGAGCCCTTTGTTGGTCAATTTGGAGTTGTTTTGATGTGTCTTAAATGAAATTATTTAATATCTGGGTGTTTTTATGGAATTAATTGGTGAATATTGGGATTGCGGGGATGTGAATATTACCATTGGATAGTGCTGGCTTCTCTCTATATTTTATGTCTTGATGAAATTTTTCATATTCTAAGTATTTAAGGGATTATTTCTCATTTTTCATTTTAAAAGATTGCTGTTTAATTTTGTTTTTCACGTTTTATGGGCTAAACTTAAGTCTTAGTGTTAAGTGCTTAGTACCATTAGAATGGGCTGATTTTTCTCTATATTTTATTTCTAAATGTTGTTATAGCCTAATTATGTGTTTTAAAGGTTTTAGTAGTCATAGTTTATTTTTCTAAGTATTTTGGGTGTTTTTGGTGGTTTTTGGTGGTTTTCTGGCTTCAGGGTGGTCTGGCCGCCTCAGGCGGCCTCCCAATGTTGGGAAGACCGCCTGCATCAGTGCTAGAAGGCTGGGAAGTGTTTCTAGAGGGGTTTTATAAAATTTGGCACTCAGAAACGCCAAATTTGTTGGTGTGCATGGGCTCTTAGATATTGGTCTGTGTTTATATAGTGAATAAGACAGTTTGGGGCAACTTTAATTATCATACAACCATCTGGAGGTGATATCCTTGTTCCTCACTCAGTTTTCACTGTTTTCTGGCAACAATTGGCTGTGTTTGTTGCAAGGTGAGTTCTTCATTTAACTTAACTTGGCAACTGGGTTCTCTGGTGTATTATTGCAAGCTATATCAAGTATTATTGCTGACTCTGGTGTGGATTTGCAAGCTACATCAAGTATCATTGTATTCTCTGGTGTGGACATTGGTCTACATTTCAGTTCTTGGTTTGGTAGTCTGTCTGGAGACTTCTTTCTTGACTTATCAAGCAGCCAAGTGTGTTGGGAAAGGGGCTTTTGGTAAACAGGAACCAATTTTAGTGTAGCAGGTAAATCTCACTTATTTTTCTAAAGGGACAGGGGGTTTTCTCTCCAGTTTTACTCCAACTCCCTTGGTCAAGGCCTATAGCTAGTACTATAGGATTGTCTACAAAGTCAGATCTTTTGGTTACTTTTTGCTTCCCTAACCTGAGGAATATTAAGCAATGCACTTACTTTAGATAGACGGTCATTTATTTCATCTTTCACTGATTTTATATTCTCAGAGCCCATGATACTATTTTCATGCTCAATCATTGGTTTATCATCTGAATGTTTCATATATCACCACACAATATGGGGGGCGGACTTGCCAGCAAGTCCGCAACCTTGAACCCTCATTCATATCTTTTTGAGCCCACGTTGAATTTGTGATAAAACCACCAAGAAAAAATATTGAAATTCTGGTGAACTCAATATGAATACAACTTTAACATTTAATGAAGCATAGGTAATAATACTTTGAACAAATCTTGAGATATGAAGAATGAGATTTTTTTATAGAAATTTCAAAACAGTGCAGACCACACCCAAAGTATTCTGAAAAACACATATTTTAAACTATTTAAGCAGTTTTTTTGCAATTTTTAAAAAAAAGAACACCAATGTATAGATCGGGCAAGATACCTTCTGAAATTATTATATAAGTTTCTTTGGCCAAAAATACTTGGAGAAAGTATAATTTGAAATATGTCAATTTGTTCATGAAAGGTTATTTTGTGCAATGATATTATTTATTGTATTATTTTCAACAATTGAAAAATTTATATACTTATTTTATGACTAGATAATATTGAATATTATAAATCATTAAAATATCTAAAGAAGGTGCAAATATCTTAAAAATGATGTTACAAAGACTTTACTTAGACATATAATTTTCAAATTTAATTGACATACTATATTTTACTAGTAAATAAAAAAAATCATACTAATATTTATTAAAATTTATTTCCCTTATTCTTCAAAATTTTCAAAATATTAAATTGTAGATTTTTATTTGATTTAAGTAAATGAAGAAAATAACAGTATGGGAGTTGTGGATTTTTGGAATTGAAGGAATTTCTGTGCCCACTCTTTGTAACATATTTTATATTTTTTATATTTTTTGTATATTTATTTTGTATTACTATCTTCTTTTATTGTCTTTTTTTACTACCTCTCAAAAATACCCCACTCTTTTCCCTTTGAAATATTCCTTTATCCTCACCTCATCTTTCTCCTCAACCTTTTCACTCTCTTTGTCATCATTTTAAACCCCTATCCACATTTGCCTCTCCCTCTCCACCCCTCTCCACTCCTCTTCTTCCAGTTTTCTTACCTCCACATTCCTCCCTAACACTTTATTTTTATATACAGAAATAGGGACTGAGTTGAAAGGGAGGAAATTGGGGTTCCAGGATTGTGGAGGCAAGGTAAAGGGGAGGAATGTGGCTAAAAGGGTTGGGGAGGCTGGAGAGAGGGGTGAGGAAGGGTATATGGGGTAGCAAAAAGGTTGGGAAAGAGTTGGAAGGGACGATTAAGGGTTTGGAGGTGTTTTTAATGAAGAAAAGTGTGGGGAAGAGGTTGAGAGGGGTGAAATGGGGATAAAAAGAGGATGGCATACAACGGCACTGGAAGGGTAGCAAAAGGGGTTGGTAGACAAGACAAGCATGTGTTGATAGATTTGAAAGGGATGGGGATTGGTGCAAACAGAGTGTGAAAATAGGAGGATGAACTCTGTTCTTTGGGCAAAGAACAGAGTTCACTGCCATAAAATATTATCTGAAACATATTTTTCAATTCTTTAAAACAGTTGTAGGTAATAGAAAAAGTCACTAATTTTTTTTATATGTAATATGAAAGTTTTTAATAAAATTATTGTATTTAAGAATTGTGATATTTTCAATCAATTTTTATTGATCAACTTAATTTAATAAAGTATTATTTAAATAATTTGCTTCAAAAAATACTGTGCATTGAGTGGACTCATGGAATGATTTTTTCTGGCTTCCATTCAGTTATCCTCACACTTTCACTATGTTTTCAATATAGATCCATCATTATTTTTGTGATACTTCAAGTGAAAGTTCAGTATTACTTCAGTCTGAGTTCCACCTGACTTCCATCTGACTTCAAGTTGAGAACTTGCTAGCAATTCCCCCCCAAATATTGCATGGTGTATGCTGGTATTTTTTCCACATAAGATGTTTTTTCCTTTAATTTTTCAGAATTTTTCAAAATTTTATCTACTACAATTTCCACTCTTTGTAACCTATCCTTTATTATAGGTAAATGAGTTAAAGTATCAATCACATTTGAAAAAGACAATTTTACACATCCCTCTATGGTAGCCATAATATTCTGAGAATGTTCTTATTTATCTTTTAAGTTCTTAATCTCTGAGGTTAATCTTTTAATTTAATTTATTAACTTATTAAAAGTCTGCTACCTGTCTGAGATGCAGACAGTCAGCAGCCTCACAAACACATTGTATTGTAGAAATCCTTAAACATATGGACCTTCAGCCTGGATTTTAGTCATAATAATGTTGAGTAATCATGATTGACATGAGTATACATCCAGAGCTTTGGCTCAAATGTTTGTCTTAAATGTTTTGAATATGCAAGATTGGCATGATTACAAATCCACACCTTTGGCCTGGATTTTATTATAACTTTCATGAATATGCATATTTTGCACAATTACACATCTGGGTCAAAGATCTGTATTTTTGTTATAACAGTGTAAAATATTCATGATTGAAATGGTTATACATCCAGACGTTGGTCCCAGATGTGTGTGATGCTAGCCTTGGATTGAATCAAGGCTAAAGGTAAATATAACTGTTTTATTTTTATTAACCTCCCTTCCTTTCAAAATAAATATTAAATAAAATAAATAAGGAGTTCTTTGTATACAACATTTACTGCCCATCCTTTAGCTTTCTCAGATAATAGTACATGAACATTTCCACTGTAATTTGCCCTTGAAAGTGCTACATATAACTGACCATGTGCAAAAACTGGTGATTCCAGATTAAGACCTACAATGTCTAAAGATTGACCTTGGGCCATTTTGATTTTAATTCTATAAGCTAATCTAATAGGTAGCTGAAATTTGAACAGTGTGAAATGAAGACTGGAGTTGGGTTAAATCTCCAATGTGATCCTTGGGATAAACACCCAATTTCCTTCATATGGTCCAGTTAGTATACATGCTTTTATCAAATTCCTTTCAATCTGTGTAACAATCAAACTGGTTGAATTACATAAACCTGCAGCTGGTTCAAGATTACAAAGTAACATGATGGGGCAACCCTTCTTTAGTGAAATAGAGGGTAGAGAAAATCCTGATGGATTGATTGTGATTAAGTAATATATCCAAAATAGGTTACTTGGTAATCCCTTGTCAGCAAAGTCTTGATCAGCACTATAAAAACTTGAGATTCTTCCTGGTAGAATATTCAGAACCAATTTGTTAACTTCATCTGCATCCACATTTTTTGCAGCTAGGATGACCCTACTTTTTAAGTAACTGAGCAGGGAAACTTCATCAATGTTGTCCAAAGAATTAATTCCTGGGTATTCCACAGTGACTAATTCCTTTAACCCATCAGGCCCACTGAAATCACAGTGTTTAGAAGGAATCTCCACCAAATCTGGATTTGGTGTTCTTCATTCGCCAATTTGAAGTATACACTCAGAAAAATGGTAAGCATCTTATACTTCCTCATCATTCATTCCTGTCTGAAAAAGCCTCATGATGATGGTTGGGTGGAGTTTCTTAACTTTTGGCTAGATAGTGCTGTGTATTAGAGTTGAATATAATATCTGTCCTCTTGAGCCTTTTGGTATAACTGGAAGGCATTGTCTAAAGTCCCCTGAAGAATGACATAAAATTAAAAGAAAGTAATATAATTTCAAATCAGTACAAATGTATGATAATGGAAATGGAAATATATATTTATCCATTTATTTAATGAATTTTTTTTAATATTTAGACGTTAGTTGAAAATTCATACCAGAAAAAAGCAAAACAATTCCCCAAAGACAAGATTGTTTTTTAGGATATCCTGTAAACTTCTATACACTTCCTCAGCACAATGGCAATGTTGTGCTGGAGATTAATCCCATATAAATAACTCTGACATCCTCAAAAGTTTAGCTAGGTCACTCTGTGCTTTGATTTGACAATATGAATCTTGATCTATATCAAGTGGAATCTTAAGCCTGGAATGAGCTGTCCTTCCCCCTTCTAAAAGTATAGATGCTATCCCAGAAGAGGCAACCGCAAGAGCAATGTGTCCATGACTTCTAAAACATGCCAGGATCATATTTTCAACAAATTTTTTACAGGTTCCCCCAGGTCCATCCAAGAAAAATATACCACCCTCTCCAGATGCATGGTATTGTGTAACTGCATCAAAAGTATTTTTCTGGTCTACACTGGACAAATGATAGTTATCTCTCCATTTTTAAGTAAGCTCTTGTATGTCATATGACTGTTCTTCCAAGATGAGCTGACCTGTAGATAGATGAAACTTTTGTGTTGGCTCAGGAAGTCCGTATTCAGATAAAGAGTAACTTTGTTTTTCAGGCAGGAGGCTAATAAGATTCAAAGTGTAATCTCTGATTTGTTAGTTGGTAGGCTGAAAATTGTGAAACTTTGTTTGAAGGATATGTTGTAAGTCATCCCCAAGTGTCAGAATGTGTGGTTCAAGAAGACTCAATTGATCAGAAGAATGGTTCCAGATTAGAATAGAAGTGAATAATTGTCTGAGTTGATGCCAAGTCTTCATTAATGAGCTTCATCCAAGCATTTCTTGTATTCAGAATCATCTTTTAAAAAACCATATTCCCAGAAAGCAGCCCTGAAGGTTTGGTGTTGGAAACCATGCATATTTATCAGAGCTTCATGTCTTATTAGTCCAGCCACATGGTAAAGCAGAAGGCACAAGTAAATTCATTCTTAAGAATTTTGTCCACAAAAGGTAACACACCCGATGGCTGTGTCTCTTTGTTGAATTTTCCACTTTTTCCAACTTCTACACACCAACTTTTAATTAGGAAGGAGTAAAATTATAGAAGAACATCCTAAGGACTCAAACATTCCAAACACACTGGATTTTAGCATCAGGACAGTTGACCCCCTGGGCCACCTCAGCAGTTGGGGCATTAGAGCATGCTGTAAGCCACTCTTTAAGGGTGTTTTTCCTGTTTCCCAAAAGAGTACCTTCAGTTGAAATTTCCCCACTAAGATTAAATATAACTGTCTGTTGGCCAGGGAAATGGAGCTGTAATCTTGTAACTTCTGGTTCATGATTGTGAAGTGGAAAAGCAAACAGGCACCAGCATGCTTCAACTGGTAAAATATACCTACTATACAGATATTCTATATCCTCATATATTATTCTGTCAGTCTGCAGGACCATTGAGGAACAATCATGACCCTTTTACCCATATTTATATAGATACTTGACTGAAGATGTCGTGGTTTCCATTTCCACATTTATATGACTATTAAATCTTCTAGAGAGATAAGGATTATAAGGCACCAAATTTTGATTTGTGTATTGAAAGCTTCCTTCAAATTTTTGAAACTTTCAGCCATCATTTCTCCTACTATATAAAGGATATACATCTTCATCCATCTGTGTTGTGTCATTAAATTTTCTAGGGTATCATTTAGAGAATTTCCCATCTTTCATACATGAAGCATGTATGTTGACTGAGCCACAGGGTTCATGGAGTATAAAGGTTGTTATTAGTTGAAAAAGTACAGGATCCTTATCAGGGTCAGGTAACTATGCTGAAAAATTTGAGTCAATGTTGTCTGTTGTATCTGGCTTGTCCTCTGAATCCAAACATAAGAGTATATGTGAATGTGGTAGGCCTCTTTTCTGGAACTCAATGACATACACATGTGCTGAAATATTACCCAAAACCCCCCTTTTCCTTGGTTCCCCACTCCTATTCATCTCCCCTTTTAGAAATTCTTTCATAATGGCATCAAGTTTCAGTTTGAAAACCCTGGAAATTAAGTCTGGCCTATCCTGAGCAATATGAACTTCAAGAAGCAAATCTTTTATCTCCTTCCAGTTATGATTGCTAGTGATTGTGATAAAAAGATCTGGATTTCGAAATTTCCATACAATTGCCATAGCATCATAAAATAGCTGATCCATGTTACATGGTCCCCCTACAAAAGAAGAAGGCAGAATAATTTTCTTTCAAATTTAATTGAGATGAGTTTCATTATTGATAGAATCTTCCACACCACAATAAAGGTCTTCATAGAGCTTATCCTGATTTTTAGAGAGGTAGTGCAGTCTGTTTTGTTCCATCTGAGAATAACAATCAACCAAGTACCCCTGAAAGAATGAGACAGAAAACTTCAGAGGAAGAAACACATTTGGATGGTAGTGTGCTATATATGCAAGATATTGCATTTGAGAGATATTTTTTGATCCTCCTTTAACATGCACAACTTCATATAGAGTTACATGAAAATTGAGAAGTAAAAAGAAATATAAAATTTTTATAAATGAACTGAAAATGACTAAATTAGAAATAAATATATTAAAAAAAAACACCTGGTTCCTCAACATCATTCATATCACCATCAACCTGATGTCTTTCTATGAATGAAATCCCTGATTGAGAGCCAACCTCACCATAAGAGAAAGGAAGTGGAAATTGCAATGGGGAATAGCTGGGATTTAATTCAGATATCTGTTGAAGGGGGCCATCTCTTTGAACCAGAATGATATCCCTAATGCCTTTAAATTTAACACCACTTCCATGCATGATCAAGCCTACTTCATTTCAGGTAGGGTTGTTATAGCATTTTAGGTCAAAATTTGTGGGAGTGTTACTTTTGAGGCAGAGTTTTATAGGGGAATTGGACTGAGAAATTTTTTCTTTAGCTGTTTTGAACAATGCAACAAATGGATTGCATCTGTCTAACATTTCTTGAAAAGACATAACTACAGGGAGGAGAACATTTCCATTCACTTTTTACACTCATTCTAGGGCCTGCTGTAGAGGATCATGCTGAGTAACATTAATTTGTGCAAATTTTGCAGCACCATCTATTGGTGGTAGGAGAGAGCCAATATAGTGAAGCATTTCACCAGATATTTGGAAAGTAAAGACACCCTTTGGTCCCCAGGTTGAATAATCAATTTTTGCACCAAGAGAAGTCATTGCCAAGGTATTATTGTAATTTCGAATGTTTTTCCTGAAGTAATCAGAATCTGCAGAAATGATTTGCATTTGAAATTTAGAAAATATACAGGTAAAAGAGATAAAATTAGTTATTGGATACACATGTGGAAAAGAAGTATTAGCCAACAGTGGTTCAAATCCTTCAAATAGTGTTTTAACTCGGTTGGTGGTTCAAGTGTGATAGGTATGACAACCTTCCCTTCACTGCAGAAAGTAGAAAACCTTGGTTGACTCATGGGTGACGCCTCATGTTTCTCCTCCAACTAATTAGCTGACCAAAAATAACCACAAATTACATCACATTTTCACAAAGAGTGAGGCTGAGGATATTAGGGGTCAGTGGAATTCTTCCAAGTAGCAAAGAAAAAGTTTGTGATGAGAAAGAAGAGTTAATAGATTGCCTTCCTGGAACAGGGGTATTGGATTCAAAGGCAGTTTTCCACGGTTATTGGGAGGACATATTGCACTTATCCCTTGAATTATGGTTTTCAAACCTGATTTTCCACAGGGTCTACCCTTTGTAGTGCAAGATGCACCTATGATTAAAGCTACAAAGAAAGATACACAAATCAGAGAATTTGTTACATCATCATTTCCCATATATATGGTGTGTTTAACCCAAGACAATAAATGCAAGGCTATACAAAATGATGCAATATTATATCTACAAATTATATTATATACATAAAAAACTATTATAATTATACATCCTATATCATCAATAAAATTAACCTCCAATAAAAAGTGCCTACTTTATTTATTCATTATTCAACTTCATATTGAATTTGTCAATTCTGGTCTCCCCTTCCAAAGCTCTTGAAAACATTGAGAAAATGGAGCATAGAACTAAATAAAAATAATGCCTTTAAAAAGTGAAAAAAATATCTCTACATAATGATTAATTCATAAATTTTTTGTCTCCCAGGGAGAAATTTTCCTTTCATGTGGAATTTAGACATTAACAAATGGTGCACTCTTTACAGCCATATTTTATTTGATGATTAAATTGAATTTAATCAATTTTTATTTTAATTATTTCTTTCGAAATTGTATTTCAGATGATTAAAATGATACATTATTTTGATATTAATTGAATTTCATATATCAATATCAACATATATATTGTCAGCCAGGCTATTCCAGGAGTCCAGTAAATGATATATAAATTATAAAACCTTAAAGAGTGGGTAAGACTTGTATTTAATGAATATAACTTAATATTTTATTGCATAATGAAATTATATAAGAATTTTATTATATACAAGTGTTACATTAAATTTATTGGTTATATATATTTTTATATACAATTAAATTGAGCATAATATAATATATTCTACAAATAATGGCGCATTTTTATGTATTTAATAATTATAAATTTATATTTAATTAATTAAAAAACATATATTATAATTACAAGTGTAAAATTGATTTATAATATACTTAAATTAATTATTTAAATTTATATATTAAATAACACCTCTCATATAAAACTAAACAATAATTAATGACGCTTCTTTTGACCCTTAATTGTGTTAGAAAAAAAACAAATAAATTAATTTATACTAAATTGAGATTAATTACATGTTTTGTTGCGTCAAAGTATTTTTTGTTTCACTTAAAATATCCTTTAATCAGATTGTACCATCTGTTTGGAATTATATTTCTCATAGTTCCTATGTTCCAATCTTGTTTAGTTATTCACTATTGTCACTTACTGATTTGGGAATTAATGGCGGGGAAATTGGATTCTTAATTGGGCTTTTAATTATTTGTTTCATGTTTTTCTCTATATTGTTATGTTTCATTTACTCTTTTGATATATTTGTTTTATTCCATTCTAATCATTGTATTTACAAATATAGTAGCGCTTCAGAGGACCCATTGCCTATAAAAGGGCCTTGGATAATCCCCTGTAGCCTCATCACTTATTACACACTCAACAAATTAAATAACCAATTTATTACGTTTATATTTTTTTATTAGTAATACAAATCTAATTTAAATTCTATACAACAAATCAAAGGTTGCTTTAAGTCTGATAGTAATTAAAATTGTTTGCCGCGCAGAACCCTTACATTTAATAATATTACTGTTAATAAAATCTAAGTTTTTGTCACCTCTCAAAGTTGCTCACCGTTGTTTCCCTCTCAAATAAATTAAATATATATTTTTTGGTTTACTTCTTTTTTTTCCCTTGTCCTCCTCCTTCTCTCCTCCTTTTTCTCCTATTTTTCCTACCTCTTCTAGACGACTGACCGACAACTGGGGACCTTTCCAAACAACGATGACGATCGAGCCTGGCGACGAACGACAAAACGCACGGACCACCTAGCAAAACGAAACTTTTGCCGCGACTGTGTTTCGAACTTGGGTTAGACATCTTAGGTTTATATAATATTAATTTTTATATTATTTTGAAGTGATTTTTCGATCACTATAGTAAGTTCACCTTTGCGCCTCTCACTCTTATTACTATATTTTTATTGCAATAACAGTGATTGTGGCTTAATTGCTGATTCACTGAGTGTAAGTGTTCAATTTTTAAAATTTTTTTTCCTAGTTGACCATTATAGAGTGTTAAATCCTCTTAGTTCTAGAAGAATTGACATTTTTTAATACAAAATTGAATTATTAATTTAATTTTTTTTATTAATTATTGTTAATTTTGGTTGACTTAAAAGTACATTGTGCTTAGTCCCAAATATATTGCCATATTTAATATTGGTAATTAATTGGTTGAATTAACTTGATTGTTATTCCCAATTTAACCTTGCAATCCATTTTTTTTTTTAAATTAATTTTTTTTTTAATTATTACTTTATATTGAAAATTATTTTTTCTATAATTTAATTAATAAAAAATTTTTTTATTATTTGGAGCAATTATTGACTAACTTTTATTATTTTTTTTATAAAATAAAAAATTAAATTATAAATCTTCCCACTAGTATGTCCAACAATTTGGCAGAAAAAATGGATAACATGCAAGTGGATGAAATAGAAATTGACTATGATGCTGACACTGTAAGTTCTTCTAAATTTGGTCATAAAAAATCTTATACTAACACAAAGAATTCACATACTGCAGGATGTGGAAATGACAGGAAATGAAAAAAAAACCAAACCCCCTTCCCCCAGTACCACAGAAGGAAGTAAAGCCTCTAGTGCCTTGAGAAGGTCTTCCAAAAGGCTTCAAAATAAAAAAGCTTCCTCTTCCACAACAAATCAGCAACCTATCCAGTCATATAAAAGAGTTGAAGACAGAAAATATGACGTACAAAGCAAAGGTAGACACATTGTGGGATCAGGTCCAAGAACTCAGGAACCAGATTCAGGCCCAGGCCCCTCCTCAGTTGCCTCCCAATCAGCCTCAGTTTCAGGCTCAACCTTCACAGCCACCCAGCTCAACCATCCAAAATCCAAATACTATGGAAGTAGAGCAATGGAAATGGGATTATCTAATGAGTCACTACCAACAGAATGTGCAACACCCTCCTCATCATCAGCCTGGCCCATCCAGAACACCCAATTTCCATCCACCTCCTTATCCCTACCAACAAGGCAGGAGAAAGAAGGCCCAAGCACAATCCCAAACCCAGTCCCAGGGGAAGTTTCCTCCTCTGCCATGGTAAGTAATTTGGTTGATAGTCACTTGGGTATGTTTTCTAATAAATCTTCTTCTGCAGGTAATATTATTGAACATGGTGAAAGAACAGTTAAACCTGTTAAAAGACAGCTTCCTGTAACTAGTAGCCCTATTGATGTAATTAGCAAATTGTCATTTGATGAACCTTTACATTTAACTTCTACTTCTTTAATTAATCCTTCTCTTGCAATTAAAAATGATTCTGTTCCCCCTGAAATCTATACCTTAATTGAAAAAACTTCTGAGGAAATATTGAAAGATACCCTTGAGTTTAATATTGTAAAAGACAAACATGTGAGAGATGTGTTAATCCATGAAAATGATAGATTAAATAATTTACACTTGCAATGTAAAGTGAGTTCTTCTGTACAAGATACAGCTTATTTAAAAATCAAAGAAACCTTGAATATTGTTCTTAGTCAACAAAAACAAATAAGAAGTGACCATAGAGCTATCTCAGATAGAAATATCAGTCTACATAAGACCTTGAGTGAATTGAAACCCCTTATTGAGGAAAATTATTCATTCAAAAATGAAATAAAATCTCTGCAAAATGAGTTTAAGAAGCTAAAAAATGATTTCCATGCACTAAGTACCAAACACTCAGTTTCTGAGGACAGAAATGTTCTATCTCTTGCAAAAGTAAATGACCAGATGTCTGAAATTCCAAGAATAAGAAACTATGTGTCTGACCTACAGGAAAAGTTCTCAACCTTAAACACCAATAATGAATTAAATGAGATTTCTGTAAATAAGCTGCATAAAAATAAAGGGAAAAGACCTGAGCAAAGTTCATCCTTTCTTCCTCATATTTCAACCATTAAACAAACTGACAATGAGTCTGTAAAATCTTTTGCTACTAGCAAAAAATCTTGTGATGGTCATGCACCAGCTGTTTCTGTAAATAATGAAATTTCTGAACACCTGGCTAAACTTCAGGAATTATTAATAATGAATAATTCAAACCAAAAAGTGGACCATCCCAGTAGTCAGAAAAATTGGCCTAAGTTAGACCAATATCCTACCTTTGATGGTGATTCTTCCTCTGATTGGCAACACTTTATCCAGAGAATTGATAATTTAAAGAGATCTTATAAACTACCTGATGAAGAAATTGTTTCTAAGCTAATTTCTTTATTTTCCAATGTAGCCTTGATGTGGTATGAATCTGTCCTTTTAGATAACAATCATTATACATAGAATGATTCGAAATCCTTGATTGAGAATCAGTTTGGTGGTTCAAAATTCAGGTTAGCTCAGCAGAGACTGTATGAGAATACTAGATATGTATCCTCCTCTGTTGAAAAGCCCATTGTTTTTCTGATGAAAATAACTAAAATCCTTAGAGAAATTGATCCAAAGTTGGATTATGATATTTGGAGAGATAAAATCTTGTATAAATTACCGAATTCTCTTAGGGATTTGATTGTTGCTAGAACTGAGCATGTAAGGGAAAATTCTTCTTTCATTAATATCTGTAATGAAGTACTACTCAACCATAGATATGAACCAAAGAATTACCTTAGTAAATCTTATAATGATCAGAATAAACCTTTTATAAAGCTCCCAGAAAAATCTGGTAAACCCTCTTCCCCAGTTGCACCTAAAAAATATGCAACAAATACTTGTTATAAATGTAACAAACCGTGGCAGAAGGGTCATGTTTGTGACAAGAAAATTCATCTTGTTGAACAAAATGAAGACACTGATGAAGTTGAACTTGATGTCAATAATTCTTCCAGTGACTGTGAAAGTAATATCTCCTATGACAATGAATCTGTTAAAGATGTTTTAATGTTGGAACATGATGTCCATTATTTAAATAATATATCTGAGGATTGTGTATTGAATTTATCTTCAGTAGAAAATGCTGAGATAATTAAAGATATTACTAACAATTCTATTCCTATATCCCCTTTAAAGGCACCTGTTATCATTAATGGTAAAAATGTTGATGTAGTTCTTGATTCTGGTGCTGGAGGAAGTGTAGTATCTGAAAAAGCTTTGGCTTCAGTGGATAAGGAATATTTGAGTAAATTATTGCCTATAACTTATGAAAAATGGAGAGGATATGGTTCTACCTTATTTCCTATTGGCAAATACAAAACCTCTGTATTTTTCAAATATAATGGTGGTTTTGTCAGAGCTATTTGTGAGTTTGTTGTCATGAAAAATGATAATTTGAGCAATTGGTTTATTATGGGAAATGATATTTTAACCATGTTTGGTTTGAAACTGGACCCAGCAAATAATTGCTTTACCTTAGGAATGAATGGGAAAAGAAAATTCAAAATTTCTTCTCCTAGACCTTCTGGGCATTTGTTGAAATCTTGTAACTCACTGACCCAATGTAAAGGTAGACCAAAAACTGAAATGGATGATTTATTACATGAAATAAATACTGCTTCTTTTGGTGATCAGTTGACTAGTGAGCAAAAAGATTCTATTGTTGCCTCTATTACCTCTTTCCCTATGGCTTTTGCTCATGGGTCTCATGTCTTGGGAATTGTTCAGGAAGAAATGAAGATTACCTTATCCTGTAATTTGAGTGATATTCCTCCTACCCTTAAGAAAAAACCATATCCTGCTTCTCCATCAAAAAGAAAAGATATTGAAGATAATATTGAAACATTATTGAAAATGAATATCATTGAGAAAGTGGATGTCACCCCCAAATATTGTGTCATCTCCCCAGTCTTGATTTCTTATGAAAAAGATAAAGCTAGATTATGTGGAGATTACAGAGCTTTAAATACTTATACTGTTGATGATATTTATCCTTTACCCAGAATTAATTCAATACATGCTACCTTGCAAGGTGCAAAATTTATTAGTTGTCTGGATGGTAATAAAGGTTATCATCAAGTTCCAGTTGAGAAAAATTCTCAAAATTTTTTGCTTATTGCTACTCATATGGGAATATATAAGTATGTTAGGATGCCATTTGGCCCTAAAAATACTCCTTCAGTTTTCCAAAAAGTCATGGATAACACTTTCCATCAAGAAATTATTGAAGGTTGGCTCATGTTTTATATTGATGATATTATTGTTTTTTCTAAAACTTTTGATGAAAATATGATTCACTTGAATAGAGTTTTCCAAAAAATGGATGAAATCAATATGACCTTATCTTTAAAAAAGTATAAATTTGGTTTTCAATCTTTGAAAGTCCTTGGCCATGTTGTGTCAGGCTTACAAATTTGTGTAGACCATAATAAAGTTGCTGCCATTCAAAATGTGAAAGCACCAACTTCTGTAAGAGAAATCCAAAGTTTTTTGGGTATGTGTGGCTATTATAGACAATATATTAAAAATTATCAGGTCATAGCCTTGCCTCTTACAAAACTGACCAGAAAAGATGTTGCTTTTCTCTGGAATAATGACTGTCAAAAAGCTTTTAATACATTGAAAAGTTGCTTAATGACAGCCCCTATATTGGCTCTTCCAGATTTTAACAAGCCATTTGTACTTTATACAGATGCTAGCTTTATTGGTCTGGGAGCTGCCCTTCACCAAAAGCAAATTATTAATGATAAATCCTCAGAGGTTGTAATTTGTTATATTTCAAGAACCTTAAGAAATAGTGAATTGAAATATGGTGTCACTCAATTGGAGTGCTTAGCAGTTGTTTGGGCTCTTGAGAAACTTCATTACTACTTGGATGACCAAAAATTTGAGTTGGTAACTGACTGTAGTGCTGTGAAATCTCTCTTAAACCTCAAAACACCTAACAGACATATGTTCAGGTGGCAACTTGCTGTTCAAGAATACAGAGGAAGGATGACTATTATCCATAGAGCTGGAAATGTTCATTCTAATGTTGATATGCTCTCCAGATTGCCTCTGCCAAATAATGACTCCAATCCTGCTTATGTACCTGAAGATGATACTGTTCATATACATGGTATATTTATAGTTGATATGGAAGAAGAGTTATTACAGTTAATACTGGATTCATATGATAAAGATTCTGACTTAAATAAATTAGTTACTATTTTGAATGATCCTAAGAATTCTTCAATTCAAGAATTAATAAAAACTCTTCCTGCAAAGTACCAAAATGCTTTAAGTAAAGGAAAGTTTTCTATTGAAGATGGTTATATATATTATAGGAGGAAGCTTACCAATGTAATTGTTATTCCTCCTTCAATGAAAGAAACTATCCTCAAACTTTGTCATGATGACATATTAGCTGGTCATTTTGATCTTGAAAAAACATTGATTAGAATCAAAAACACTGCATGTTGGGCTAATATGTCTGAAGACACAAAATTATATGTTGAATCTTGTGATTCCTTCCAAAAATCTAAAAGGTTAACAGGTAAGAGAGCAGGGTTATTACAACATATTGAAGCACCTAGTGCTCCCTGGAAAAATTATTAATATAGATTTTGTCACTGGTCTTCCTGTTGCAGGTAAAGACAGCTTTAACTCTTGTTGGGTAATAGTGGATAGATTCACTAGAATGTGCAAATTTATTCCAACCCACAAAGATGTATCCACCAAAGAATTTGCTTTCTTATGGTGGTCTTACATGTTTAGTATTATTGGTTTTCCAAAAGCCATTATCTCTGATAGGGATCCAAAATTTACTTCTGAGTTTTGGACCTCTTTGATGGATATTTGTGGCTGTGAGTTAAAATTGTCTACAGCTCACCATCCTCAGACTGATGGTCTAGCTGAAAGAATGATTCAAACTCTGGAAGATATGATTAGAAGGTATTGTGCCTTTGGTTTAGAATATAAAGACAATGACAGATTTACTCATGATTGGGTCACTCTTTTGCCTGGTCTTGAATTTGCATATAATAGCACTGTTCATTCTGTCACTGAGAAAAAGCCTTTTGAGCTTTGGTTAGGTTATGTCCCAAACACTCCTGCTCAGATTCTCAATAATAAATTACCTAAGTTGGAACTACACCCTGGTGTAAAATCTTTTATGCAAATGCAACAGCTATGCAGAAAACATGCTCAGAGTTGTATTGATAAAGCAGTTGAATATGAAAAGAAAAGATGGGATAAATCCCATAAAGAATACACATTTAACAAGGGTGATGAGGTGTTGATCTCTACTGTCCATTTCAATTTACAAGGTAACCACAAATTAAAAGATCCTTTTGTAGGACCATTTGTTGTTAAAAGAATGGTTGGTGATAATGCAGTAGAAGTTGTATTGTATTCTCCATATGATAGGAAACATCCTGTCTTTCCCATTTCTTTACTTAAACCTTATACTTCCAACAGTGACTTATTTCCAAAAAGAAGAGGAAGACCTAAGAAGAACCCTCAGGAAGTCACAGAAACAGCAGAAATTGATAAAATTCTCAATGATAGAATTATCACTTCTGAGAGAGGTACTGAATATTTATTGAGATATAAGAACAAATCATCTGAACATGATGCATGGATACCTGGCAAGGAAATTTCAAATCTGCCTGCTCTGTTGAAAAAATACAAAAAGAAAAAATCTTAGCATTTTTTTTTATTGTTTTTTTAGAGTGAGGGAGTGTCAGCCAGGCTATTTCAGGAGTCCAGTAAATGATATATAAATTATAAAACCTTAAAGAGTGGGTAAGACTTGTATTTAATGAATATAACTTAATATTTTTATTGCATAATGAAATTATATAAGAATTTTATTATATACAAGTGTTACATTAAATTTATTGGTTATATATATTTTTATATACAATTAAATTGAGCATAATATAATATATTCTAAAAATAATGGCGCATTTTTATGTATTTAATAATTATAAATTTATATTTAATTAATTAAAAAACATATATTATAATTACAAGTGTAAAATTGATTTATAATATATTTAAATTAATTATTTAAATTTATATATTAAATAACACCTCTCATATAAAACTAAACAATAATTAATGACACTTCTTTTGACCCTTAATTGTGTTAGAAAAAAAACAAATAAATTAATTTATACTAAATTGAGATTAATTACATGTTTTGTTGCGTCAAAGTATTTTTTGTTTCACTTAAAATATCCTTTAATCAGATTGTACCATCTGTTTGGAATTATATTTCTCATAGTTCCTATGTTCCAATCTTGTTTAGTTATTCACTATTGTCACTTACTGATTTGGGAATTAATGGCGGGGAAATTGGATTCTTAATTGGGCTTTTAATTATTTGTTTCATGTTTTTCTCTATATTGTTATGTTTCATTTACTCTTTTGATATATTTGTTTTATTCCATTCTAATCATTGTATTTACAAATATAGTAGCGCTTCAGAGGACCCATTGCCTATAAAAGGGCCTTGGATAATCCCCTGTAGCCTCATCACTTATTACACACTCAACAAATTAAATAACCAATTTATTACGTTTATATTTTTTTATTAGTAATACAAATCTAATTTAAATTCTATACAACAAATCAAAGGTTGCTTTAAGTCTGATAGTAATTAAAATTGTTTGCCGCGCAGAACCCTTACATTTAATAATATTACTGTTAATAAAATCTAAGTTTTTGTCACCTCTCAAAGTTGCTCACCGTTGTTTCCCTCTCAAATAAATTAAATATATATTTTTTGGTTTACTTCTTTATTTTCCCTTGTCCTCCTCCTTCTCTCCTCCTTTTTCTCCTATTTTTCCTACCTCTTCTAGACGACTGACCAACATATATCGTATTCTCTTTATATATTATATATATATTATATATTATCTGCTTAATAAGATGTAGTTCATGAAGCAATACATACATCAACAGAATTTTAGTTCAAATATGTATAGCATAGCTTCATTATATTTTTTTGTTTCATATAATGAAGTTCACAAAGAAATATATGTCAATTGCATTTAATAAAAAAAATATAAATATAGATATATATTGGTTTTTTTATATTTTTATAAATATTAATATATATAGATTTCAATATTAGTTTCTTTATATTTTTTCTGTTTTATATGATGAAGCTCATGAAGAAATATATATATCAATATCAAAATAAATATCATAGTTTCTTTATATATTATATATTATCTGATTCTTATGATGAAGTTCATTAAGCAATATATACATCAAATGAATTTTAGTACAAATATGTATATCATAGTTTAATTATATTTTTTCTGCTTCATATGATGAAGTCCATGAAGAAATATATATCAATTGCATTTAATAACAAATATAAATATATATATATATTTGTATCAATATTAATATATATAGATTTCAAAGTGTTAAAAAATAAATAAAAGAGAAAAAAAGAAAAAAAAGACTTACTATAAATTAGTGGAGGTTGGGTGATGTCCAAGGTAGTGAAGGTGGATGTGGGTGTTGTGGGAGGTGATCAAGTGGGTGGAGGCGGAGGTGGGAAATTTTGGAAAGGGGGGGAAGTGTTAAAAAAATAAAAATAAAAAATAAACTTACAATAAATTAGTGGAGGTGGGGTGATTGCAAAGTGGTTAAGGTGGATGTGGGTGTTGCGGGAGGTGATTGAGTGGGTGGAGGCTAGCTGTGAGGGGTGAGGTGAGGATTAAAAGAAAAAAATAAAAAAAATACTTACAAATATCAAGGATGAAAGTTTTGATCAGGGAAAAGGGTAAAAATACTGGGTGAAAGTGGAGTGGAATAAAAAATGGGAATAAAAAAAACTAATGAAAACTTACCAGGGTGGACCAAGGAGGAGTAGCGTGGGTATGTGTGATTTGGAGGGGTGAAGCTGGAGTTGGTGAAAGGGTGGTGGGGGGGAGTTTAGGTTAGCGGCTGAATATGCTAAGTTCTATGAACACAGGGTACCAGTTCTTTTATATATATAGATTTGAACCTTAAATTATTTTCAATATATTGGCTGTAGTACTCAATGATTGTGTAAGGTTTTATAATACAATTTCTGTATAATTGTTTGAGTTTTTAGAGAATTCTTCCAATTTTTCAATTCTTAATAACAATTTGCTAATGATTTTTGATTCCTTTGGATTCTCTTTCAATAAATATTCAATTTTTTCCATATAAAACTCAGAAGACTCATCATCTGGCTCAGGATTTACTTTATTTTGTTCCATTTTAATATGACAATTATTATCCGGGTGATCAATAAAACTATGTAAATTGTCACCATGTAAAGACAAATTAATATCAAATGAAAGATTTTTTAAATCTTTATCAATTATATCTAATAAATCTCTATCAATCTCATTACTTATGAGTAATTTGCTGTTAGTGTCATATAATTGATCATGAGAATATGGATGACTTATCAAGGTCTTATTCCATTTTCTATACCTCTCCTTGCCTTTCCCCTATAAGGGTAACTTCTAGATCCCTGCTTTGGAGGGTTGTTGTAATTTTTGGCATACCAGTCCCACTTCCACTTTCTGACTGTGTTCTTTTGATCCTCTTCTTAGGCTGAAGGTGTTTCTGTTGCCGCTGTGGAATTGTTTGATACAAAAGTTGTTGGTTGAGCCTTTAGTCCCACTAGAGCTTGTTTGACTTATATAAAACCCTGTGTGGCTCATTTCTCCAGATTGCTCATCTGGTCTGCTATATTGATGAATCTTATTTTTAGGGTGTTTAGAAGAGTGGATAGGGAGTGAATCTGTTCTTGAAAAGTATTTTTTGTTTTCTTTATTGATACTAGTTTTAAAAGTCTTTCCATTTCCTCCAGAGACATCTGTGGAGTGTTTCTGTTGGTGGGAGAATCCTAGCCCTCCATTTTAATGTCCTTTAACAGGTATTTCAGTTCTAGGTCTTAAGTTATAAGGTTTCTCCTTATTACTCACAATTTCATTGTTGTTTTCACACATTTTTACGTGGAACTTAAATAAAAAATTGAAATATGAGATATTTAAACTTCAAAAAGAATTTTTCTCAGTATTAATTAGAACTACTGAAGACAATTTAATTTCTTACTTGTTGGTATTAGGTGTATTTATAAGTGCAAAAAGTCAAATATGCTTTTATGTGGTCACTTGATATAACTGGTCTACAATATGTAGCTGTGTTTTGTATTTAAAAAATTAATTTGTCATTTCTATATATATAAAGAGTTTTAAAAACCAAAAAAAAGTGATAAATAGTCCTGTTAAAAGAAAATAATTAATCAGTTTTTATTATATGGTTAATTATCTGCAAATATCACCAAATTAATTGGTCTATTGACAGAATCCCACTAAGAAAAATTTTTATGTTAAATTAGTTGTAAAATTGTTGATTCAATATCATAATTTTATTATATAACAGGGCTTCTTTTTTTGAAATCACTATATAAGTGACCTCAACCTGTTGTAATTATCTGAATATTTCTATATGGATTTTATTTACATGTAGCCTCTTTGTGAATATTTTACTTACTGGAAGATAACCAACAGAGTTCTTGAGGAAAGTTCCCCAATTTTCATGCTGAGTTCAAGTACAGAGACATGAAATAGCTTGAATGATCAGTTGTCTAGAATATTTTAATGGTCCTATATGAATACTGTAGTACAAATACAATAAGTATTAAAAAGGGTCTCAGTAATTTAAATCTCACTAATTATATATGGCTTACAATCTTATAGTTGGTAGAAAAATAGATGTAATAATTCAGATACTATCCAAAGACTTTATAAGTACTATTTATATGTATTGTAATTGTATTGGTTATATATTTGATTGTAATGATAAAGAATGTAGAAAACAAGACCAAAAACCCCCTCCTTTTATACCCAATAATTCCTCCAATAAACCCCTTGACTTACCAGCCCTATACATGGCTAATAATGCCTCATTATATCTAATACACCTGTCCAAAAACATTAAGAGTGACCAATAACATATATAGAATGATATCACCAGCCAAAATCCTGTAGTAACAGGGATAATCCATCAAAAATAAAGAATAAGCAAAAAAGAGAGTGCATGCATGTAATAACTTAAAATTAAAGGCCAAAAAGAGAAATAATAACACAACATATTACACAATATTAAGGGGGATCAACAGTAGAAATTATGGGGTTAATTATTTCAAATTACTACATGAATTCTTCATCCAAAAATTACCAATATTGACTGAGAAATCACTGAAAATCCCCAAAAATGGTATGAGATGTGGGGTAACTACATGCAGTCCTTGGCAGGCGCTTTCATGAGTAAATCCTGGACTAATTTAGGCTAATTCAGGCATGTTAATGAATAAAAGGTGCCAAGCTTGAGGTTATTAATAAAATTAGTGCATATAATAAGGTCAATGCACCTATAATTAAATTAGGACATTAAATAAGCACCTGTCACCTATTTTAGTGTGTTTCCCCATATTGGGCATATAATGTGGGGTAATTATAGTGTGAAAAGCTAACTTTTCTAAAAAGGAAGCTATTCACACAGGAAAAATTTAGGCAGTATGTGGCCAGTACACAGAAGCCATTTCTGGCATAAAAAACACCAAATTTAAAAAGTGTTATTTTTATGCATTTGAGTAGCTAAATCGATAGTCCTTATGAATACAAATTGATCTGTCAAGGGGAATTTTTAATATTATTTAATTTATAGTGCATATATTCAACTTTTAAGTGATTTTAAGTGCATTTCTTGTTTTTCACATAAAACAAGGAAAAAAACAGCTTTAAGTCTAGTTAAAAATTAAGTAGCCTTATATTTAAGGTTCTTAAAATTACCTTAGCATATTCCAGCTTAATATTCACCAGGCAATATTTGGGGGGGACTTGCTAGCAAGTCCTCAACTTGAATATAGATGGAACACAGATGGAACTCAGACTGAACCTATAATGAACTGATACTGAACTTTACTTTGAACTCATATTGAGCTCTTAACCAAGGATGAATGATACTTGCTGAAATAATATTGAGAGTTTAATGAAAAAATTAATAGAAATACAAAGTTGGGGAGCTTAAGAATCTGATAAATCAACAGTATCTTTTAATAAAACACAATTTAATTCTATTTTTGAATCTCACTTTATCAGTAAAAAGACTGAAAATCATAGTACTTATTAAAAAATTATTACTTCTAAGCTTTCCAATGAGTTAATTAACTTTTTGAGGAAGATATAAAATTATATATGTGGCTCTTTTTGTTGAAAACTCTTTTTAACCCTGAATTTGAAGATTTGGTTTTTAATTTTAATCCATATTTCCTGATTCTTTATTACATGTATTTTTATATTTTTTTGTTCATTCAATATAATTATTTTCAATTCAGTTGAGTTATCAAAAAAATATCGAACCATCAAATATCTTATATTTTTACTTCTAAAATACCATTGAACCACATATAACTAAACAAAAAGAATTATCAATGTGTTTTCTCAATCTCTGACTAAATGAAGTACTCTAATAATTTCCTTATACTAAACACTAATATTTGAGGAATTATTTAATTATAATTCTGTAAAAAAGTATATCTCTTATAATAGTAGATTTTAATCCCACTTTTGAAATTTTCAAATGCAATTCAATGATTAAAATTAAAAAAAATCATTTTTGAACTTTTATTTGTTCTGTTTATTCTTCAAATATTAAGTAGTTTTGCAATAAGCATTTAGTTAACATAATAAATATATGAGATTCCAGAACTTTTCATGATTTAGTTCATTATAATTCTATGAAAATATTGTCAGTTGGTGAGTGGTCTCATGATTGAAAATAATTAATTACTACTCAATGAATTTTACATATGAAAAACTGAAATTCAAACTAGGAGTAAAATTTTAAAGATAAAATACAACAAAAAAGCATAAAATTCTTTAAATTTAATATTAATTCTTAAGTATGCTTCCATGCTATATGGTGGGATAATTGCTATGTCCACCTAGGAATAATCACCATAGATTTTCAAAAGAAGTCTCATGTCAAAAAATGTGGTTCAGGTCAAATTTCTGAGTAAATTTTTGTGATATAACTGAACTTAATAGGTAGAAGTTGAAATTTTTCATCATTATATTAGTTGTTCATTGAATAACTACCATATTATAACTATTATGTAAAAAAGGTACAATAGTTATTTTGAAGTATACTAATATAAAAAAGCTAGTTTAAAAGTGGTTATATTTTCATTAAAATAAATAATGATGCATATTTTAAATGAATAGACAGAATATTTCAATTCTATGTTGTTGATGAACAAATTAAGTAAAAAGTTTCAGGTTTCTTTTTTAGTCTTTGGAAAATAGTTTTTGACAGGATTGATTCACAAATGAACATTTACACATACTTCTTAAATAGAATATATGAGTTAAAAATTTATCAATCATTTATTAGAAAAATGATATTCACACTGATAGGTAAAAATTATATTATTCTTCTATTAAATTTCTAATTCTTTAAAGTAAAATCCCATTGAAGTTATATGTAAACAGAAGATTTTATAAATCTTCTTTTAATTTGCCTTATAAATAAGAAATACTAGAATGAATATATTTAAAAAAATGAATTTGGATAGAGAATATTTCAACTCATCAGTACACATTTAAAACAGAAACTTAAGTTTAAACTTTGAGCTTTTAAAACAATATATATTTATTTGAAATAGATTAATTTAAATTTTTAAAAAGATACCATTTTTACCCTATGAGATTTCCCTTTAATTTACACATGAAAATCAAGAAAAAATGTGAGGCTTTGAAGGATCTATATAATTTGTACTTAAAATGAACAAATTGTTTTTTTGAGTTAGTATGAATCTAAAAAGATGATCTGATACCTTTTTTATATGTTATAGTTGTATTAAAATAATTTTTAGTTATCTTCTTAATCTTTAATGAAGAAAAAAAATCATTTCATAATATTAAAAAATCAACATCCAAATATTTATAGTAAAAAATTTCTCTGAAATGATTCATCATTTGTATTTGTTTCCAGAAATTTTAAGAATTTAATATAAATCATTTTGAGATAAGAATTTACTTATATTTACATTCAAATATATTTAATAAAAATTTTAAAAAATTATAAAGTTTCTCACAGTTTTACTTAGCTTGAACCACAGTCCGAAACAGGATCTCATTGTGAGTTCAATCTAAGTTCCACCAAAATTAAGATATCTTATTTTTGGAAAATGTAGATAGTCATTGAAATGAAAAAACCTTTGTAAAAAAAGAACTCAAAAATTTATTTCTTTTATTTAATAGATTATAAAAAAGATATCGAGGAAGCTAAAATTCTCATTTTATTAAATTTTTGGTTATTATGACTAATTATTATTTCATGTACAGTAATCATAGAACATAAAATAAAGCAAAAGGTTTACTATATATATCAATGTGTTTCATTTTAAATATTTCTTTAAATTTTATTTTTGAATTCAAAAATATTATAAATCTCACTAAAATTGTTCTGAACTAAATTTAAAGCTCTATACATTCATCTAATAAAAGAAAAAAATTGCATTAGCTCAAAATTTAAATATAGGCTTTTCTAATTTTTCCAACTTGTTTCAAATGTTTACCCATTTTATTGGTTCTCCATAGTATGTAAATTCTTAATAAACATTCTGTAAAAGACTTTGTAAAAAATCAAAATAGTATTTAATGGCTAGTTTTTACACTCCTGTAGATCTTCAGTCTTAACTTTTGGTACTTATTACAAAAATTGAATAAACCAATAGCTTGTATGTGTTGAGGGGTATGAATAGTAATAAACCACTTTTACATGTTGTTTTTGATTGTGGAAAATGAGTGCTGAAATCAGACAGGGTGAACTCTGTTCTTTGGCCCAAAGATAGAGTCCACATTCAGTTTTTTTCCACCTTGTTTCACATCCTTTTGATATCTATACATTTCTTTCTCTGCATTTGTATTCCTTATGACTTCATTCCCATATCTCTTCTTCTGATAAAAATTCCAAGGCATTTACTGTAGTATCAAACGTTCATGAGTAAGTTTGCATACTCCTCACCAATCCCCTCCCCTCCTCTTTTACTTTTTACCCCACAACACTACTCTCGCTTCCCTCCTCATCTATACTCACCCCTTCCTCACTCCTTCCTACCCCACCCCACCTCTTTCACCTCCCACCTCAACCTTTCCTTTCAACCCTTTACCCCAACAAGCCATTTTTAAGATATCCTAAACATCTTGCTTCTAAATCCAACCTTCTTCTTCCCCATCCCAACCATTTAACCTCAAAATCATCTTGATCCTTTTGCTGCTCACCCAAACTCTTTGGCTTGTCAATTCACCCCTTTTTTCCATATAGAGGAAGAGGGGTGAGAAGGAGATCAGTTAATGTTATTCATAAAGATATGAGATATATAAGGGTGAAGAAGGGATCAAAAGGGGTGATATGTGTAACAAATTCATTTAGGTGAGGTGAGGTGGTAGGGAGAGGGATGGAGAAGGGGGATACAAGGGATGGTGAGGTGAGAGGACTGGGGAGAGTAGTACTAAATTTAAGAGAGTGAGAGAATGTGTGAGGGGAACCATATGTGAAGCACAAAAGAGGGGAGGGAAGTATTAGGAAGGATAATTTTTAAAGAGAATAAATAATATACACATAAAATAAATTATAGAGATTTGAAAATGAAATGGCAAAAAACAAAACAAAAACTTATAACTATTGTGAAAAACTTTTTAGCCATATATTTTATTCTTGTTGAAATTTGACACATATTTTTTTTCTCTAATGAAGATAACGGTAAATTATTTTTTTGAAAAAATAGTGACAATAAAATATTTTTAAATCTAAAGTTATGGTATAAATATTAAATTTTTTGAATTGTACAATTAACTAAAGTGTTTTTACCATCAATTTTGAGCTTTATGTAGCTTCTACTAATACTTTAAAGCTGGAGAAATAATTAAGAATATATACTTGTACAATGAGAGCAAATATATACTTCAGGAAATTTTTACTAATATAATTTTGATGAAAAGTATCATTTTAATAATTTTTTATTTTGAATTACTTTTTATAGTATTGGGTGATTCCTTTATAAATTGATTAGTAAATAATCTTGTAAAAGCATGAAAAGTGGATTTATTTCAATTTACACAACAATTTTTATATTTTTAAACAAAAAACAAAAAAATGATTTTTCACAATCTTATTGATGTGCCCACTTTTTTTTGGTAGTGGGGTTCACTTACTTCAATATTCCTACAAAAATTCTAGTAAGTCAAGCATCAAGATTTGTTTTTCTAATGATCAAATGTGCTTCACTAAATGTTTGAATTAATTTCAAGTTGTGTTCAAATTAAAATCAATATTTCCTCATGATTGTTTTAACACCACCTCAATGTGTGCTCAATTAGATATGAATTTTGGTTCAAGGTTGCGGACTTACTAGCAAGTCCGCCTCCTATATTGTGTGGTGATTAAGTACATAAGACTTATAAAAGGTGGATATATGCATGTATATAAGGTGTTATAATGGAATATATTGTATTTTATCATACTTTTTACTTATGTATACTGCTTGTGTACTTTTATTTATTGTTCCCATGTATAGTCCATGTGTTTAACATAATTTTCAAGTAATTTTTACTCATTCCTGGGGATATCCAGGCTGACAGACACCCTCTAATGTTTAAATACATGAGAAAATGAAGAATATGGAAATTGGGATTGATTATGATGAGGGATCAGTAATTTCTATCTCAAAAATAATTTTTAAAAGTGTTTCTGATAATATTATTACAGGAAATAGTGATGGAAGAAGAGTTGGATAATCTGGATGTCAAAGTGGAATCAACAGCCCAACAAGTGAAAAAGAATCTAGACATCTCATCACTGTAGAAAGCCAAAAATATCAAACCTTATTATTCAACTGAAGAACTTCCAAAAGGCTTTAAGATAAAAAAAATTGATCTTGGAAACTCAACTGTCCAACATATATCACCAGCTGAAACCTCTTCAAGGGAAAATGGTAATAGTGTCATAGTTTCAAGAAAGGCTGTTTAAAGTAAAAAACATGTCCTAGGAAATGTTTCAGAGACAGATAAAAAAACACTTTCCCATATTTCCTCCACCTAAGTGCCAAAGTCAACCAGAGCAGAATTATCCACCTCATTTTCCAGCAGCTAAAGAAGAAATGGCAGTACCAAAATGGCAGGAAAATCAGCCCCAAAAATACATCCTTTTGATATATATATATATCTTACAATCTCACCTGACTAGGGGCATGAAAGAGTAGGGGGCAGAATCTAGGTACAAAATGGGTAGGGAACTAAGTCGGGGGGAAAACAATGGGCAATTAAAGGTAGAAAAGTAGGGGCTACTGCGAGAGGGGAACATTATTGGGGAATCTGTTTGTGGAAATGAGAAAGGAAGCAACCTGAAGTGTAAAGGGGGAAGGGGGAAAAAGGGAAGAAGAAGAAAATGTAATCTTATTTTTTTAGCAAAATCAGAGATTGCCTTGCACTTAATGAAATGCGCAGGGAAAAAGAGTAGAAAATGTTACAGGGTGTCCTGAGCATTGAGGTGACATAAGGAGCAAAGAGGTGAGGGGGCAGCTTTGAAGCAAAAGAGGTAGTGTTTTAAGGGAGGGTGACCAGAGCGGAATTGGACAAATGTGGTAGCATGTGCTCTTGGAAGAGCTGTCAACACCTTAAAAAAGAAGGGAGGGTTAAACCTACCCCTAAGTTTTCTCAGTGTGTCCCTGTTGGGGGGAGAGTGGAGAAGCAGGTTTGAGTGTGTCTTAATGTATGATTTAAGTGAGGAAAAAAAGGGAGGGGGCATCAAATGAAAGTAGAGACAAAGAAAGGGAAGCCATGTCATGGGAGCCATTGAAAAACATGTCCACCACCTTGTTACCTAGTATCCCCCAGTGACCTAAACACCAGTGGAGAGAAAGGGAAATCTCAACGTTGGCAGATAGGATGGAAAAGACAGAGGAGGCGATTGAATGGAGCAGGGAGGAATTGTATTTTGTGTTGGAGGGGGAGGAAAGGGCCTTGATTGCCAACTGACTGTCAAAGAAAATGGGAAGACAATTATAAAGTGAGTGAAACAGGTTGTTGATGAAAATACACAAGCCAAGAAGGATCCCAAAAATCTCTGACTAAAAGAAAGAGTAGAGGTGTTGGTCACCTAGGCGTGCCATAAACGGTTAGTTCTAGCCCAGGTCAAAAGCAGTAGAAAATGTCCCTGAGTCAGACTTAGACCTATTGGTGTAAATAAGGTAAGATGAGTGGGGTCTGGAAGACATGAATTTGAGGGTCTCAGCACACACCAGGTCCTTGGAGTCACTGATGTTAGCTGAAAAGAGGGGGGAACCAGGGTGGAAATGGGGATGGGTGATGGGAGTCTAAGTTGGAGAGGGAAATTGAGGGAGGGAAAAGGTTGGATTTGGAGAGAATATGGAGCTGGTGTTGATGAACTTTAGGGGAAGGGGAGGAGAGAAGGCATTTAGCCAGGTGAGCCATGGGGTTTGAGGATGGGATAGTGAGGAGCCTTGCCCATGCCTTATTGACAGCTAAATCCAGACAGTTTTTGCAAGGGAGGGAGGATGAGTTGTGCAATAGAAGTTTGACTGGAGTGGAGTGGAAACAACCAAGGGCCCTCCTCAGAGCTCTGTTTTCTACCACCTGCAGGATTCTTATGGTACAAAAGTTCCTCTTTGGATTGTGCCACACAATGGCAGCATAATCTGTTATGGAATGAACTAAAGAGGTAATCAGTGTACAATATTGCTTCAATGGAATACCCCAACCTAATGATGCCAGGTGGTGAATGGAGGCTGCCGCTTGAAGATCAGCTGCAACCAACTTTTTCCGTTTGGGATGAATGACAGGGGGGATTGAGGAGAACCCCAAGCCAGTTCATGGTAGGGGAGGGAGTGAGCATTCTATTATTAAAGGTGAGAGATGGGGGAGAGATTAAAATTTGTTTACGTTTAGTGAAAATCATCTGCTTGGTTTTGGAGAAATCAAAAACTGCGGCATGCTAGGAGCCCCAGACAACCGCTTCTGATCCCAATTTAGTGAGAGTAACTACCACTGCTTCCAGGTCCTTTCTGGCAGACAGGAAAACTATGTCATCAAGGTAGCCAAGGGCAAGTGAATATTTAGAGAGGGATTGAAGGAGTAAAAGGTCAGCATTATAGATTAGGTATAGGAGAGGAGACAAAGAGACCCTTGAGGAAGTCCTTTGGGGGAGAAGGAGACAGGGGATTCGAAGGAGGAGAAGTCAATATTTTTCTTTCTTCCATGCAGAGAATCAATGATAAGTGAAATTAGGTTATGAGGGAGGGGCATTGAGAGGAGAATTTGAGAGATCCTTGTGGTTTTTACTGAAGGGAATGCCCCTTTGAAATCAAGTGAGAGAGCACTGACTACATTACCATTACTCTGCTGGTCTTTAGTCCATGTGAGTAAATGAAGGAGGGAATTGGAGGTACATCTGAAAGGGCCGTCACCATAGTGAGTGTTGGGGAGAAGGTGTTCTGATTCTATTAGGTAAGAGAGGTGTTTAGTAAGGAGGGATTCAAGAAGTTTGCTCATAGTGTTGAGGAGAGCGATGGGGCAATAGGCACCTGGAATGGAGTAGTCAGGGTGACTTGGCTTGGGGATAATTACTGTCCTAGAAATCTTCCATGGAGTGGGGTAGTGTCCCGTGTCAAGACACTTCTGGAAGAGGGGGAGAAGAAGAGCAGCAACTGTGAGGGGGCTACAATGAAGAAGAGAATTTGGGATACCATCTGGTCCATGGGTCCTGCCTTTCTTTGTTTTAAGAAGGGCGGCAGAGATCTCCTGAACTGTGAAGGGGGGTGAGGGGTATTGATGTCAGAAATGTTACAAGGGATAGATGCCACTGAAGAAACTTCAAAAATAAGTCTGGCTTTCAGTAGGTTTTCAGTTACCAGAGAACCATCAGAATCAAGGAGAGGAGGGTTAGAATGAGGGGTATATATGTGAGGGGATGACTTAGCTGGTTTAAACAAGGTGTTGGGTTTCAGGGAGGATAAATATTTTTGGCCGTGTTTTTCACAAAGATACTTGAGTTTTGCACAGAAGACCTTTCTCACTGAGAGAAACTCAGACTCAAAATGTGGAGCAGGGGAGAGCCTCATTTGAAAAAGGGCTCTATAGCAGTTTTTCTTGAGGGGATCCAAGATACCACAATTCCACAATGTGTGACACAAAGAGCTGGGCTGCTGCAGCAGAACAAAGGTTTCCATTAGTTTGATAAATAGGGAAGTGACTTGTTCAGCATCCAAGTCAATAGAAGAGGGGGAGTAGAGAGGGGAAATGGGGGGCAAAAAGGAAAGGGCACAATGGAGAGAGGACTCATCAAACATTTCCAATTCCTAAAGGGTTTCTGTTGAGGGGGAGGGAAGGGGAGTGGAAGGATTTTAGTGATGATAGATCTGTTGTCGGAGAGATGAGAGGAGGAACAGTCTCTGTTGGTGATGCAACTTATAACCCAATCAGCAGCCTTCCCATTTGAAAATACCAGGTCAATCACAGATGTGAAGCACCAGGAGTTGAAAAAGGTTGGGACTGCAGGTTGGGAGACAAGAGACATAGCAAGGTCAGAGAGGGAGTCTTTTAAAAAGAAGGACTCTTGATGGTTTGAATGATGCTTGGACGGGTCTTCCCAAATGTCATGATGAAAATAAGAGTCAGAAAAAAGGAAAATGGGGAGATGATAGAATGGATGAATAGAGGGGAAGATAAATTGTGAAGTGGAGAAGGAGGCAGGGGAGTTGTAGAGGTTAGCGCAGATAATTGGGGTTGGGGAGAGGTTTATTTGGAGGAGAGTGAAGTCAAGTGAGGGACTTGGGATTGAAGTAAAGAGATGGATGGGCAGTCTTTTGTTGATGTAGAAGCAACAGCAAATGGGGGAAGAGGTGGGGAGGAAGGGGAGTGAAGGGGAGAGATCAGGTGCCATCCCCTGGCTGGAGTGGGAGAGAAGTGGTCAGGGGAGAGGAAAAGCTCCTGAAATGCAAGAATGTCAAAATGGTTAGTGCTTGGGTCATTAAACAGGGAGTGAAAAACATAGAATGATCTGTGAAAATTGAGTTAGAAGAAAGTGAAAAATGGGGAAGAGGTTGGGGATTTTGCAGTGTGGTCTCCATTCATGAGTGATTATGGGGGCAGGACAGCAGGTGGGGGAGGTGGAAGATAGGGGGAGAAGTCAGAGGATTTTTGAGAAGGAGGGGGAGAGTTGTGAGGGAATTCTTGAGAGGGTAATCATGGGGCAAAGAGTCAACACAGCAAAAGCAGACTGGTGATGACAGCTTTGGTGCTTTGCATAGTTTGGTGCTGTGGTGACCAGCAAAGTTGGAGCATTGTGGGGGGAGAGAAAAGTGAATTGACAGGTGACCCCTGCCCCAGAGCTGTAAACAGGTGCTTCTATCATTGATGAAAGCCTCAGTGCGACAAATCTGCACTTAAACAACAAGAGGGGAAGGGGGAAAGGGGGAAGCAAGGAGGTCAGCATCTTATTTGTCATGAAGATGTAGGATTACAGATGAGTGATTCTCCATGGCCCTGGCTTCAGGGAGCCTTAACCAGGAGATCCTGTACAGGTATTTGAGGGAAGCTGGATTATCTTCAATCAAGGAATTAACACAAGACTGGTTGTTGAGGTCAAAATAAGTTGGAATTCTGTGGGTGACAACAGGGAATGTGGGGGGTTTGTAGATTAATCCTTGAGGGAGCCATTCTTGCCAAGAACTGGTGAGGATGGTTTGGTTGTCCGTTGAGTTCATGATAATTTTCAAGTTGTTTGACCTGTGGCGCATCACACCCTTAACGCAGATAGCAGCATTGGAGGAGGGATTAACAATTTTTTTGGAGGTAATCCAGTTGTTGATGAAAAAGATCAAAATGGGATTTTGCAGGTCGCTCAAAACAGGTGATACTGGGTTGGATTATTTAACTGTAAAGATGGGGGGCCAGGGCAAGGGAGGGGTGCAGGGTAGTGGCCAGAAGGGGGGGTGTCAGTGTATCTAGTATATAAGTATGATTTAATAGTATTTATTAATAGTCCTAATAATTATTTATAAACTATTTAGTGATTAAACCTCAGGGGAAGACTAATAAAATAGTTATACTCAAATAAAACTCACAATACTTGAATTTAAATGTGTGCTAGTGGTGGAAAATAGATAAATAGAATATAGTTATAGCTTATATAGTGATAATATAAATTTATAAAGGCTTTATAATATATTTCTAAATGACAAAAATTGTGTTTAAATATTTTATTGTATTGTAGTAAATAAGTGATGTCTAATAACTGTCAAAATCCTCCCTTAATTATACCAAAATCCACTGGAGTGCACAGACCTTCAATCCAGATTATGTCACTGTTATCCCCGGAAATTGCAGCAATGTGAGGGCCCATCACCTCCCCATGGCATCCACGTCAAGAAGATTCAACACCCAGACCACCAGTAAGGACCCTCCATCACAATTAATGATAACACAGACCCATACCATAAATAGAATAAACAGATAAAAGCAGATACCATAAAGAAACAGGTAAAATAACTCATCCAAAGAGTATATAGTGAAACCCAAAGCATATAAAGAAACCAAATAAAGTGTCCAAGCTCCCAATAACATCCCCAATCATCCATATTAACCCAGTAATCATATCCCAACCCATAAATCTGTGAAAATCTATCCAAGGAAGCAGATTAACTTGTCTAAACTGGATATATGCACCTGAAATAGGTGTATATGCTTGTGTAGGCGTTGTGAGTCCACTGAATTGGTCCATATGACCTAAAATAAGCAGAAAAAAAAATGATATAGGCTATTAAGAGGCTAAAACCCACTTATAGACCTAAATATACATAATATACTGCATATTTCACTGAATATGAGATTTATGTATACTTATAAGCTTATGTATCTCAATAATCACTTAATATCACTTAAGATAAATATATTATGACTCCATTAACACCTTAATAAGTATTTTTAGGCTATGGATAAGCTATTTAAACTACTATAAGCTATATAATAGTGTAATAATTATATATATATGTATTATAAATATATATATAAGTGTTTTAACCTTATTTTTAAGATATAAGCTTAATTTATTTAAGGTTATCTTATTTTAAACATAAGAATTACTCAGTCCTGGGGATAACTAGTCTGACACTCCCTCACCCAAAAAGAAAATAAAAAAATGTTAAGACATTTTAATTAATAGTAAGGAGTGAATAGAAAAGTTTTTAAATTTTCTATAATACATATACTGAATAAGCAGTATTATTTTAATTAAATTTTTTTCAAGAGGTTTTTAAGATCAGATATTTCATTTTCTGGAATCCACTGGCCATATTCACTTGATTTATTTTTAAATCTTAATAGATACTCAACTCCCTTTTCTTTAGTAAGGTGTCCCTTTTTAAGTATCTTTTCAATTTCTGCCTTTTCAACTATTTCTTCAGGTTGCTGTTTATGCCTTCCTGATCTTCTTGGAAATAGAGCAGTATCATTAGAATGGTATGGTTTTATAAGATATATAAGAAATACTGGATGTTTTCTATCATATGGTGGATATAGAATAACCTCAACAGCATTGTTACCAACAATCTTTTTAACTACAGATGGTCCAGGAACGGATCCTTCAATTTAACATTACCATTTAAATTAAAATGTAGTGTAGAAATAAGGACTTCATCACCCTCTTTGAATATTTTTTCTTTATCGGTGTAGACAATCCTATAGTACTAGCTATAGGCCTTGACCAAGGGAGTTGGAGAAAAACCAGAGAGAAAATCCCCTGTCCCTTTAGAAAAATTGAGTGAGATTTACTTGCTAAAGTATGTTGGTTCCTGTTTTGCTAAACTCCCTTTTAAACACACTTGACTGCTTGATGAGCCAAGAAAGTAGTCCCCAGGTAGACTACCAGACCATAGAACTGAAATGTAGAACAAAGTCCACACCAGAGACAGCAAAGATACTTGATGTAGGCTGCAAATCCACATCAGAGACAGCAATAATACTTGCTATATCTTGCAAGACTATAACAGAGAAAAAAGTTGCCAAAGTTAAGTTAAATGAAGAACTTACTTGCAACAAACACAGCCAATTGTGGCAAGAAAACAGTGAAAACTGAGTGAGGAACAAGGATATCACCTCCGGATGGTTGTATGATGATTAAGGTTGCCCCAAACTGTCTTATTCACTATGTACACACAGACCACTAACTAAGAGCCCATGCGCACCCACCAAATTGCTTAAAAAACCCTCCTGAAGCGCTCCCCAACCTCCTAAAACAGAGGCGGACGGGCCGCCTGACGTCAGAGATGCCGCCTGAAGTGGCCTGGCCTCCCTGAAGCCAGAAAACCAACAAAAACCACTAATCTACTTAGAAAAATTAGCTACAACTACTAAAACCTTTAAAACACAGAATTTCACTATAACAACATTGAGACATGAAATATAGAGAAAAATTAACTCTATCCAATGGTACTAAGCACTTAACCCTAAGATTTAAGGTTAACCCGTAAAACACAAAAAACAAAATTAAACAGCAATCTTTTATAAATGAAAAATGAGGAAATGACCCCTTAAAACTCAGAATATGAAAAATGTCTACAAGACATAAAATATAGAGAAAAACCAGGACTATCCAATGATAGTACCCACATACCCGCAGACCAAATATCCATGGAATAAAACCAGAAAAATACCCAATTCCTTAACAGATGTGAATTAAGACATGCACAAACAGCGCCAAATCACACAGCAAAGGCCCCTGCCAATGTTGGAAGACCACAACGCAATGTAAATTTAAATGTGATGAGTGTATGTTTTTTAGCTACGTGAAACATGGTAGCTAGAATTATGTGGCGTCAATTTTTTTTAGATGTGAAATTCAGTGTTCCACAAATGTTCATCTGTACAATATGCAGCCAAGTAAATTCTAGCTGAAATTAGTATATGCATAGGAAAAAATGATCATGCTGTGTACAGTGCCTTGGCAACATCATTCTTGTAATTTAGATGAAGTTTATCATATGACTTGGAGAGCTGCATTTTTTTGAAAATGAGATCAGTGAAAATTCATGATATCTACATCTGTTTGCCACCCAATTTCTTTTTCCTTTCTCTTTCTCACTTACCTTTTTCAAAAATTATCGATCATATTTTTGCTTTATCATTTTGAATTATTGGTACTATTTTCTTGACCTTATCTGATTACCGGTAAGCAAATTTTTATTGCTATTGCATTTCATATCATTTTGGTTTGTTACTCTTTTTTACACTTTTGACAAGTTAATCTAATGATTCTAATTCTGAATTTATTTTTATGGTATCTTTTACAGTACCCTTTTGATTCATTATAAAAAAATTCTTTTTCAGTTAACTTAAAGTTTTTTTATTTGTTTGTCAATTTACTTTTCTTTATTCCTTATCAAAAATGTTCAATTTATTTATCTAACCAATTATTTTTTAAAACAGTGATTATAAAATAAACTTTATAATTAATTTTGATCAATCAGCTACAAATGGAAGAAGATTTTATAGACATGTAAGTTCATGTTTTGCTTATCATTTTTCTATATTTCTTTAATACTTTCTCAACCATTATATTATTAATATGAAAAGTAAAACATCATCTCGTACTTGCTGAAAGCATACAGGATAATGTTTTGCTTTTCATAATAATAATTAGATTGTTTGTACTTTACCTTTAATTTATTGATTTTTAAGTTGTTTCAAAGTCTCGTACTTGCTGAAAGCATACAGGACAATGCTACAATTTAAAAATTAATAATTTATTGAAGTATAAATTTCTAAGTCAATATACTGGTCAGAGCAAGATTTTTCATTTTATATATGTGGATATGATAATTCTGTAAATTTTTTAATATTACTAGTGTATTGGAGTTATACTTTCATTATATTATTAATATTAAATGTAGAGCCAAATCTCGTACTTGCTGAATGCATACAGGATAAAGCTATACTCTTTATATGTATAATTTAATAAAGTATACCTTTGAAACACTTTCTTAATATTTGAAATAAAGAAAATTATATAAATTTACTAATATGTAGATATGCTAACTTTTGTATTTCTAATATTGAAGATATGATAAAGTTAAAGGTATCATTGACTGATAATTGAAATTATGTTACTATTTTCTAATTTTTTATTTTTTTCTATTTTAAATCAAAATTGAATTCTCTTAGGATTGAACCATCAATGAGTAACAATTTGAAAAAAAAAACGGCCAGGGAAGAACTCTAACAATAGGTGGGCAAAAGACATTGCTACTGGAATGAAACTTGTAAACGCTCTTGGAATGGATACGAATGGGAAGAAGCCACATTTCTATGCACAATCTTATGCAAATAATATGACAGATTGCAATAATTATTACAATTGTTTTCCTGGATGTAGTATTTATAAACCAGAAGGTGTATTAATACCTAATGTTCTTGTGCAGACTTTTGAAATTCATGAGCTCAAAGAACTAGATATGTTAGAAGCTACGGTGCAATGCATTAAGGATCTTTCTTACTGTGAACATGAAATTAAAAATAATGGTTATCATCGAAGAGCTGGTGGTTTTGGAAAAATGTTTGGTGGTCGCTTTATTTTAGATAGGAAGAAATCTTTATATATTCGTAAGTATTACTTTTTTTAATTTAAATACTGAATTTTTGAATGCTTTTCCTTGCAGATGAATACACTGATGATATTGTACAAACGGATGAATATAAAAAACGAATGAAGAGGATTGCAATGTACTTTGAATATTTTTTTAAAAAAATATCATATGTAAAGTACAACAAGGCAACTAATCTTTGTGCAAAACTTAGTATTCCTGGATTTTCAAAAGTTTCTAGTGAAGAAGAGGGTGTACCATTTGCTAGTAATTTAACTTGGACATCTGGAGCGAATGGTAATGGGTTCTCCAATGAGGTTCATCTCGATAAGGATGCAAGTGAGTATACTTTAGGAATATTTTTTCCTAAAGATACAGAAAACAATACCATTCATATGAAGTATGATAAGACCCAACCATGACAAAGAGGTGGAGAACTTATGTTTCCCGAAATTTGAAGTAAAATCAACTTTGAAGCAACTAATGGAATAACAGTGACATTATGGCCTGCCAATCAACTAAGGCATTTTACCTCAAGATGTCACCGAATTCCTGGCTTCACTAGGATAGGTTCTTCTATTCAAATCAGCACTAGACTTTTTCATGCTATAGAAGAGCTTAATGTTTTTGATATTGATATTTCAGAGTACTTGGAAATTAAAGAAGAAAAAGATAGGTATAAATATTTGATTAGTGCTTTGAGAGTTTTTTTAAAAAGAGATGACTTAATAGAGGAAGAAATAAATTCAGCAAAGTATTATTTATCTAATTTTAAGACAAATCTAAAAAATCTAGATATTTAAATATTTAAAATTTATATTATATATACACAACTTAATGCAAAATTAAACATGATAAATACTGGGAGTAGCTGTAACATTTTCAGTTTTGATAATTATAGTATTATCTATTTTTTTTATTTGTGAAATAAAATATTTTTTTTCATAATTTTATAAGAAAATTTGATTTACTTTTGAGGAAATATATAATTTGTGAAATCTTTAAATGTCATTTTTATTAAATTGGTAGCAAAGGTTCTAAAATAAAAAAACTATAATAAAGAGTTTGAAACATATTAGCCATAAAAATGTGCTTTTAAGGCTACCAACTTAACTGTATAGTATTTTAGGTCAAACAGGCTTATTAATAAAAAATTTAATAATAAAGAGTTGATGAAAGAATTTTGAATCAATAATAGATTAAATTGTATTTTTTTAAGAATGTACTCATTTAATTATTTAAATTGTTATACTTCTGATTAAAAATGTTACACTCAACGAAAATATTTGTAATAATTAATAGATTATATAATATTAATGGTAAAGTAACAAAACTAGAGCAGTTATCATATTTTTATATAAACAATAAAATATTTAAGAATTTAATACAAGTATTTGAAATCATATAAGTAGATTTTAAAATCTTTGTTATTGCTGGACTTACAATAATTTTTTTTAATAATTAATTTAGAAAATTATGTCAAAGGTTACTTAATCAATTTCAAAGATGGTCACATTTTTGATGTATTTGAAGTAAAATAACTTGAATTATACAAGATAAATCATATAGACATAACTTTATTTATTTAAATGTTGGAATATTAATTTATTGAAAGGCTATGTTTAGCAAAAAAAGGTGATACTGGCTGGATGGAGCTCCAGTGATTAAGAAAATCTGCAGAAATAGCTCTAGCGATTCCCGGAGGACTTGGGGTATCAAATTTTAAAGGAAATGGATCACACTTGCCTATAAAAGGTTTTATTAATGTTAAAATATAGTTATTTAAATTTTTCCAAATTATTTCTTCCATCAAATGATTTTTTATTTCATGTAAATTAAGAAACTTAACTTCTGATATTACCTCCAAGAAATCAGCTGCTGAAGCCAATCTATGATCTTGAGAGCTCAGAAATAAAACACGGACACCATCAATTATATAGAATATGAAAGATTGATATCGGTGGTGGGAGTATTCATAATTTATTTTGTTTAGTGAAGCCTTTTGTTTCTGTCTCATTATAGTCAGTTCAGTATTTTCGTTTTTCTCACTTGATTGTTGAGCTTTGCTAGTCTTGCCACTTGATATTGTTGCAGCACAATATTTTGATTTAAGAATGATAATTGACATAATTATATCAATGATAATATTGCTGATTTGAAGAAGAGTTGACATTGATATATCATGGGTTTGAAGTGCAGTGGGACCAACTTCTAAGCCAACAGCAATCGGACTCTTCAGATTTGAAAGGTGAGCTAGAAGCTGAAGACCACGTTCAATTGGACAATCTGAGTTAATGTTTTGATGTGATGGAAGCTGGCTGAATTCATGTGCGGTCAGATAAAGTGAAGATGATATAAGAGATACCCATGAAGAACGGCAGTGGTCACTTGGGATCATTAATCTCATGAGCATTCGGATAAGATTGGATTCAGGGTTATCCGTTTTCTTTTTTGAGGAAAGAATTTCAGTATTTAAACCATCAGGATCACATAAATCTTCCATTTTTTTGAAATCAATATTATCGAGTACCCATAGCTGTGAGCTATCAATCTCTAAAAAAATATTTGCTACAAAAGGAAAAAAAATAAGTGAAAGAACAAAAGTCAAGACTAAAAATTATGGTTACTTACATAACTCAGTAAGTTTTGAAAGCCAATCTTCTCCACAAGATTTTTCCCAATGAAAAGTAAACATTTGAATTATTAACATGGGTTCTTGGGAAAAAGTAGAAGAGCGTAATTCGAGGAGAGTAACAATTTCCAACCACGACCTGAGGACCTTTTCCGTGCTGATTCTACCTTTATAAAGATTATGAATTTTACAGAATTCCTCCTGAAAATCAGAGTATTTTAGAACTGAGGGTGAATAAGTTAGAGGTTTTTTTGATATCTTGATTGGAGTTGATTTCATTGGTAGAGAAGCTTTCAAAGTGGTCAAAGTAGGTAATTTAGGAGGTGATGGGTATTGCTTCTTAGAAATGAAGGAATTCGGTGATGAGCTGTTTGAATCATCATCTTTATCAAACATATTGTCATGTCTTGAAGAAGATTTTTAATTTTGCTTTTTTTGATGAACAAGCATAGCTTCATATTCTGACAGTTCATCATCGCTATTTTCATTGCTCTTTTCATCATCTTCATCAGGGAGAGGGCGTTTATGGATGGAACAATCTACAGCAGGTGAGTTTCTGGTAAAAAATATCAAAAAAAAGATAAAAAGTACAATATGTAAGCAATAAAAGAGATATATGATAGAATTTTAAAGATAAAAGAATAACAATAAAAAAAAAGGAAACAAGAATATACTCATTATCAAAGCCTTTGCTTTTTTTTTGAGATTTATTATTTGATACATCGGAAAATTCATTAGCAGAAGCCGGTTTAATACGTCGAACAAAAGAGGAGCCTTGGGATAATCTCTTTTTCTTGGAGTGGATAACAGGTGTTTCAAGATTTTCCTTAGAAGTTGAAGCATGAGTTAAATCTGATGGTTCATCTGTCTCGTCATCATCCCTAATGACAATAATTTCCTCAGGAGGAATCATACCCTCCTCGTAAGCTACAAATATATATGAAGAAAAAAAATATTAATAATCTTATCTACTAATTTAAAAGGAGACAAAAAAGGTGAAGAACATACATTTTTCAAGGCTTTTCACATATTGGAGTAAGTCATTACAAGGGTTAGATAAATATGAAGGAGAAGGATTATTGTTAAGGATCTTGAAAAGTTCTTCTGTTTTATCTCTAGCCAATTCAAGTAAATTGCGATACTGAACTCTTGTTATTTCCTGCCTCTCATTGCTAAGTACAGGAGGGTTAGGTGCCATGCCATGTGGCAGACATGGTGCAAGCTCAAAAGCTTCAAAGCGAGTATCAATCAGAGAGTGGGATGAAACACATTCGGGTGCTGGAAAATCAATTTTTTGAAAAAAAAAGATATAGAACATAAGTGAAATATATAAATTAAGAGAGAGGAACATGATATACATATAAAGTGGAGGTGTAGGATTTTGTATACTAGACATATTGATTAATGAATATTAAAAAAAAGTATTCGATATCAAAAAATTATGATGTAATATGATTAATAATTATAAGAAACTCTATTCTAGAAAATTGAAGTTGATAATTTAATAGGATAAAAAATTGAATAAGATTAAAATTTAAGTGAGGATGAAAGAAACAGAAAACATAAAGAGGGGGATTTTATATTATTTGAGCTTTTTTTAACATATATTATTCATAGTGGGGTAAACTGAGTAACATGCTAAATCACAATCTGTTTATATTGAAGCAAAATTTGATGTAGCTAACAGAAAATACTAGGAATTATTTGGGGACTTTTAGTGTGAAAAACAAATAATAACAAATGTATATCCCATATGCAAATTGCCACGGGTAAATACAAAATTTTTTAAATTAGAATTTACTCCTAAACAATGGAGATACACTTAATTAGTATATTATATGAAAAAAAAGGATAATCCTTTATGAATATTTGTTAAATTTACTTTCAGATGACAATGCAAGATTCACATATATACTGATATGCCTCATCAAACAAGAAATGAATTATAAATATAAAATTGGTAACATTAAAATTTAAGATAAGAATTTGTTTTTTAAGTGAGAGGAGGAGTGTCAGGCTAGGGTGTGGGCACCGTGACCAAACCATTGATAAACTTGGATACAACTAAGGGGAAAAAAAATTGAATAGTTTTATTTTACAATATATCTTAGTCTGCACAAGATATTGCATTGTTGTCCCTAACTATACCAATATTGCTACTTTTAAAAAGTTATAGGACTACTAAGTTTATAAAATATTATTATGAATCACCCAATGAAATACCTTAAGCAACATTCAAAATTATTAAAATAATAATATTCAATTTGAGATTTGGATTAGCTAATTTTTCACAACTTACCACAGTTTTGATTAATATAATAAAACTTGAAAAAAATTGTTGAGATAACCTAGAAATGGGTGCAAGAAAATGATGAAACATATGACTTGAAACTTAACTCATACACTATTGATAAACTTCATGGATCCTGATTAATTTCTATCGAAATTAATTTTGAGACTGGAATATTGAATTTTAGCTATGACCAAGTACTGTAAGTGCCATGGTTTGTATTCAATATATTGGTGTTGAAATTAATTTTGATAGGAATCAACAAGTATCATATGGCACCATGCATGAAACCCTGACAGAAACCACCAAATTTATGAGGCAATGAACCTCATAATTTCGATTGAAATTAATGTAGACCCCTGCATATTGAATACAAGCCATTTCACATGGACTACACAGACATAGATAAAATTCAACATGCATGGCTTAAAATTAATTTTGATCGAAATTAACCAAGGCATTAAAACATCAATTTTTATATGGTGTACTTGATCAAACCAGTTAATCTAACTGCTTAGCTTACCTATACTTATAGGAATTTTATGCATAGTCCATGTCCATATTAATTTTGATTGAAATTAATGTTGACTAATAAATAATGAATACATGCTATGATGCTTACACTTTCCAGGCATAGCTACCATTAAATATGCCAGTATCAAAAATTAATTTCGATCAAAATTAATGAGCATGATAATCATGAATTTCTGGAGTCAACTGCTTATTTTTATGCATGGTGCCTTGCCAAAATTAATTTCGATCGAAATTACTTTTGATACTGGCATATTGCATGTAGCTATGCCTGGAAAGTGTAAGTGGCATAGTGTGTATTCATTATGTATTGGTCAACATTAATTTCAATCGAATTTAATATTGGCATTTGCATATTGAACCCAAGCCAGAAAACAACACAATAGATTCTTCATAAAACTGCCCATTAATTTTGATCGAAATTAAGGCTGACCATATACAGATTGAATGGTAGTTATATCTGGTCTGAGTAAGCAGAGATTACTTATATTCAATATGTATTGGTCAACATTAATTTTGATTAAAATTAATGAGCATTTTGATCATGAACTTTTTTAGTCTGTTAGTTGTTTCAATGCATAATGGCATGCCAACATTAATTTTGATCAAAATTAATTTTGAAATGATATAATGCTTTTTTGCATGACATGTAAAGAACATCAAGTATTTTTAAGTATTGAAATTTACTATACATGTTGAGGGTAAATATAAAATTTACATATCCATATTAATTTCTATAAAAATTAATGTTGACCAATACATAATAAATAGTAAATATTCCTGGTTAGTGTAAGTGGCATAGCTTTTTTTCAATCTGCACTTGGCAACATTAATTTCGATTGAAATTAAGGTTCATGATTATCATCAATTTTTGCAGTCAGTTGCTTACTGTTATGCATGGTAACATGTCAACATTAATTTTAATAAAAATTGAATTTGACATGCCACCAAGCATTTTTCTGTAAGATGAAAAGTAGGGCCCTCTATTCTTAAGTAAACACATTACAATGCATATTGAGCATGTATATATCATTTACACATTAATATTAATTTCAATCAAAATTAATGTTGACCAATAAACATTGAACACAAGCTTTACAACTTACACACACCAGATATAACTACCATTCAATATGTATATGGTCAACACTAATTTTGATCGAAATTAATGAGCAGTCTTATGAAGAATTTTTTGGGTCGTTTGCTGGTTTGGGTTCAATATGAAAATGTCAATATTAAATTCTATTGAAATTAATGTTGACCAATACGTAATGAATACACAATATTCCACTTACACTTTCCAGGAATAGACACCATGCAATATTCCAGTATCAAAAGTAATTTCGATCGAAATTAATGTTGGCAAGGCACCATGCATAAAAATAAGCAGTTGACTCCAGAAATTCATGATTATCATGCTCATTAATTTCAATAGAAATTAATTTTTGATACAGGCATATTTAATGGTAGCTATGCCTGGAAAGTACAAGTGGCATAAAGTGTATTCACTATGTATTGGTCAACATTAAATTCGATTGAAATTAATATGGATACATAAATGTGACATAAAGAGGTATGGACCATCAATTTGTTGAAAATACATTTTTATATCTCATACATTATTTGTTTTTCTTAAATAAAATGTTACTCTCTCTCAATATCAGTTTAGAACATTTACCAAGCTGCTTTGAAAAAAAAACAGAATACATAAAATTCAATATAAGATAGCTATATTACACAGAAGATCACCGTTATACCTAAGTTATGATGATGTTGATGCTCTATTAATTGATTCCCGAATCTTTACCAGATCAATATTAGCTCCAACCCCAAGTGACTCACGTTAATTCACAGATAATCCTTGCAAAAATGTTTCTGAATAGCAATTCTTGGGGAGGTATTTGGGAACATTGAATATACCATTTTGTGCAACTGTCCTTTCTGATGACCGTGAATATGTTTTTAATGCTGATTTTCTTTGAGCTGGTGTATGGGCTATGTCCTGAATAATCTTATCCATTTTTTTAAACAAATCATTGGGTTCAGGATTTTGCCATCCAGGAATAGCTTGGATAGGTGCAGTTGGGGCTGGTGCTGGGCCTTCCTCAATATCAGAGATGCACCTAGTATCATGAAAAAGCACAACAAAACCTGGCACATCACTGCAGAGATCTCTTTCTAACTTGTAGCGTGCACTAGCAATCTGAATTACAACTAAATCAGCTTCATAATAACAAAAAGCAAAGTAAAATAAAAAACTTACCTTGGTCAGATAACGTTTTACTTGTGCCCTTGCCCTCTTTTCGATCTTTTCTCTTGCTACCCTTTCCTCTTCTTGCCCAAACAACCTTATCATCTCCTTCCCTTTATTAACTACCCATTTCTCAATAACACATTGAGTGAACTGAAGCTTTTACTGATTGATTGTATTCAAGGTGGTGAGCCACCTGGTACAGTGGTCTCATACTATGCTTCCCATGACTTGATTCCAAGTTGATTCCGAAAAATCACGGCAAGTCCAATCAAAGGCAAATTTCCAAAAACCTGTTTCTTGAAATTCATGCTCTAAGTTTCTTTTGACAGAAAGTGTGATTGGTGCTCCTCCTTTTAGTCCTCGAGGCTCAGGTGCTGGAAAAAATTTGGGTAGTCAAATTTTGGATCGCAAGAAGGCTATAGAATTGGTTATCAGAAATTGTCGATCAGCTGCAGAATTGGCACAGTTAGAAGATTGGACTTGGGTTAGGACAGTTTGAATGGTTTTTAGTTTGAATTGGCTCCAAGCTTTCCAATTTTCAATCTCCAAAGGTGTTGGGCTCGCAGGATATTTTGATATTTGTGTTGGTCCCCCAAGACAATACTTCAGAAAGTGGTAAATATTTCTATTTAGACTTTCCGAGCTCCTGGGAACATCATTCCTTCTAACTAAGCCTCTTACAGCCCTTAACCCCCGTTCTCGTTAATGAGACTCTGCTGAATTGAGTCTGTGGTAATCACTGATACCCATAATGATTGAGGGATTCACTAACAATTCAAATAAGTTAATTAAATTGGTTATTTTTCAATAAAAGAATACACTACAAATTTGACTTACCAGCTCCACTTGTGCTTGCTCCTTGGTTAGGCTGAGCAGATGATGATTGGTCTCCAAAAAATTCCCTCAATACTTCACTAGCCCAACCTCTTCCTAGCTGATCAGCTTGCTGATCAGCACTTTCAGGAGCAGAAGGATGATTGGGATTAAAATTCCCGGTTCTGAATGAGACTCTTGGCCTGACTTGGGATTAGGTGGTGGGTTAGGATTAGGCGGTACAGATTGAGATGCATCTGGAGGTGGATCAGCAGCGGGTGGTGGAGGAGTATTTCCAGTATTAGTATGTTGAGGCAGAAAACAATCAGAATCGGTTGGGTCAACAGATATCCCTTCAAAATTATCATCCATAATGAACTGTAATAAAATAAAATAAAATAAAATAAAAATAATCAGTTGTTAAAATTTATACCTATCAAAGATAAAGTAAAAAAAGATACTATGTATATAGTCTTTTTAACGTGTATGTTCTCTTGTCGAAAAATAAAGTGAATAATATATAGCTATCAGCTAAATTTGGAAGGTCAAACTATTTATAGTAGATGAATGAGCAAGAAGATCATTCATTAAGTAAAAATTTTATCATATTTCTCATTATCATGATTTTCTTTCTTTCATTCTTATTTAAGATAAAAATGACTCATTGAAAGGATGGTTTCTCTCACAATAAAAGCAACCAAAGTAATTGTTCACTGATTTATGATAAGGTAAGTTGGATGCATTGAATTTTTTAATTGAGCATTGAATTATTTCTTTCACCATTTACAAACATCACCAATCCCAAACTAACACAAAGATGTTAGTCAACAGAAAATAAATTTGATTAATTTTTTCACTCACTACTGTCTGCAGTCCAATGGCAGTGACAACCTCGTCTTTGATTCCAAACATTCCTTTTTTGTGCTCGACAGTAGCTGCATGTCCAATTATTGCATCTTTCTTAATCACAATTTGAGTTGCTTTGGCTACTCTTACTAACCAACAATGCACTTGTGGGAAAAGCTCATAGGGATCCTTTGATTTTTCTTCTGGATGGAGCTCTTTGAAAGGACTTACTATTAAATATATTTGATCATTCTCTTCCTTTGACCTGAAAAGATCATCAATTTTCCCAAACTGGCTATCTTTTCCATAGTAGAATTCAATTGTTGAATTAGCAATGTGTCAATGGTAACTAGTAAACCTCTTTCCATGTATCAATATGCTTGCTACATTTTCAACTACCCAATCCCCACTTTTCTCCGATGGTGTCAAAGCCCATCTTGAAGTTTCTTTTCCCATTTGTGCCCTTACCCATTTAGAAAATAATGCCATACTTAGATGGATCCATTTGTTTTGTTTATCGAGATCAATATGGATTTTTTTAGTCTCACATTGATCATTATCTTCAGCTTCACAAAGATCTAATACCCTAGACTTTCGATACCAATGTTTGAGCATTGTTAGCGGTATCTCTCCTGTGGTAAATATTAATAAATTAGCACAGCTGAGTTTTTAAATCATTTCTTACAAACATTACATATGTGGATGGTGATTGTTTGGAATTTCAGATAATATATGATTCACCCGCTCTCCAGACCAAGTAGCTGTACCTGATGGTGGACCAAGATGCTTTATCATTTCAGGATAATGTTGAGTGATATGCAGATTTGGCTTTGCATTAATATTCATCCAACCCTCTTCCAGGCACTCACGATACTCTAACAGAAATTGATCTAGATCTTTAAGCTCATTAGTCTGTATATTTTTTAATGTCGAAAAATTGGTGATCGAGCATAATGTTACAAGTGACTTGAGAAGATAATATTCTCTTGGTTTTTCAGCTGAGGAAGCTGAAGATTCAGATTCTTTAAATTTTTCAAACCAAAGGGGTATAAGTGACAAAGGGAAATAGAGAGTATACAGCATGTGCCATTCTGCTGCCTTGAGGGATCCTGCCTTTTTAGATCCTACTGATTTTGGAACTCGTGTTAGCCAGGAAGGTCTTCTTACTTGATCAATCATCTTCCATACAACCTGTAGCTCTTCTGCCATGATTTGTGGATTACTACTACCTTCATTTTCTTTCTCCTTACCTTTCCTTTTATTTTCTTCATCTCTAGCTGTCTCATTTGATGAGTGAGATCCTTCACTCTGTGATATGCTAATGCTCCTTTGCCTTAAGTTATACAATGAATTCCTACTGTCACTGCTGTGAGACTGTATTGAGGCCAAATCGCTATATGGAGGAATAAATTTGGAGCTGGATGACCTACTCTGGCTTCTTAATTTATTTGTTCCCAATCCTTCATTATCTAGTCCATGATGACTTGATGACTGTCTTGAACTTGTACGTCTTTGCCGCTTGTGCTGTCTCGTGTGTCCTGTATCATCATCATCATTATTCGTGGTGCTTAAGCTACTTCTACGTTTTTTTGAATGTTTGTGCAGTGAAGTATCAGAAAAGAAATTGTCATCTTCTTCTCTTACATGCCAATCTTTATCCTTTTCCAGCTTTCTTTCTAGATCTTTTGCTGCATTTTGGATCTTAAAATAGCTTAGACTGTGATCTTTTAGGTTGCCAAGCATATGTGAATGCATAACATCAATTGAGAAATATTCAGTTGGACACCAATATTCAAGGTTATTCAGCTCACTCCATCGTACCCCATGATTCTCAACAATTGATACACGCTCCCAATGTGACTTAGAATTTTTCCACTTTGTTGCCCAGCACATATGATCCTCATGATTCTGTAATGAAAAATTTCCCACATTCTTTTCACTAGTTTCATCTTTAGAGATATTACAGAAAGAGCAGAAAATTTTTGCAGAGTGACTTGAAAAGCCAGCCAATTTTTGTATTGCAGGAATGTCACCTATCAAAGAGAACAATAAAACTCTTAATTTCCGGCCTCATGGATAAAGATGTGTCTTTTCAATCAATATACCATCCCATAGATTTTTTAGATCATTAACAAGTGGTTTTAGAAGGTGATTAAGCTGTTCACTTGTGGGTTCTGTTGGTCCAGGTATAATAGCATACAAAAAAAGATTTTCCATTTTGTATCTATCTTCTTGAGGTAGGTTCATACACACCATCATAATATTTCCTACAGACTTCTGATGACCTCCAATCCTATTGCCACCAGGCCTAAACCAGTCGACATATAAAGTAGACATTAAGTTGCCTGAAGTTATCGTATATTCATCATCATTGCTATCCAGAGCTGGAGTGGTAATGGGAAAGTTTTTCCAAATTGAACCATCACAAACATCCTTCATCAAATCACACTCTACATGTTCTGCCACAGGGGTTTTCTTCTCAACCAGAAGCTCAAATTTGAACAGTTTGATCTTTTCCTTAAGCCAGTCGATAAAAGAATGGTGATGAAATGTTTTAAGAGATAAGTATTTTACATGTTCTTGATGTTCCTCCATCAAATACAGCCTTTCATCACATTTAACTGCAATTTGTCCTGCTCCAAAAAATTTTAAATAGCGCTTTGATGATGAAAGAAATGGTTGATTGAAACATAGTATAGATGGTTGAGATTCAGAGTTATACTCATAAAGAGCAAAGCATTTAGGACAGCATGTTTTAGTGAAAAATGATTGATTGAGCTTTAATCGACTAAAAACTGTATCTATTGAGCGTGGGATCAGGCGGACAATGCTATCAGAATCCAGTATTCCACTATCACCTAGAAGTTTGAGCTTCTTAATTTCTTCATCCAAAAATTGAGTAAAACCTTTTTTGCTCAAATGATGAATCAGAGAAAGCTTTGCTGCCTGCCACATAATTATTTGGCTATACCGTTCCCCAAGATTTTAGTTTCTAGAGACTGTTGAAGATACTTCTGCCCCCAATAGCAACTGCCCCTATGTAATAAATCATTGAAACATCATAAAGACTTTTATTCTCACATTGAACTATAGATATACAGCTTACAGTTTCTGTGGAGCGGGAACTTCCAATGTTAAAAGGATTGTTGGAAGAAATAACCATCTGGGCCTTCCTATTTCTTTCCTTTTGATGTTTTGCGTAAGAATTAGAGCTTTTGAAAGCCATACCAACTTCAAAGGACCCAGAAGGAGTTTGATACTTTCTATTGACACATCCAAGATCTTGAAATTGACATACATGAAAAAATGGAGGCATTGTAATTGTGATAATTGTAGGAATAAGTTAGCTATTGGAAGTTACCAATTGAAGGTAATCCTTTTTTTGAAAGGCACTAGCTAATATAAGCTACATTTTTTTATCAAAAGAATATGATGGAATATGTGTTGAAATTATTTAAGTTTAAATGTTTAATTTCTAATCAGGTAATTTATATATTAATTAAAAGTTATGCAGTCTACTTTATTTGTATTCTGTATACTCTCTGCATTTGTACAACAATGCATGCATGTTTATCAGAATATTTTCTATCATAGAAAAAATTCTATTGTACGCACAAGCATCTTTATTATTTTTCTATCAAATGCCTTCTGAGTTATATCTAACTACCCTATAATTATTTTATTTTGATAAAAATTCTTAGTTATAGACTATAAGAAAAGTAATCCATATTTTTAACATAATTATTTAAAAAATTACCCCAAAAATCAAAGTTAAACCCAAAAATAAGGTTAATATTTTGTAAAAAACAATTACAAACATATTTCTTTCACTTTGAAAATTGGTCTGTACTAGGTAGAATTTTCCATAAAGAAAAAATCAAAAATACTCAAATAATAGATGCTAAAAAAGTGTAAACCTTAAAGCATTACAAAAAAGCTGAAACCTTGTATAAATTTTCATACATAAATGTGATGAAGTGACACTCTAGTCTATTTATTCTGGTTGAACAAAAATTACTCAATGGAATATGTATTACTATCATATTGGACCAAAAATAATTTTTTGGTAATCAAAAAATGAACATAGCCTCACATTTATCAAATTATTTTTGTGGAAGAATTTTTTGAAAAGAGAAAAAAATCCGTTTCTCAAATGAGTCTGTTTTTATCACATAATCATTCTCTTAATTTTATACCATTCCTTTTGAGTTCAAATTGCATATAAAAATATAATTTATGCATATTATAATGCCATAAAGTTGAAATATTTCTTATTCTTAATTTTTGTGATATTTCTCCTTAAATCAACTTTGATCATAAAGTTTTGGAGCTCAACAATTTATCCTTCTTCTTTGTTTAATTTAATTGAACACTTTCTTAATCTAATTCTTTATGAACCCTAGTAGCTCTTACTTTCCTCATGGAAACCTGCCCACAAACACACGAACACTTTATAGAATTTTTAATGAGACTTTGCCTCCATTCAATTCTCACTTTTGTAGATCTATACACAATTTTTGTCGTTCACTTTTGGATATATCACCAGAATCAAATGGATGGAAGCAAAACCGTACTGAAGAGCAATTAGACAGATTCTCATCATTCGACATGAATTCTTGCAACATCGCCTTTGAACTACCTCATCCAGAATCAAATTCAGCGGTTTCAGAAAAGTTTCCACCAATTTTCCGTGAATCTTTTATTGAGAAACTTCGCATGTGCGGTTTCCCAGGATCAACTTTTTCTTGGAACCTAGATTGGTTTGACAAATGGAACCAGGTCTTGGCAAATATTCTCATTAAACACTGGGACAATGCCTTAAAAACCAATAATTTGATTGCATATCCAATTGACTCAACTCAAATTAGCTTCTCAAATCAAATGGGAGTTTTTCACCGTTGGTTTTTAGGTCATGCTGATAAATTAAGACTTGGGAAGGATTCTCATAGCTCTCAAGAAATAATCAAAGTGAGAAAGCATAAATATAGAATAAAAAAAAGTATGAAAATCCCCTTTTTTTCAACAGTTTTTATTTATGACCTTTATTTCAAATAACAAAGATTCTTAGAATTCAGTTAACCGAACTAAACTTCTTAAACAACTTCCACATTGAAAAACTTATCACAACCTTTTCACAAACATCAAGTGTTGTTCAGACACCAAAATTGATAATAATGGATTGTTAAGATGTATCTTAATGCAATGGAGGTCTGAAGATTTTTCTAAAGTTGCACAATATCTTGACCAACAACACTTTGATATTTGAGATACTTCAACCTACTCTGGAAGTGTGCTAAAGGACTTATCCTTGTACAAAAGAATCAGTTTGGTTTCAACATTATCCCCTAACCTTAATCCTTCTCATGTCCCCCGGGGTTTGCCGAATGACTGTTATTCTCCCTTTTATCTTGCATCTCTAAATCCTCAACAACTCAGACTTTTAAATCCTCAAAATCCCATAAATTTACCTGCTCTCCTTGAAATTCTTTCTTCCTTTAATGTGAGTGATTGACAAACTCCCTTAATAATAGGTTTTCACACTCATACTCCTCATTTCCACTGTTTGGGACACTTAGCCTTGAAAACAAAAACATAATTTTAATGATTACTATTATCATTAAAATTTATAGAAATGAAATTTGGCTTACATTGTTAGCTCCATTTTTTTCCTTTGAATCTTATACATGCTGAATTCTATACTTCCTTGTACAAAATAATTCAAAACATTTACTTCATTTTGCTGCCCCATTCTATACAGCCGATCAACAGCCTGCTGCTCAACTGCTGGATTCCAATTTGGCTCCTATTTCAACATTGAACATATAAAAAATTTAATATTTTTGTTCTTAATATGAAATAAAAGACATTGAGCTCACCATTATATATACATTTTGAGCACACCTGAGATCTATACCCACTCCTGCAGCCTGAATCATTCCAACCAAAACTTGGCAATTTTTATTAAAATGGAATTCATGCATATTTTTGTCTCGCTTTGTCCTGCTGAGTTCACCCGTAAGCTGGGTATACCTAATATTGTGGTCATCTAAAGCCATTTTTATTCTATTTTGAAATATTAGAAAATTGTTTTTAATAAGCCAACACAATTTTGTAAAACAATTCATTATAGAATCACTTACATCTCCAAAAAGTCTGCAAAGTTGGAGAATATAACAACTTTTGGAAATTTTATACCCCTTTCACCAGACAAAAAGTTTTTTAAGTGGCCTATAAGATGACAAATCTTTGCGGAATGCTGCCAGGTGAAATCAAAAGTTTGAGTTTCATCCAGATTTTTGTAGATTGGATGGTTGCAGAATTTTCTTAAAATCATCAGCTCTTTTAGAAACTCAGATGAGTCCCAAGGGAGGTCAGTGCTTCCGGAGGGCCCATATTGCTCAGTGAATCCTTCTTGAAGCACATCAAGTTTAGACCTCCATGGATCTGCTAATTGAACCGATATCCCCCTTTGAATCATTTTTGGAAGAGACAAAACTGCATCCTTTGTTCTACGTAGGCTTATGACTTTCATTAAGTGATTGATTGATTTAATAGAATTAGCCTTTCCTTTTTGCAAACCTGGAAAAAGGAAATTCTTCCATAACCAGTCTTATTGCCACTTTTCGATTCTAAGAAAAAATATGAGACTTTGAAGGTCAGTGGGCCTGTTCTGAAGTGGAGTTCAAGTCAAGCATAGTCGGTGTTGAGATTCCAAGTCAAATATTATTTGAGCCCTCTGAGAGTAAGGATTTTTAATGTAACTAAAAGAATATTTATAATAATTGATTATAAAAATTAAGTTTTAAGTTTTAGATATAGAAATGGGCACTAACTGAGCTTTATCTAAAACAACTCTATACCAAAAGAGCTTTTGAGTCACTGGTATCTTTTTTTGGCTTTGATTTTTTGACATTGTTGGGCTAGCTGTTTCATAGGTCATTAAAACAATAGCAGTGTCCTGTAGCTCATTGACGTTAGTATTTTGACAATCCTTCCCATAAAAAACCTTGAAAGGAAACATATTATCTTCAAAGTGCACACTTATTTCATTGATCAAATTCGATAGTGTTGCCAGGGGGCATATAATCAGTGTGGCTGAACTCTGATTAATACCTTCTTGATTTTCCAATACCTGGAATTGTCTTGCTTCACTTTGAGTTGCACTTATAAGAGAAAGAGTTGAAAGCGTCTTTTCCAAACCCATATCATCAGCAAGTATTGACCCATTTCCTTCAGGGGTTAATTGATTGTTAGGAAACTGATCTTTATAGTCATCGAATCCAGTTCTAAGCCAATGGCTGTCCTGGTGCCTCCACATGATATCCAACTTTTCCTTCAACATTTGTTCATTTTCAATCATAAAACTTATTGCTTGAAGTTGATGTGTTTTGAGAACTGTTTTGATTCCTCGGATAAGTTGATAAGCTTTCCAATCTTGAGTAATCTGAGATATTTGGAAAGAGCCTTCAAAAATTACATGCGGGATATCAAAAAAGATAGTGGAGTTGTAGTTCAGGATCGGACATAAATTGATTTGAGCAGAAGAAAATGCTTCTTTAGCAATACTGATTAGTGTACTTGAAGAAAAGAGGCATCCCCAAAGTTGATACTGATTACCAAAAACTGGAACCAAGTAAGCATGAAAATAGAAAGGCTTCATAGGATTCAAGGCACTTCTTTGGTTTAAATGGTGAGATCCAGACCCAATGTCACCCAATAGTGGTCCAATTTTCTGACTCTGCACTTGAGAAAGATTACCGACAAGGGTTGGTTTTCTTTCTTTGAATAGTCCAAAAATATGAACATTCAAATGGCCTCGCTGTAAAATCGTGGGGGTTGGTGAGTTTTGAAATCTTGAAATTACATTCATATAAATTTGATCAAATGTTATTGAGAACTGTCCAACACATCTGAGACTTGAAATATTAAGTAAGAATAGTATCTGAAGATAGTGGTTGTTAAAAGATGAATTGAAGAAAAAAATGAATAATCAGTTTTGAATAAAACAACAAAATAACTTTTTAGCATATGCTATGCTAAGCTCATAATTCTTTCACATGTATTATTATTATCTTTTTAATAAATATTGGAAGTAAATCAATGATAACTGAAATGAATAATATGGCTTAAAAATAAATCTTGAGCCTATAGAGTAAATTTTGGTTTGTGGAGGAAGAAAAATTTTCTCAATAAAAATGTGCTTTATTGTTACATTATAATCACAAAATAGAATAATTTCACTCTTATTACACTTATTTATGTTTCTGTCTAATAGTAAAATGCTTTAGATGTCAGTTCAAAATCCAAATTGAAACTACTACCTAGAATGATGTCTTGATACTAACATACTTTTTGTAAGTCTTTGGACAGACACTTATGGTGATCTCAATAATATTAAAATTGATTTGAATTGTATGTTTTATCAAATATCTATGTAGTCTAGTGTAATAATTGATATACTACAGTTTAACCTTCTGTTACCAACTTGGCAAGAAAATATATGTAGATATTCTTAGAACGAATATCAAATTTTGCTTTCCACAAGATGGGAAAGTGAATATTATGATATGTCAAGTGATATGTTCAAGCTTTGCTCAATCTGTGCTCAGCTCAAAATCAAAGTAATCACCAAGCTCCAAGAAACCTGTGATTGATTTCTGTTGAACCTAGGTCTAACTGATTACCAAATCTTTGTCCAATTAATTTAAATCTGGTTTCACAATGAACTCCCAACAGCCTTCCAACAGCTTTCCAACCACTTCACAACATTTTTAAATGAGGGGTATTGCTAGAAATACCCCCCCAAATTTTCTGTGGTGATTTTATGAAGATTTTAGCTAATTAGTAACAGACCCAAAAATATTTAGATAGTAGCATCTCTCTCTTTGAATTTACTTCTCAGTAAAGGCTTACATTTTTTGGTGATCTTACCAAAATCCTAGCTGCACCTTCACGCACCCCTGCGTCATGCAATTCCTATACTAGATAATCCTCAAAAAAAGACCAATGTTTCATTCCAAGTTGCTCCAATCCATCCATCAATTCTTCAGACCTCATTTAAACTTTTGTAAACTTCAAATAATCTTGAAGATTTGTCTTATTTTCAGATCCTGAAATTGATAAGCTTACCAAAACTTGTTTTTTTTTGGATCCGTGTGAGCTTCTATCACTTTCCCCATCAGATGGAGTTCTATTATGGTGTCAAAGGCTTTTAAACTTTCAGTGTGAGGAGCGCCTACAGTTTCTTTAATGAGATGAGAAGTGAGATCTGCTATCAGAACTTTAAGGCTGGTTATATCTATGTTGGTAACTATGTTGACATGAGGGTGATCTGCTATACCTTCTACCTCTGGGATGGTGACTTGAGGGTGAAATGCTATGCTTACAACCTCCGAGAGGCCTTATGCTTTGAGAATTGAAAGAAATTTCAGGTGTTGTGGGAGGGCACTCAAGTGTTACTTTGGTTGGATTTGTTTTCTGGGTGGACCACATGATATATGAGAAATAATTAAAAAAATATAAATAAATGAAAAGCAAACCATTTCAGCTGCCCACTTGTCTGCTATTTGGTATTTTAAGGTGAAATACTGTGTTGGGTTTGTTGGGTTGACAAAAACCTTTTTTTCCTTGCATCCAGAGATTTCAGGGAGAGGATGGTTTGAATTCATTATCATACTTATGAGCTCAATATGCTTGACAGCACTTGATGGTGCTTTTGATGCCACCTGTCTACCAGAAATAAAAATGCATCCTACTTCATCATTGATATTTCAAGCCACATCACACATTTAGTCATCCAAGAACATTTTCTACCATATTGAGTAACTCACCACGCGTCAATGATCTTGTTGATAAAATTTCTAGTGATTATGTAAGAAATCAATGGAGATGTCATCACTTTTAGTTATATACCATGTTCCATTTGTTAGTCTTCCCATCTATCTCATTATTTCTTTTTGATCATCTAGAATTATTACTTATTCAAAAGCAATACAATATTCTTTTTTTTGCCTCTCACTATTGGCATTACAGGTATAGCATTATTAGTATTAGCTTGTTCATATATTAGTGGTGTTAATATTTCTTGTTCTTTGTCAGGTTGCTTAGGATATAATTGTCTCCACTGAATCCATTGTGATACTAATTTGGATTCATTTACTCCTGAACAAAGGCCTTACAGGTTTTATCCAACAGATTAAAATTCTGATTGAATCAAAATGGACGGATCATCAAATAACAACATTAACAACATTTCACTTCTTGGAAATGACAACTATCCAACATGGAAAGTTAAAATTTTGTTCCTTCTCTCCCATTTAGAGCTTGATTATATCATAGAAGGAAAAGAGATAGAACCTAAAGATAACAAGGATGGATTCAAATTGCGCTGTAAATGTGTGGCTAATGTCATCATCCAAAAATTAGATCCAACCAACATAGCAGCATACGTCAAATCAGACAATAAATCTAATCCTACTGCTTTATGGAAATGGCTAGAAGAACGCTACACTGGCTCACATCCTGCTACCCCATCAATAGTCTACACCAAATTCACTGACCTTGAATGCACTGAAGGTAACCTTTGAGGCTTTGTTACTTACCTGAAAGGTTCTATTAACTCCTTAGCACAAGTTGGAGAAAATCTTGAGTCTCCAATATTTGCATACTCAATTCTTCAAAAACTTCCACAATCCCTTGAGATGCGTTGGTCCATGATGATTAACTCTGCTGATGACACTGGGAAACCGCTAACTCTCAACACTGTCTTGATGAAACTATCACAGTTGGAGGATCATCTTGAAAACTCTCAAAAACAAAACTCCACATTGTTAACAACTAAAAAAGAGTCATCCAATGCTAAAAGACGAGAATTTTGTAATAACAGAAAACACAATCCTAACACTACGCACTCAGAAGCCCAATTCTGGGCCTTACATCCCAATCTTCAACCACTGATCAAGTAAAAATCTAGAAATCAATCTAAAGATGAGCTGACTAATGAAATAGCCAACACAACTGAAGATCTTTATTATTTTTACCATACTTCAACTAGAATTTAAAAACAATCATCCAATTTAATTTTTGATTCTGGAGCATCTAGTCACATGTTCAACAAAAGGCATTTCTTCACCACTATTCACAATGTCAACATCCCAGTAAAAATTTGAAATGGAAAAACTATTTATGGAAGAGGTGTTGGAACTGTCAAACTAATTAATTTTCAAATTCAGCCAATGCTTCTCACCAACTGTCTCTTCATTCCCAATTTAAGCTGTAATCTTATTTCCCTATTTCCTCTCACCTCTAAGGGAGTGTCACTTAACGACGGGACTGATGGCAACTTCTTCTTCAAAGAGAATGAAACGACAGTGCTAACAAGCGCTAAGAAAGAGGGTTCTAATCTATATCAAATCAATTCCTCTCTTAGTGAGTCACCTCATTCATCACTTACCGCTGTGGTGGCCTAAAGTTTAGTATGGCACCCAAAATACAAAACTGGAGTTATTACGATGTGCGAGATTGGTGCTATTATTTTTTATAAAAGGTTTTTATTTAATTTATTTGAGTTTTAAATATGAAGAAATTGGTCAAAAGCAAATGCCTACGCGAAAACAATTTATTTTACAGAGAAAACTTATTTTTACAGTCTGAAAAATTTATAAGTATCAAGTCAAGTCACTCAAGAACCTTGGGAAATTTTTCCAGAATTTTTACTATTTTCTTATATTTTTAAATGAATTTTAAAGTTTTATAGAAATATTTACGTTTTTTAGAAAATAATTAACTTTGATGAATATTCACCGAGTGATTAAAGCTGCGCAGGCTATGAAAATTAGTTGAGAATGTAAAGGGGAAGTGGCTCTATCATTTGTAATTTTTCTAGATTTTTTATTATAGTTTTAAAGGTTCTAATTGGGTCCGGAGGTCCGGGAGGACTCTGGATGGGCTCTGGCTGAGCTCTGGAGATGAAACTTAGGCACGTGAATAGGTATAATTAAGAGTCTCTCAGACTCGAAATTGGGAATCATCTTACAATTATCAGACATCATACAGCTTAATCTTTCACCACCACGGTCTCATTTTTTATTACTCAACAAATTAAATAAAATTGTAATACCCTTATAACTTTATATTTTATATATAACATTTTAGAAATACTACTCAACAATTTAAATCACACTTCATACAGGGTATCTTTAGAAAGGTCTTCATCACTGGGACTTGTTTATTGCTTTCTCATAAAAATTAAAATTGTTATAAAAACATAAAAGTCAATCTTTTCAGATCTTTCACTGGTACACCTTAATTGTTGTTATCAGTATTTCTTTTCTCAACAGCCACAATCATTAAATCTCAATAAGCATTAAATTTTCAAGAGTTTCAGTATTAATTTTTCATCTGATCTAAATAGACTGGGTAGCTTAGCAATTTAGAACACCTACTTTGTTATTTTTGTTGGAAGGACGGGGTTTTCAGCTAAATCCACACATCTCCTCCAGATTCCTCTTACAGCAAGGCGACTGTAAGAGTTTACCTTACCATACCGCATCAAGTAACACTAACATAAGTCTATGGCACTATTGACTTGGAAACGTCAATCAAAACTATCTCAAAAGATTATTAAAAAGGTTAGATATTGAAGTCAAAGATAATGGTGATGATTATATCTGTGAGCCATGTGTTAATGAAAAAATGCATAAATCCCCATTTCTCGGACATTTCCCAAAAGCCACCAAACCACTTGAATATGTGCATTGCAATTTAGGTGGAAAGTTGCTAGAAACCGTTGGAGGGCATCACTATTACTTTAAATTGACTGATGCTTTTACATCTTATTGCTTTATTTATTTGTTAAAAAGGAAATCTGATACGTTTTAAAAATTTATGCAATTCAAAAATTATGCTGAGAATGTAACCAACTGTAAATTAATCAATCTTGTGTGTGACAGTGGAGGAGAGTTTTTTAACAAAGATTTTGAGGATTTTTCAGTCAAAAATGGTTTTAAAATAATCATAACTACTCCATATACTCCCAAACAAAACCCGATTGCCAAACGAGGAAATCAAACGATGTAGAAAATCCTATAGTACTAGCTATAGGCCTTGAACAAGGTTGTTGGAGAAAACCCAGAGAGAAATCACCTGTCCCTTTAGAGAATTAAAGTGAGATTTACCTGCTACAGTAAATTGGTTCCTGTTTTCTAAAGCCTCTTTTCCAACACACTTGACTGCCTGATCAGCCATGAAAGTAGTCTCCAGACAGACTACCAACCCAAAGAACTGAAATGTAGACCAATGTCCACACCAGAGAAAGCAATGATTCTTGATGTAGGTTGCAAATCCGCACCAGAGACAGCAATAATACTTGATATAGCTTTCAAGACTATACCAGAGAAACCAGTTGCCAAGTTAAGTTAAATGAAGAACTCACCTTGCAACAAAAACAGCCAATTGTGGCCAAAAAACAGTGAAAACTGAGTGAGGAAAAAGGATATCACCTCCAGATGGTTGTATGATAACTAAAGTTGCCCCACACTGTCTATTTCACTATATAAACACAGACCAGTATCTAAGAGCCCATGCACACCAACAAATCTGGGGTTTCTGAGCACCAAATTGTATAAAACCCCTCTAGAAACACTTCCCAGCCTTCTAGCACCAAGGTGGGCAGTCCACCCGATGTTAGGAGGCCTGCCTGAGGTGGCTGGACCACCCTGAAACCAGAAAACCTCCAAAAACCTCCAAAAATACCCAAAATACTTAGAAAAATCTACTGCAACTACTGAAACCTTTAAAACACATAATTAGGCTATATCAACATTGAGACATGAAATGTAGAGAAAAATTAGCCCATTCTAATGGTAATAAGCACTTAACTCTAAGACTTAAGGTTAGCCCATAAAACACAAAAAACAAAATTAAACAGCTATCTTTTTAAATAAAAAATGAGAAAATGACCCCTTGAAACTTAGAATATGAAAAATGTCATAGACACATAAAATATAGAGAAAAACAGGGGGTATTCAATGGTAGTACCCACATCCCCACAGTCCCAATATTTGCTGAATAATTCCAGAAAAACACCCAATTATTAAATAATGCCATTTAAGACATATCAAAACAACACCAAATAGACCAACAAAGGGCTCAGCCAATGTTGGAAGACCACATCCTCCCTCCAATAGAGAATGTCCACATTCTCCTACATCACAACCACCATGTTTAGCTTTCTTTCCAAATCTGCTACTGACATGGGTCCTTGCCAATACTGCATTGACAACAATCTCATCTGTACCATCATACCACTGGCTCATCCTTACAGAACCTCCTGTGATGCCTGTCACTCTAGGAAGAAGACTTGCTTCAGACCTGGTCCATTTTCCTCTTCAACATCTTCTCCTCCTGCACAACCTGATCCACCTTCTACAAGCACCAAAAGATCCAGACCATCCATCCTGATCCCAAGACTGGTCAACAAATTACACCCTTAGAAAATGAGTGCCAACCCCACTATAATCACTAGCTCTACCATCCCTGGTCCTTCTGATGATAAGCCCAATACTTCTTCATACCAAAATTCAATCTGACAACTTTCCAGTTTATTTCCATCCAGACACTGATGATGACAATGTGGGAACCATTGAAACACCACCATTCAATAAATAGCCCACCATCAAGGACAAATTTCAACAACACTCTTCTAAACAAAAACATCTCATTCTAAACTACCTCCAATCCACTCCTGCTAAAGATCCACAGGAAATTAAGAAAAGAAGGCACCTCATCTACCAGTTCAAGACTAATGGTGAACACTTTGTTTCATCTCTTGATTCTCTTCTGTAACTTGACTCTTAATTAAACCTTTTGACTTATAAATGAAATTCTTGACCACTCTCAAGACTTCCTGGATGTAGCCAGTCATAAGAAATTCCTTATTTTACAGTCTTGGGGAACTCATCCTCAGTTTTATGTCTTGGGGGACTGAAATCCCTCATTTTATAGTCTTGGGGGACTCAAAACCCCCAGTTTATAGTCTTGAGGGACTCAAAACCTAAATCAAAAATACAGAACCAGAGATCAAAACATTAAAGACCAAAGAAACAAACTAAAATTCTGCGGTAACTGTTCTACAGAGCAGCCAGCTCATCAGTTACCCCTACACTTTCCTTGAAAAAATTCAGAGTCTCCCCCTTTGGATGCCCTCTTCCAGAGTCACAGCAACTCCCATTATCAGTTTATAGTCCTGAAGGACTCAACCATTAATCCATCCTCAGTTTATAGTCTTGGGGAACTGTACCATTTCTCAGTTTAAAGTCTTGATGGACTGACCAATATTCAGTTTAAAGTATTGATGGACTTCCTGCAGTGTTCAGTTTAAAGTCTTGATAGACTAACAGATCCACAGTAGTAGAAAAAATTAAAATCTTGAAGAAATCTAAAAAAAAACCAGCCATGATTAAGTACTGGAGGACTACCAGATCCAAAAAAGCATAAGCCAAAATACTTGATAAAATCTTGAAAACCAGCCAGTTTAAAGTCCTAGAGGACTACTAGTGTTCAGTTTAAAGTCTTGACACTCTAACAGCAGTGATCAGTTTAAAGTCTTGACTGACTATCCCAGAAATTCCAACATCTCTAGAAAGCCTGCTAGAGGGGTTCCTGACAATTACAACCCATATACTCTTTCCAGCCACCTACACCACAAAGAGCACAGTTCTTCCTTCAATCCTAACAAAAAGCAAAACCACCACCATAACCCTGACCAACCACCAGAGGCTTCTTCTTCCAGACATTAAAATAATAATAATAATAAAATAAATTAAAAATTTACTATATAGAGAGAGAAATAATAATTAGCAGATATATATAAAAAAAATGTGTTTTATTTTTATTTTATTTTATTTTATTAATTTTTATTTTTATTTTTATTTAAACTTCTAACATACCAAAGAGAAAAAAATTTGAGATCTGAAAAATTAAAATGAAATGAATAATAATAACTTCCAGTGTCTCTTAGGTAAAATCTCTTCACCTGATCATCAGCAACTCTCTTCTTCAAGACTGCACCATACAACTCCTCCAAAACATAAGAACCTCCAGACACTTGAGATCTGACTCTGTAAGGTCCATTCCATCTGTCAGAAAACATTTTTCCCCACTGACTCTCCAAACTTCTATTATATACCAAAACCAAACAACCAGGTTTCAAGGGATTCCTGAGTCTATGTGCCAACTTCTTGTCCCAGTATCTGACTGATTGATTCCTTATCTTCATCATCCTAGAGTATGCCTTCTCTTGACATTCCTCTCTACATTCTAACTTTTGCATCCTGCCACATATCAAATCTTCCAATATAAGAGACTGCTTCCAAATCCACTTGTAGAGCAGCTTTCTAATCAAAAATTAATTCATAAGGGGAATAGCCAGTTGTCCTTTTCAAAGTGACCCTATCAGCAAATAACACCAAAGGTAAATAATGTCTCCATTTTTAAGCACTATCTCCACACATTTTCACCAAACCATTCTTGATAACTTGATGGCCTCTTTCAACCATGCCTTCAGCTTCAGGATAATAAGATGTATCCACTCTGACTTTAGAACCAATACTTGCTACAGCTTCATTAAATTCAGCTCTAAACTCTGGCTGGCCATCAAAAGTCACCAACTTCATTAACCCATACCTAAACACCCATTCCTTCTTCAAAAATTCTGCCACGTTTTTGGCAGTCAAATTCAACAGAGGCACCGCCTCAACCCAACCAGACAAATCATCTCTTGCAACAATCAAGTATTTAAACCTATCCTCTTTGGTATGGACAGCATCCAGACTGACTCTTACAAACACAGTTGTTTCACCAGTAGCACAGCCAACCTTTTTAGGTTTCAAGTGACTTCTTCTTTCAAATTCTACACAAGATTGAACCCAACCCTGCACAGCCAACTTCATACCTGGCCATCAAAATTTATCTGCTACTCTTCTAGAAGTCTCCCCAAAGCCTCTATGACCAAGGTCTTCATGAAAAGACTTCAAAACCTTCTCTTTAACCATCTTCTTAGTCAATACCACTTGAGGATTTGGATGTCTCCTCCTCATCAACCTCCTTTCTGAAACCTAAAAGCCAGCACTCTTCTTCTTGATTGCCACCCAAGTATCATCATCACAAATATCTGGCCTCTCCAAGGTTAACAGATATTCAACCATAATAAAATAAAACCCAGTCTGAACCCAGGTCTCATCTTCAAAATCTAACAAAACAACATCCAAGGGTACAACCCCTTCATCAAAATCTCCAGTGTACACATGAGCAATGTGACCAGCCCATCCAGAACACCAATCCCTCAATTTTGGAACATCCTCTCCCTTCCACTGAATCTTATGAGAATCCAGTTCACCAACAAATATACCATTTTCAAATTTTGAGCCATCCCATACAACAGCCCCTTCTTCATCAACAAAAACATCCTGATAACCAGAATCAAGATAAGAACCAGCCATTTTAACCTCTTGGTGGAGGAGGGAACAATCTTCCAGTTAATCCTCATGGGGGAGGAGAGAAAATTCTTCCAGTTTAGCATTATAGGGGAGGACCAAAAATTGATATTGAAGATCTTCTTTTGTCAAAAATTTGTGCAGTTTAACCTCTTTCTGGAGGCCCAAAAACTGATCTTGACAATCTTCTTTCTTCAAAAATTTGTGCAGTTTAACCTCTTTCTGGAGGCCCAAAAATTGATCTTGACAATCTTCTTTATTTAAAAATTTGTGCAGTTTAACCTCATGCTAGAGGCCCAGAAATTGATCTTGAGGATCTTCTTTCTTCAAAAATTTGTGCAGTTTAACCTCTTTATGGAGGCCCAAAATTTGATCTTGACAATCTTCACAAAAATAATTCTTTTCTTCTTTTTTGATTATCTTCAGATTTTTTTCCTGATTTTCTTCCGTTATCTAGAAATTTTTATTTTCTTTTCTTGATTCTTCTTCTATCCTAAAAAAATAACCACTGGTTTCCCCAATGCTCACAGAGGTGGTCAAGGTAGTGTTTTTGAAAGGCGTAGAAGAAACCCTAGCGGTGCACAATTGGAAGGATTTACTTTTAGACCCCAATGTCACCACTCCAAAGCTTTTCCGCATATCTTTCAATAAAGATATATAACCAATCTTCTATTTTGAACTTGAATTAAAATTAATTGAAAATCTTGAGAAAGAACAGATAATTTATAAAAAACTTGAAGAATACTTGCAGAGAAGAGAAACATTATAAAGAGAAAGTTGAAAATCCACTTGGTATATCTCCAAGGGAGCTGACCTACTACAACCTGAGATTTCCTAATTTTGGGGAGAGGTTGTAGCACTAGGGCGATCAGCCCTCATTACTCTAAAAAAGACAGACTCTTACTAGAGCCTGGGCCACAATCCAAAAAACCAGAGGCAGCACCCACTTCCCTTCTTCTTCTACAAAAATCCATGCAGTGGCACATTGAAGACAATCCAGGCCTGGTCTCCCAACCATCATCTCTAGGAGATGACAGCCTCATGTGAAGTCTTCTTTCATCTTCACCAGTCAACTCCAAACTGATTCCCATATCAAAATGATAACCAATTCTTGCCTGGAAATCCATTAAGAATGGCCCACCCAAAAGAGCTTTTACATTACCTTTGGCAACGTAAAAATGAACCTTCCCTAAGGCTCCACCAACATCCAGCTTCACAAACTCAGATGTTCAAATCAACTCAGTGACATGGCCACCAATCCCTCTTAAATTTCCAATAATTCCTGTCTTGATGGGGAGGCCCAGATGAGTTGCCTCAAACAAAGAAATCAGGTTAATCTGAGAACCTGAATCCACCAATGCCCTAGACTCCCTGCCATTCAGAGTGACTTTGACATAACCCAGAGGTTCAGAAAAATGAGTTTCCAACCCCTCTCCAAATTTTTCAGCAGAATCACAAATGTATTCTTCCTCCCCAGAAAAAACCCTTCTCCTGGTCAACAACTTTTTCTGCCTATCAGCCAACCCAGGACTGATAGCATACAACTCCCTATAAGATAGGGAAACCTGACCCTGATTCATCCTTTCCAGAACAGAGTCCATAAAATTAGATTGGCCAGAAACTACTGGCCTCTCAAAGTGAGCCCTATGGTTCACAACCTTGGTCCTAGAAGATTCTTGAGGACCACAACCACCAACAAGAATCAAACCAGATCCCTCACCAGAACCTCTAACTCCAGTAGGCTTTGGAAATGAAGCCAAAGGGACATCCTTCTCAGAGTCAGAATCAACATCCATAGGCATTGGCTCACCATTCATGTCCAATGCACCAGAACTAGGGGGGCCCATATCAGCAATCCCCTTCTGCATCTTGTAAAGCTCCTCTTTTCTGTACTTTTTCCTAGCCGCACTCAGCTTAGGATCCACTTTTGAAGCCTTAGGCTTTAGTTGGGCCTGAGAAATGCTCTTAGGCCTTCCCACCTTTCCTGCTTCTACATAATAAACACCAGCCAAGCATTCACCACTTGACTGTCCAGCACAAGAATACAACTACAATCCACCAAAGAAGTAGAAAAAGAGACCTTATTAACCTTCTTCCCTTTTCCCTTGACATCATCATCTTCCTTACCAGAATACTTCTCCTGATCAGGAATCTCCTCACACCTTGGCCTCCTCTGATTGAGACCACTCCTTCTCCTGACCAAATCAACAGGAGCCTGCCCCTCACTGGGCTTCACAAATGAACCATCAGGGAACTTGAACACCCTGCCATCAAACTCCACCTTTCCCTCTGACACATCTCTGTTCAGAGCCCAACAATCATTGGACTTGTTCCCCCTCCTTCTGCAATATAAGCAGCCCCAAGGATCACTACTACCAGCCCTCCTATCAAAATCTCTAGGCTGAGAAGGAGCCTTATTGGCCTTCTTATCCTCCTGAAAAAATATGTAGCTGTTTTGTCAGATCAGCCAACTGCTTCACCACTGGGTCCCTCTCCTTTTTGGGATCCTTCACCATATTCCTCTATTTATTCTTTACTCTATTCTCCACTTCAGCCAAAGCCTCACTGACTTTTCTGACATACTTGGCACATCCCTCCTGATAGGTGTCTAAAGCCAATAACTTCTAATGGGCCTCCACAGCCTCATTCACCTTGTCCAAGGAAGGCAACTTCTGATCCCTATTGGAAAGAGTCTTCATCAAGTCCTTCCTTGACAGCTCCTTCAACACATCCATCCTGACATCTCTAGCCAAGGCAGACCAAAAAACATCCTTGGCAGCATTTTCATGTGCCAGCTCCTCCACTTCCACCAAATATTCCACCACAGGATCAAACTGTAGCAGAAACTTTCAGTAACTGTGCAAGGTACCAGAACCACCATGAGACTGACATGCACTGAAAACCTTGTTCAGATCCACCATAGTGAACCTGACACCCCATCTATACACCATCTCCCTACACAATAGCTTCCAGTCCCTCTTCTTGTAGCCAGACATGGCCACAACCTACTTCTCCACTGCCCTATCACCAATGAAGAAAATAATCTGCTTCACCATTTCCAGGTAAGAAGCACCATCCACACCAGCAGAAGTTTCATACTTCTCCAGAAACGACTTCAGATCTTCACCATTAAACTTGGTACCATCCCAAGTTTTAATCCTAACACACTCCCTAATCATCACAGCAGGAGGACCTTCCCCCCCACTGACAGTTACCAAAGGAATATAGGAATCAGAAGCCATTCCTTCAGACCAAACTCACCAAAATAGAACAACCAAAGACAGTAGAGATTCTAAAGAACTAGCAGGTTTGACCCCACATTGGGCGCCAGAAATGTAGACAATCCTATAGTACTAGCTATATGCCTTGACTAAGGGAGTTGGATAAACCCCAGAGAGAAAATCTCCTGTCCCTTTAGAAAAATAAAGTGAGATTTACCAGCTACAGTAAATTGGTTCCTGTTTTCTAAAGCCTCTTTTTCAACACACTTGACTGCCTGATCAGCCATGAAAGTAGTCTCCACACAGACTACCAACACAAAGAACTGAAATGTAGACCAATGTACACACCAGATAAAGCAATGATACTTGATGTAGGTTGCAAATCCACACCAGAGACAGCAATAATACTTGATATAGCTTTCAAGACTATACCAGAGAAACCAGTTGCCAATTTAATTTAAATCAAGAACTCACCTTGCAACAAACACAGCCAATTGTGGCCAAAAAACAGTGAAAACTGAGTGAGTAACAAGGATATCACCTCCAGATGGTTGTATGATAATTAAAGTTGCCCCAAACTGTCTTATTCACTATATACACACAGACCACTATCTAAGAGCCTATGCACACCAACAAATCTGGGGTTTCTGAGTGCCAAATTGCATAAAACCCCTCTAGAAATGCTTCCCAGCCTTCTAGCACCAAGGCAGACGGTCTTCCTGATGTCTGGAGGCCCATGTGAGGCGGCCAGACCACCCTGAAGCCAGAAAACCACCAAAAACCTCCAAAAATACCCAAAATCTACTGCAACTACTAAAACCTTTAAAACACATAATTAGGCTATATCAACATTGAGACATGAAATGTAGAGAAAAATTAGCTCATTCTAATGGTACTAAGTACTTAGCCTTTAGACTTAATTTTAGCCTGTAAAACACGAAAAACATTTTTAAATAAAAAATGAGAAAATGACCCCTTAAAACTTAGAATATGAAAAATGTCATCAAGAAATAAAATATAGAGGAAACAGGGGCTATTCAATGGTAGTACCCACATCCCTGCAGTCCCAATATTTGCTGAATAATTCCAGAAAAACACCCAATTATTAAATAATGCCATTTAAGACATATCAAAACAAGGCCAAATAGACCAACAAAGGGCTCCGCCAATGTTGGAAGACCACAACAACAATCAAAATGGCAAAAGCACTTTTGTTCAAATCTAAACTACCGCTTACTTATTGAGGATAGGCAATGATGACTTCTTTCTTCATTGAAAATAGATTGCCAACTAAAGCAAATGACAACATGATGTATCCATATGAAGCCTTGTTTAAGAAAAAACCAGACATAAGCAATCTCAAAATATTTGGTTGCCTGGCTTATTTGCTAATCAATAAACACATTTGAGGGGGTAAATTCAATTATAATGCTGTTAAATGCTGCTTGCTTGGATTCCATGAAGAACATAAATCTTATTGTTTACTTAACTAGAAAAAAAAAGGTGTTATATTCCCATAATGTAATCTTCAATGAGAATTTATTCCCATCCCTCAGAAATGAAAAATCATATGAGCCTACTCAAAACTTATCCAACAATATCCTTTAATTCACTCTTTTTGTACCAAGATATAAAAATCTTGACAATTCAATAGAACCTCACAATACAGAAAATTGCTCATCACCTGACGTAGACGACAAATTTAATTGTTCACCTTTGGCAAATGAGATTTCGGATAGCATGAGTCATGAAAATATTGAAAATGATGAACCTTCTTTTCCCACATCTAAGTACTGGGAGTACGGAATCACCAGCAATACAGCTCCAAAAGATATTTCTTCAAACATTGACATGAACAATATTATTTATGGTAAACATAACAGAGCCTCAAGAACACTACTATGTGATGCTGAATCTCTAGACACACTAGAATCTGCCCTTGAAGCCTATGTTACTATCTCAGAGACACATAATACCCCCTCTCACTACAATGAAGCCATGAACTCCACAAAAAAAGAAAATTGGTCAGCGGCTTTTAAATCTGAAATTCAAAGTCTTCAATCCAGAGGAGTATGGGAAGTTGTGCCATGTCCAAAAAAGATATTTGTCCAATAGGTTCCACCTGGGTGTTTAAAATAAAACTTGACCATGATTGTAAAATCAACAAGTACAAATCTTGTTTATGTGCTAAGGTATTTTCTCAAAAATATGACATTGATTATAAAGAAACATTTGCCCCACTGGCCATCTTACAACCCTTAGATGCTTGATTGCACTTGCTTCTGCTGAATCTTGAGATTTCCATAAGATGGATGCTAAAAGTGCATTCACCAATGGATTCCCAGAAGAAACAATATACATGAAAACACTAAAAGTATTTCCATATTCACATGACATCAAACAACCCATCCTGCTTTTAAAAAATCCTTATATCACCGCGCAATACGGGGGGCGGACTTGTTAGCAAGTCCGCAACCTTGGACTCAAATTCACCACAGATTGAACACACATTGATCTATTGACAAAGGAACCATACAATCAGGGATGAACACCACTCAGCATAACAGTTTTTGTGGGTCTTCAAGTAGAGTTCAGTATGAGTTCAGTATGAGTTCAGTCTGAGTTCAGGTTGGGGACTTGCTAGCAAGTCCACCCCCTATATTGCGTAGTGTATGGATTAAAGTAAGCCTCACGCTGTTGGTATCACTTAGTGCACTCATTCTTCATCAACAAAAATTTTTCTCACAGTTCTGTTGATTCTGCCCTCTACATTCATCAAGACTCCTCAAGGCCCTGCTACATCCACATCCATGTCGATGATTTTTAAATCTTCAGAAAAGATATTTCATGGTTCAAAGAGCTAATTTTGAAAGAGTTTGAGATGGAAGATCTGGGTGAAGCAAAAATGATCCTTGGAATTAGAATCATTATAAATCAAGATAATAATAAAATTCAATTATCTCAATCTTTGGAAATTAATGCTATCATAGCTACGTATCATATGACTGATTGTAAAATTATATCATCTCCAATGGATCCAAAAATATCATTGATTCCTGCTAGTGACAATGAACATCAAAAATTTCTGAACACAGGACATAATTATTGAATTTTAATAGGACATCTCAATTATTTAGTGCAATGCACTAGGCCAGATTTAGCCTTTTCCTGCAGTCAATTATCACAATATCTGAATAAACCCAGTTAATCACACTGGGATGCATTTCTACCAGTATTAAAATATCTTAAAGGAACTATTAACAAGGCAGTGACTTATGAATCTTCAAATAAACACCACCTCAAACTTGAAGGATATTGTGATTCTGACTGGGGATCATGTAAAGAAACAAGACGTTCAACAACAGGCTATGTATTTACCATCAACAGTAGCGCCGTCAGTTGGCGCACTAAAAAACAAAGCACTGTATCATTAAGTGTTACTGAAGGAGAATATAAATCCCTTACAGAGTCAGGGCAGGAAGCCATTTGGATTAAAAATTTACTTTATGAATTCAATTTATCATCATTGAATCTCAACAAACCAATACTCCTGCATTCCAACAATCAACAAGGCATCTCTCTGGCTAACAACTCTATCTACCATTCGCCCACCAAGCACATTGAAATGCAAATCCACTGGATTTGCAAACAAGTTGCAAACAATAAGTTCACATTTAAATATCACCCTACAGAAGATATGCCAGCCGACATGTTAACCAAAGCTGTTCAAAGAGTGAAGCTACGCAAACATTTAAATTTCATAAAAATCAATGATGAATTACTCAACACAAGAGGGTTTCAGAAATAAAAACACTTCCTACTTCATCATTGATATTCCAAGCCACATCACACATTCAGTCAGCCAAGAACGTGTCCTACCATATTGAGTAACTCACCACGCGTCAATGATCTTGTTGATAACAGTTCTAGTGATTATGTAAGAGATTGATGGAGCTGTCATTACTTTTAGTTATATACCATGTTCCATTTGTTAGTCTTCCCATCTATCTCATTATTTCTTTTCAATCATCTAGAATTATTACTTATTCAAAAGCAATACAATATTCTTTATTTTGCCTCTCACTATTGGCATTAGAGGTATAGCATTATTAGTATTAGCTTGTTCATATATTAGTGGTGTTAATATTTCTTGTTTTTTGTCAGGTTTGTTAGGATAGAATTGTTGCCACTGAATCCATTGTTATACTAATTGGGACTCATTGACTCCTGAACAAAGGTTAGAATTAATTTACCATCAATCTCATTATTTCTTTTCAATCATTTAGAATTATTACTTATTCAAAAGCAATACAATATTCTTTATTTTGCCTCTCACTATTGGCATTACAGGTTGGTTAGGATATAATTGTCGCCACGGAATCCATCATGATACTAATTGGGGTTCATTGACTCCTGAACAAAGGCCTTCCAGGTTTTATCCAACACTGTCTTCTTGAATCTTGATCTAACTTTCTATCAAGATCATCAATCTTAGCTTTTCTCTTTAGGGGAAAAGAAAAAAATGAGAAAAAATTAATAAAAAATTAACAAACAATATAATAAATAATCAAAATGAAAAGAAATCACAATTTCCTCAGCCTTAGGATTAGTGTGCACAATAATACATTGTATTTTTCTAGATTTGGAGGTGATTGATGCCATCTCCAAAAATTTCTTAAAAATATCTTCTGAGTCTAACTAAGCTTTGTGACTTGCTGAAAACACACCGCCATGTGGTATGATAAATTTCCAAGAGACCTCTTCTTCACTGACTATTTTTCGTGCTAACTTTCCAACCTTCTCACCATTTGCAGCTTGAATTGTTGACAATGCCTTATCTTTAAATTAAATCAAATTTTTATTTGCAACATCCCATATAAATGAGAATTTGAGAGGATCTGAAGAGATTCTTTGAGTTTGGCTGGTACATTGTTTGTGTCTGCTGTTTGGTGCTTCCTATTTGCAAGGAAACAAAATGTAGTCTAAGTATATCTTAATTAAGCCAGTTACATTTTTGGGTGGTAAAGAGGCCGTGGTGAGTTCTCCAACAGATTGCTCTTGACTGAAACCTTTTGAACTCAAGCTATTAGCTAGACATTGAGAGGACCCAGAGTGAACAGTTGCCAACATATTGTTGTAATTCATTGGAAATGGTGTTGGAGGATAAGCTGAGGTATGATGAGAATTTGTGTTGTGGCCTCCAAAGTATGAAGCCATATTAGGAGTGCATGTCTCATCCTGAATCGGATTGAACATGCCTATTTTTCAGGGAGAATAAAAGTGTAAATTAGTGACTGCACAAAACAAAAGAAATTAAATATGAAAAAAAAAATACACAAAAATATTGGCCAATGGAATAACGGAATGATAGTAGATGTTGGCAGAGCAGAGAATTGATAGCGGACAGAGGAGAGACAAAGAGTAATCCGGGTCCACCAAAAAAATGGATGAGGATAGAAGGATGCCAGGAATATGGACATGGATGGAGGGATTGGGGGGATTTCTTGGTGAGCCAATAAAAAAAAGCTAAGGAAAAAAAATTCTGATGCAAAAAATGCTGAGTAAAAAAATTTAAAGTTTATTAAATAATCAATCAAAAGCCACCAAAAATGACTGCTTGCCTAAAAATTGACTCTAATGTGACACAAACCTTATGCGGCTCAACTTTTGACGTGTCAAAATATTTTTCCCTTATTTGTGTTTTAGTCTGAATGTTTTCGGATCTAACTGTACTAGTTTGAAATAGAAAATAGATATGGGAACTATGGCCTGGTTATTTGCATGGAGATGATGGATCAAGATGACGGTTTTGAAATCTGACATATATATATATTTATGTATCTTAATCTACTTGACTGTTCAGCATGACTGGCTGGAAAATAAACTTGCTGACATTTTTTTTCAGTGATAATACGAAATCTATGGTTCATGTAGCCCAACTGATCCATAAATTGTCTTATACATTCAAATTCTTTTCTTATGAGTGTAGTGTTAGATTAAATACATGAAGTATTTTTTGTGTCTAAGGTCTTCACATCATTTCAATTTCCAAGCATGGCATATACAATTAAATTTTAATTTTAATTTATTTTGCATCAAAAAAAAAATACTTGGGATTTAGCTTAGACTAACTGTTGTCATTTGGGATTCATGCCTTTATGGAAAGGTTTTGGTTAATACTTACTTTTCTTTTAGTGTTTCTTCCTAAGGACTGGTATGAAATGAATACTCTGCTTAAATGACTATATCTCAATCCAGGAATGAATTGTGTTGTTACAGCCAATGCACTGTTATAATCAATTTCATGTTTTGATTGTAGATAGGCCCTGAGAGGGCGTCCCATCAACCCTGGAAAATTAAAACCAAGCTTTTTGAAATTAGAGCACTCAATTTTTGTTAGGGGTCGATTCATTTGCCACTGAGAAAGATGCTCGTATACTGCATTGATATGTTCTGAAAAAAGATGTTTTGTTTCAAGGGTTCTAGCTAGCTTTTGTAAGGTAAACAACAAAAAAAGTTGTCGATGTGGCTCAGGATTTTCGGTCACAGAGGCTGGCAGCACGTCATAATCTACTTTGCGTCTGGACGGATGGGCTAGTATTTTGATCATCTCTTGTTCACTTGTAGAATCTAGCCATCTTCTTATGAGAAAAGCCAATTTCTCATATAAGTTCCGTTTTTCTTGCGCCGAAGAAATCTTTGGGCCAAGTTCCTCAAGGACCCGTTCAACATATTTGGTGCACCGCAAGGCTACGGTGACAAAGATGCCATCGCCTGTAAGCGAAAGGGTTTCAAAATAAACCCTCCAGTAAAACATACCATCGGCAGGATCCTTGCTTTCAGGAACTATAAAACATTCAAGTATTTGTGAAATCAACTGAATATCCTGAAAAAGTAACATTTGAGCAACTTTGATATCTTCGAGTGAATGTTTATTTTCCCGCAATCCATTCAAAAACGTTTCTATCTCTTCATAATAAAGTGCGTAGATCTCGAGAGGTCCCCTTTCTCGAGAGGTAAATTCATGTTTGCGCCAGTTCATGAAAGGCTGATCGGATAAATGATATAGCAACATAACGTGTTGCTGTATTTCTGCGATCTTGGGATCCTTCGAAAATCCTTTTATTCTCTTTACCCACTCTGGCTGAGGATTTTCCAGAATATCATTCAATATTTTTATAGAATCTTTGTTTGTTGGCACTTTAGGCAAATATGGCCGCATGTAGAAGGAAATGTAACGTTTAGATACCTTCCAGTAACTTTTTGAAGCCACTTCCTGTTCTTTTTTGGTGTATGCATTTTGGATAACAGATATTTTAGGAATATGTCGTTTAGGAAAATTTTTTTCAAGCTCAAAAATATCATCGTCTGAGTTTTTCGATTTGCTGCTTTCCCCTATAGAATGTGTTTCAGCGCTTGGAATACTTGATTGATGATGTGTAGGATTCGTATTATGTGATAAGGATTCCAAAGTATGATACACATCCGTTTGTACTGTTCCCCCAAGATTGTCAACCTATTTAAATTTCTTAGTTTTCTCTTCTATATGGTTGAAGATAAAAGTAACAAACCTGTTGAAAATAAGGTTGCTTTCTTTCCATGAATGAATATGAAGCAGCGCTTGGAACACTTAATTGATGATATGTAGGATTCACACCATGTGCGGAGGATTCTAAAGTACTGTATGAATTTACATGTGCGGGCCGCTCGAGATTGGGCACCTAGTGTAATTCCTTAGTCTTACCTGCCATCTTTTTGATTTAATGAAAGTCACAAACCTGTTGAAAGTAAGGAGCTTGTGAAACCGGTAATGAATACCCTACATTCGATGACGTTGAAGCTGAGGAGCCTGCTTGAGTGTGTTCGCCTGGATAATATCCTGTGCGGTAGTAATGCTAGGGAAAGAAAAATTGCAGACATAATTTACCAAAAGAAATCATCTTTTGAACAAGCTTTTTTTTTTTTTTTTTTTTTTTTTTTTTTGTATTACTAACTTGATGGCTTGTAACTTGGTGATCTTGAGCGTTTGATCCGAGACCTTCTCTCTGAGTTGCACTAAAGTATTCATGGGTGATTGAACCAGTATCGCTGTCCCTCAATGGATCATTTGAAGTAGGGTGTCTATCATAGTTTAAGGAACCCAACGATAAACTTATATCAAGTTCTGGGTCAGCTCGAAATATATTTTTACTGACTGTAGGTTTTGAATAAATAACAGATGATCGGAATAAAAATGGAAAAATGAGAAAATGAAAAGGAATGCACATAATGCGGCTTAGAAAAAACAACCAATCGTTCGACCTTTTGATTTTTGTCCTATCGCTTATGGTTAAGATTCTTCGATGTACACAAAAAAGATAAACGCAGAGCTAGAATTGATTGGAAGAATGTCTTCAAATTTTTTCATTAAAACCTTCATATTTAGGCGGAGGAAAACTGGGCGATGAGCTAAAAAAGAGTATTATCATTTTGATTGAACTAGAGTGGCAGTAACCATGTTAGAATGCATCGTTCTGTTATACACAAAAAAAAGTATTGAAACAACGAAAAGATAGTGTGAATTGGAGAGGATTGATTTCAGAATTAATTAACATATGCTGAGCTGTATATCACACGACTTCATTTTCTGCATTTATTTGGTTTATTTACTTCTAAATTTTTTAATCAATTCTTTTTTTTACTTCATCATTTTAACTTTTTTTATATTCAATTAACTTGTTATTTAGCACTTACCGTAATATTTTATTTTCCATTTTTTCTAACGTCTCATTTAGTTTCACCATTTTTTATTACTTGTATTGATTGCTTTCTTGTTTTAAATTTCTTTTTTTTACATTACAGCTAAATTGAAATAGGTTGGTGCAGCTTTTCAATATTTTGCTCAATATACCCAGCATTTTTGGCGGGCAACAGGCTAGCGGGATGAAATAATGTGGGAAAATGCTGGGTAAGTTGAGAAAAACTGTCGTAAGCTGCACCAACCATTTTCAATGTAGCTGTATATGTTTATTGTTTCAATAAATTTTTTTAATTTTAGTCAATATTCAAGAAAGTGAAACAAGTCACCGAACCCGATCTTTGTGAAGATCCTCCCACTTCACCACCAGAACCCAGCATTACAACCCCACAAATCAAATGTCACAAAAAAAGATTCACCAATAATTTACCTCTCACTAGTTAACTTTTTTTTTCAACTATTTTCCGTTTTATTTATTGTCCAGTACTCTTAATTCATGTCCCACCCTCTTATGTACCTACTATTTGTTATCATCCTTTTCGCCCCTTGTAGGATGAGATTGTAAGAAGAAGAAAAAAAAATCATACGTCAGACTCATCACGAAAATTTTTCAATCCAACACCTACGCATTCTCTATCTATTCTAAAAATGCATGATTTATCAGCTAACTTATGATCTGTGCTTGTGTAGTTGGTGTTTGCAAGAAATAAATTTATAAGTGTACAATCGGGTAACCAAAGATCTTAGAGAATATCTCGGGATCACTAACTAACCTTCATAGTGGTGCAATCCAGTAATAAAAGATCCTAGGCAATAAGACGGAATCAGTAACTAAACTATAAGTAGCAAAGAAGAAAACAACGTGCAAATGAGATTTAAACACAAGATAATATATTGCATTAACATTGTGGTTATCCAAAGTTTAGTATGGCACTAAATATGTATGGAAATTACTTTGGGACATTCATTTAGTGGATGGAAATGTTTATTATTGTGTTTTCTTTGGATTTATTATCATAAAGTTTGGTTGGTAAAAGTTGAAGAATTATTGCTCTAAAGATATTTTAATAGTAAAAAACATTTTGGATTAACTCAAAATTGTATGAAAAGTGAAGATCTGGTCTCAAAGAAGCTTCTGGAATTTTTCAGAATTTTTCAGAATTTTTCTAATATTTTTTATAATTATTATTTTTTTATTTTATGAATTTGGATAATTTACTTAATTTTAATAATTTCTTATTCATTAATTAGGGCTACACTGGCTACAGGTGTTGAAGAAAAAAAAATCAGATTTTTAGCTATCATCCCTAATTTTTCTACAATTTTTAGATTTTATATTGAGTCCAGATATTGGGGTACACATCTCGCAGTTTGCAGCAAGTGCAACAAAGGGATTGCTATGATCAATGGTTATGAAAGCGCAAAAAGGGGTGTTTTAAGAAGCACAGAAAAGTTTACTCTTGGTGCACAGTTTTTAGTGCAGTATGGAAATATAGGCCATGGCAAGCAAAAACATTAAAGGAAGTGTATACTAGACTATAAGAGAAGAGTATGGTATGTACTTGAGGAAATTGTGGATAGCACTAGAGACATAATATATATTTAGGAGGCAGCCTAAAGCAAGGGTATAGGTTTCACACTTAGATGAATGTTACAAGACTTAAACATGGGCTAAAAATATTCATTGCTAATAGGAACAAGTAGGGGTTCCTTAAATGTGGCGCTAGAAGAACAAGTGACTAACAAGCAAGTCAAATGTGCAGCACTCAATGATAAAAAGAAATACAAGTAAGACTCTAGATAAGAGAGGGTACTTACAAAGCGTGGAAGTTTTCACAATTAGTGGATACTTATATGGAAGCACATATTTCCATAATAGGTATGGAAGGTGGTACAGTGCTTATTATGAGGCTAAGGAACTCAGGAAGGGTAGGGTGTGTAAAGATAGGTGTAGTGTAAGGTGCTAATAGTTGATTTTGTCTCAATAATGCAAACACTATTAGAATAGACAGATACTAATGCTGTACTTAGATTACTGAGAAGGCTATATTACCATTTGATACACTTATATTAGCATTGAACTTTTGTAGGAAATCCAGTAGGGGAAGAAGGAAGAGGGAAAGGGTGCTAGACATACAGTGTATATATAAAAGAAAACTCACTATTTGATAATGAGGTGGTGTGTGAAATAGTTAAATTAGAAAAGAATTGTTTAAATATAAGAGTATTATATTAAAGATAAAGATATGTAGATATATTTTATTTCTGTGTGCATAGCAGGTGTGCCTAGCCAGAAGTAGTGCTGTAGAGTTATTAAATTGCTGCAGTAAGGATAGAATTTATCGGCCAGTCATCTAGAAGATTGAGAAAAAGAGAGAAAGAACAAAGAAGAAGAAGAGGAAATATAGGGAGAAGATAATAAAGAATAAAGAAATAAAAAAATAATAATAAATAATTATTTTGAGAGGGAGAGACAATGGAATTCCTTTGGACTTGGTACAGTAGTGACAGGTTTTAAATTATAATATATTTATACAAGTAAGAATTTTTTTCAATGCGCAGCAAACACTAATATTATTATTAGACTTATTGCAACCTTTCAAGTGATTTATTTATTTTAACTTAGATTTATAATACTAATAAAAATAAAATAAATGTATAACTTTTAAAATTGTAAGTAAATTGAGTGTATAATACGTGATGCAGTTAAAGGGGATTATCCAAGGCCCTTTTATAGACCAAGGGACCTCTGAAGCGCCACAAATCAGTAAATACAAAATAGTAATAAGCTAAAACAAGAATATAAAAGAGTAGAAATGGAACATGGATATTAAGAGAAAAATATGAAATAATTAACTAAAACCCGTGAGTAATTAACCATTTTCCCACCATGACTTCCCAAAACACTTAATTAAAATAATTAGTAACCAAGTAAGTCTGAAACATGAGAACAATGAGTAAAATAATCCAAAACAGACATTATAGTGACATGTAAAGGGTTTAAGTAAAACAAATAAAATTATTTTCATGCCAAAAATTCATATAAAAAATTCAACCCAGTTTAAAGCAATTTTAATTAATTGTTTTAACTATGTAATTAATTCAATAATTAGTTTAAATGAAACATATAATTAATTTAATGATATTTGAAATTTAAAGTGGGGATTTTAATACTATGTTATTAAATAAGTGTTATAATTTATTTAATAATTTTTCCTGACACAATTAAGGGTCAAGAGAAGCGCCCAATATTATTGTTTAATAATATATGAAGTTTTATTTAATATATAAATTTAATTAATTAATTTAATTACATTATAAGTCAATTTTACATATATAATTATAATATATGTTTGTAATTAATTAATTATTAATTTATAATTATTAAATACATAAAAATACGCCATTATTTGTAGAATATAAAATATATTATGCTTAATTTAAATGTATAAAAAATTTATATAACAATAAAATTAATATAACACTTATATTTAATAAGATACTTATATAATTTTATTATGCAATAAAATATTAATTTATATACATAAAATACAATTCTTACGCCCTCTTTCAGGTCCAATAAATTAACATATCATTTACTGGGCTCCTGGTATAGCCTGGCTGACACTCCCTCACTCTAAAAAAACAATAAAAAAATGCTAAGATATTTTCTTTTTGTACTTTTTTAACAGAGTAGGAAGATTTGAAATCTCCTTGCCAGGTATCCATGCATCATGTTCAGATGATTTGTTCTTATATCTCAATAAATATTCAGTACCTCTTTCAGGAGTGATAATTCTATCATTGAGAATTTTATCAATTTCTGCAGATTCTGTGACTTCCTGAGGGTTTTTCTTAGGTCTTCCCCTTCTTTTAGGAAATAAGTCACTGTTGGAAGTATAAGGCTTAAGCAAAGAAATGGGAAAAACAGGATGTTTCCTATCATATGGAGAATACAATACAACTTCTACTGCATTATCACCAACCATTCTTTTAACAACAAATGGTCCTACAAAAGTATCTTTTAATTTGTGGTTACCTTGTAAATTGAAATGGACAGTAGAGATCAACACTTCATCACCCTTGTTAAATGTGTATTCTTTATGGGATTTATCCCATCTTTTCTTTTCATATTCAAATGCTTTATCAATACAGCTTTGAGCATGTTTTCTGCATAGCTGTTGCATTTGCATAAAAGATTTTACACGAGGGTGTAGTTCCAACTTAGGTAATTTATTATTGAGAATCTGAGCAGGAGTGTTTGGGACATAACCTAACCAAAGCTCAAAAGGCTTTTTCTCAGTGACAGAATGAACAGTGCTATTATATGCAAATTCAAGACCAGCCAATAGAGTGACCCAGTCATGAGTAAATCTGTCATTGTCTTTATATTCTAATCCAAAGGCACAATAACTTTTAATCATATCTTCCAGAGTTTGAATCATTCTCTCAGCTAGACCATCAGTCTGAGGATGGTGAGCTGTAGACAACTTTAACTCACAACCACAAATATCCATCAAAGAGGTCCAAAACTCAGAAGTAAATTTTGGATCTCTATCAGAGATAATGGCTTTTGGAAAACCAATAATATTAAACATGTAAGACCACCATAAGAAAGCTAATTCTTTGGTGGATACATCTTTGTGGATGGGAATAAATTTTCACATTTTTGTGAATCTATCTACTATTACCCAACAAGAGTTATAGCTGTCTTTACCTGCAACAGGAAGACCAGTGACCAAATCCATGTTAATTATTTGCAAAGGAGCATCAGGTGCTTCAATATGTTGTAATAACTCTACTCTTTTACCTGTCAACCTTTTAGATTTTTGGCAGGAATCACAAGATTCAACATATAATTTTGTGTCTTCAGACATATTAGCCCACCAAGCAGTGTTTTTGATTCTCATCAATGTTTTTTCAAGATCAAAATGGCCAGCTAATATGTCATCATGACAAAGTTTGAGGATAGTTTCTTTCATAGAAGGAGGAATTACAATTACATTAGTAAGCTTTCTTCTATAATATATATAACCATCTTCAATAGAAAACTTTCCTTTAATCAAAGCATTTTGATACTTTGCAGGAAGAGTTTTAATTGATGCTTGAATTGAAGCATTCTTAGGATCATTTAAGATAGTAACTAATTTATTCAAATCAGCTTCCTTATCATATGAATCCAGTATTAATTGCAATAACTCTTCTTCCATATCAAATATAAATATACCATGGATATGAACAGTATCATCTTCAAGTACAAAATCAGGATTTGAGTCATTATTTGGCAGAGGAAATCTGGACAGCATATCAACATTGGAGTGAACATTTCCAGCCCTATGGATAATTGTCATCCGTCCTCTGTATTCTTGAACAGCAAGTTGCTACCTGAACATATGTCTATTAGGTGTTTTCAGGTTTAAGAGGGACTTCACAGCACTACAGTCAGCTACCAATTCATACTTTTGGTCATCTAGATAGTAATGAAGCTTCTCAAGAGCCCAAACAACTGCTAAGCACTCTAATTGAGTGGCACCATATTCCAATTCACTATTTCTCAAGGTTCTTTAAATATAAAAAATTACAACTTCTGAGGATTTATCATTAATAATTTGTTTCTGGTGGAGGGCTGCACCCAGACCAACAAAGCTAGCATCTGTATACAGGACAAATGGTTTGTTAAAATCTGGAAGAGCTAAGATAGGGGCTGTCATTAAGCAACATTTTAATGTATCAAAAGCTTTTTGACAGTCAATATTCCAGATGAATGCAACATCTTTCCTAGTTAGTTTGGTAAGAGGCAAGGCTATGACCTGATAATTATTAATATATTGTCTATAATAGCCACACATACCCAAAAAAATTTGAATTTATCTTACAGAAGTTGGTGCCTTCACATTTTGAATTGCAGCAACTTTTTTGTGGTCTACACAGATTTGTAGGCCTGACACAACATGGCCAAGGACTTTCAAAGATTGAAAACCAAATTTACACTTTTTCAAGGACAGGTCATATTGATTTCATCCATTTTTTGGAAAACCCTATTTAAATGAACCATATGTTCATCAAAAGTTTTAGAAAAAACTATGATATCATCAATATACACCATGAGCCATCCCGCAATCATTTCCTGATGGAAAGATTTATCCATGACTTTTTGAAAAACTGAAGGGGCATTTTTAGGGCCAAATGGCATTCTAAAATACTTATATATTCCCATATGAGTAGCAATAAGCAAAAAATTTTGAGAATTTTTCTTAACAAGAACTTGATGATACCCTTAATTTCAATCCAGACAACAAATAAATTTTGCACCTTGCAAGGTAGCATGTATTGAATTAATTCTGGGTAAAGGATAAATATCATCAACAGTATAAGTGTTCAATGCTCTGTAATCTCCACATAATCTAGTCTTATCTTTTTCATAAGAAATTAAGACTGGGGAGATGACATAATATTTGGGGGTGACATCCACTTTCTCAATGATATTCATTTTTAATAATGTGGAAAATATTATCTTCAATATACTTTCTTTTTGTTGGAGAAGCAGGATATGGTTTTTTCTTAAGACTAGGAGGAATATCACTCAAGTTTCAGGATAAGTTAATTTTCATTTCTTCCTGAACACTTCCTAAGACATAGGAACCATGAGCAAAAGCCATTGGGAAAGAGGTAATTGAGGCAATTATAGAATCCTTTTGTTCACTAGTTAACTGATCACCAAAAGAAGCAGTATTTATCTCATTTAATAAATCATCCATTTCAATTTTTGGTCTGCCTTTACACTGGATCAGTGAGTTACAAGACTTTAACAGATGCCCAGAAGGTTTTCTAGATGAGGAAATTTTGAATTTCCTTTTGCCATTCAATCCCAAGGTGAAGCAATTATTTGCTGGGTCCAATTTCACACCAAACATGGTTAAAATATCATTACCCATAATAAACCAATTGCTTAAATTATCATTTTTCATGACAACAAATTCACAAATAGCTCTGACAAAACCACCATTATATTTGAAGAATACAGAGGTTTTGTATTTGCCAATAGTAATTAAGGTAGAACCATACCCTCTCCATTTTTCAGAGGTTATAGGTAAAAATTTAGTCAAATAATCCTTATCTACTGAATCTAAAGCTCTTTCAGACACTAAACTTCCTCCAGCACCAGAGTCAAGAACTACATCAACATTTTTACCATTAATGATAACAGGTGCTTTCAAAGGGGATATGGCTATAGAATTGTTAGTAATAACTTTAATTATTTCAGCATTATCCACTGAAGATAAATCCAATACACATTCTTCAGATATATTATCTAAATAATGGACATCCTGTTCTAACATTAAAACATCTTTAACAGAGTCATTGCCATAGGAGATATTACTTTCACAGTCACTAGAAGAATTATTGATATCAATTTCAGCCTCATCAGTGTCTTCATTTTGTTCAACAAGATGAATTTTCTTGTCACAAACATGACCCTTTTGCCATGGTTTGTTACATTTATAACAAGTATTTGTTGCATATTTTTTAGGTGCAACTGGGGCAGAGGGTTTACCAGGTTTTTATAGGGGCTTTGTAGAGGATTTATTTTGATCATGATAAGATTTAACAAAGTATTTCTTTGGTTCATATCTATGGTTGAGTAGTACCTCATTACAGATATTAATGAAAGAAGAATTTTCCCTTACATGCTCAGTTCTAGCTACAATTAAATCTCTAAGAGAATTTGGTAATTTATACAAGATTTTATCTTGCCAAATATCATAATCCATCTTTGGATCAATTGCTCTCAGGATTTTTGTTACTTTCACAAGAAAAACAATGGGTTTTTCAACAGAGGAGGATACATATCTAGTATTCTCATACAGTCTTTGCTGAGCCAACCGGAATTTTGAACCACCAAACTGATTCTCAATCAAGGATTTCCAATCATTCCATGTATAATGATTGTTATCTAAAAGGACAGATTCATACCACATCAAGGCTACATTGGAAAATAAAGAAATTAGCTTAGAAACAATTTTCTTATCAGGTACATTATAAGATCTCTTTGAATTATCAATTCTTTGGATAAAGTGTTGCCAATCAGAAGAAGAATCACCATCAAAGGTAGGATATTGGCCCAATTTAGGCCAATTTTTCTGACGTCTGGGATGTTCCATTTTTTGGTTTGAATTATTCATCATTAATAATTCCTGAAGTTTAGCCAGGTGTTCAGAAATTTCATTATTTACAGAAACAGCTGGTACATGACCATCACAAGATTTTTTTCTAGTAGAAAAAGATTTTACAGACTCATTGTCAGTTTGTTTAATGGCTGAAATATGAGAAAGAAAGGAGGAACTCTGTTCAGGTTCTTTTTCTTTATTTTTATGCAGCTTACGGGCAGCATTCTCATTTATACCATAATTATTGATGGTTAAGGTTGAAAATTTTTCCTGCAGGTCATACACATAGTTTCTTATCCTTGGAATTTCAGACGTCTGGTCATTTACTTTTGCAAGAGATAAAACATTTCTGTCCTCAGAAACTGTGTATTTGGCACTCAGTGCATGGAAATCATTTTTTAGCTTTTTAAACTCATTTTGTAGAGATTTAATTTCACTTTTTAATGAATAATTATTCTCAATAAGGGGTTTCAACTCACTCAAGGTTTTATGCAGTTTGATATTCTTATCTGAGATAGATCTATGGTCACTCCTTATTTGTTTTTGTTGGCTAAGAACAATATTCATGGTTTCTTTGATTTTAAAATAAGCTGTATCCTGTACAGAAGAACTTAATTTACAATTCAAGTGCAAATTATTTAATCTATCACTCTCATGGATTAACACATCTCTCAAATGTTTGTCTTTCACAACATTAAGATCAAGGGTATCTTTCAATATTTCTTCAGAAGTTTTCTCAATTAAGGTATAGACTTCAGGGGAAACAGAATGATTCTTAATTGCAAGAGAAGGATTAATTAAAGAAGTAGAAGTCAAATGTAAAGTTTCATCAAATGATAATTTGCTAATTACATCATTGGGGCTACTCATTAAAGGAAGTTGTCTTTTTAAGGGTTTAACTGTTCTTTCACCAGAATCCACAATATTACCTGAAGAAGCTTTGTTATTATACATACCAACATGTTTATCAAACAAATCACTCACCATGGTAAGGGAGGAAACGTCCCCTATGCCTTCTTTCTTCTGCCTCCCTGATAAGGATGGGGCTGAGGAGATGGATGGTAGGTTGGTGTCCTGGATGGGCCAGGGTGTTGAGCTTGTGGTTGCTGAACATTCTGTTGGTAATGGCTCATCAAGTAATCCCATTTCCACTGTTCCACTTGCAGAGTGCTTTGATTTTGCGTGAAGGAGCTGGGTACCTGATTGGGCTGAATTGAGGCTGAGGCTGAGAGGCTGGGAAATGGGGAGTTTGAGCCTGTTTGGGATTTAATAATTCCTGCATCTGCTGCCAGAGTGTGTCTACCCTTGCCTTGTACTTCATGCTTTCTGCTTTCAGTTCTTTGATGTGACTGGACAGATTGTTTACTTGTTGGGTTAGAGCTATCTTATTTATTTTTATACCTTTGAGTTGATTTTCCTGATTTATTAGAGGTTTTACTTCTTTCAGAGGTGTTTAGTGAGGGGGGTTTTCCACTTCTCTTGCCATTTCCACGTCCTGAAGGACTTTTGTCAGCTGAATAATTTCTGTAAGTTAATTTAGAAGAAACTACAGATTCAGTGTCATTATCCACTTCAATCTCATCCACATGTAAGTTATCCTTGCTGTTAGCCAAACTACTGGACATTTAAACTGTTAAAATAGAATCAAAATTATTTAATGATTCAAATTGTTATTTCAAAAAAAAATTTATTGAATTTTAACAAAAAAAAATTTAATTTTTATCAAAAAATCAATTAATTAACAAAAATGTAATACAAATAAATTTAATTACAATTATTTATTAAGAATTAACAGTAATTAAAATGGGACCAACAAATAAAGGTTTAATAAGTCAACCAAAATAATTAATACCAAAAATTAATATAATGGTAAAATTCGGACTAAGTACTGAGTACTATTATGGTCAACCAATATACAAAAAATAATAATAAAATTAATTTAATAATTTATTAAATATTAATTGTCTTCTAGGACTAAGAGTTTTACTCTATTATGGTCAACTAGGAAAAAAAAATTAAAAAAAATAATGAACCCTTACACTCAGTGAATCAGCAATTAAGCCACAAACACTTTTATTGCAGTAAAAATATAATAATATGAGTGAGAGGTGCAAAGTTTAACTTACTATAGTGATTGTAAAATCACTTCAAAATAATATATGATTTAATTTAATATAAACCTAAATGATCAAACCCAAGTTTGAAACACGGTCGCGGCAAAAGTTTACTTTTTTGGCTGGGTGGTCCATGCGCTATGTTGTTTTTGGCAAGTCCTTAGTTGTTGTCATTGTTTGGAAAGGCCTCCAATTATTGGCCGGTTGTCTAGAAGAAGGAGAAAAAGAGAGAAAGAACAAAGAAGAAGAGGAGGAAATATAGGGAGAAGATAATAAAGAATAAAGAAATAAAAAAATAATAATAAATAATTATTTTGAGAGGGAGAGACAACGGAATTCCTTTGGACTTGGTACAGTAGTGACAGGTTTTAAATTATAATATATTTATACAAGTAAGAATTTTTTTCAATGCGCAGCAAACACTAATTTTATTATTAGACTTATTGCAACCTTTCAAGTAATTTATTTATTTTAACTTAGATTTATAATACTAATAAAAATAAAATAAATGTATAACTTTTGAAATTGTAAGTAAGTAGAGTGTATAATACCTGATGCAGTTAAAGGGGATTATCCAAGGACCTTTTATAGACCAAGGGACCTCTGAAGCGCCACAAATCATTAAATACAAAATAGTAATAAGCTAAAACAAGAATATAAAAGAGTAGAAATGGAACATGGATATTAAGAGAAAAATATGAAACAATTAACTAAAACCCGTGAGTAATTACCCATTTTCCCACCATGACTTCCCAAAACACTTAATTAAAATAATTAGTAACCAAGTAAGTCTGAAACATGAGAACAATGAGTAAAATAATCCAAAACAGACATTATAGTGACATGTAAAGGGTTTAAGTAAAACAAATAAAATTATTTTCACGCCAAAAATTCATATAATAAATTCAACCCAGTTTAAAGAAATTTTAATTAATTGTTTTAACTATGTAATTAATTCAATAATTAGTTTAAATGAAATATATAATTAATTTAATGATATTTGTAATTTAAAGTGGGGATTTTAATACTATGTTATTAAATAAGTGTTATAATTTATTTAATAATTTTTCCTGACACAATTAAAGGTCAAGAGAAGCACCCAATATTATTGTTTAATAATATATGAAGTTTTATTTAATTAATTAATTTAATTACATTATAAGTCAATTTTACATATATAATTATAATATATGTTTGTAATTAATTAATTATGAATTTATAATTATTAAATACATAAAAATGCGCCATTATTTGTAGAATATAAAATATATTATGCTTAATTTAAATGTATAAAAAATTTATATAACAATAAAATTAATATAACACTTATATTTAATAAGATACTTATATAATTTTATTATGCAATAAAATATTAATTTATATACATAAAATACAATTCTTACGCCCTTTTTCAGGTCCAATAAATTAACATATCATTTACTGGGCTCCTGGTATAGCCTGGCTGACAGTATTAGAGAGAGTGCTTCAAAGTGGGAGTGACTGAGAATACTAGTGCTTATTGAGGATAGATCTAGCCATTAGTAGATTACTTATATTTTAAATATATTACTTCTTTTCTTTAAAAGTCACTTACAGAAAATTCTCTCTTCTCTTCTTTTCTCTACCACAGCACTTAAAAATGTTTTTACACTGTATTTAAAATTAGAGTGGCTGGTGCTTCTGTATTAATTAACTTTTGGATAGGGGAACCAACCCATTTCTGAATTGTGACTATAGCTTAGTACTATAGAACTCTTTCTTTTCTACAGCCTCTGGATGAGATCTTTGGATATATGTTGATGTCCAGATGAGCTCTGGAATGCATCTGGAGGTGGATTTTGGGTATGTGACCAGGAGATGCATACTTGAGCTGGAAAATTTGACTGTATATAAAAAAATAAACAATTAACTTAAATAAACAGAAAAAATTAACTACCATATGTCACATAGCAATTAAAGATTTATTAATAACATTTTGAAATTTATTACTTTCTTTCTTCAAAAGTCTCTTATAGAAAATTCTCTCTACTCTTCTTTTCTCCGCCACCACACTTACAAATGTGTTTACACTGTCTTTGAAATTAGAGTGGCAGGTGCTTCTGTCTTAAGTTAGTTTTGGATAGTAGAACCAACCCATCTTGGAATTGTGTCTATAGCTTAGTACTGTAGAAATCTTTCTTTTCTACAATTGGTGTCCCAACAGTGGCAACCATATTGTAAGTGTGGTTATTTTTTATTGATTTTAAGGGTTTTTTTGAAGAGGAAATAATAAAGCCATCACTTCAAGGAAGAGTCATAGAGTCAACAAAAATGGATCAGAGGATAGCGTAGGGCTGTATTGAACTTATATAGTTGATTTATTTTTTTTGTGTTTGTTACTTTTTTAAAAGACTTTTAATTTAGATTAGGTAGTATGAAACCTACAGTGACTACCTCTAAAGTTACTCTGGAAAGGGAAGAATTTCCCAACTCAACACCATTGTTGCCACTGAAGATTTTGACAATTGCTAAATTCAAGGATGAAAGCTTGTGATTCACAGGTATCAACACTAAAAAGGTTTTAAGGAGGTTTGAACAAGCAGCCGAGGTTCATGGTGCAGAAAGTGTTGTTATTTGTTGCAAATGCATTAAAGAAAAATCTAGAGGAGCTGGATAGTCAAAAAAGTTTCAACTGGATGGCTCTTAAGGGGAAGATGTTAAGAAGATGGTCAAAAGTTACTGAAGAAACTAGTTTCACAATCAAGAATTTAGTTACTATGGTAAATAACGCAAATTTAAAGGGTGTTTAAGTGACCCAAAAGAATATAAAAATTTAAGGGAATAATTTTATCAAATTGTAGAATATTTGGTAAGTAATGAATAATTTAGCAACATTAATTTGTCATCACCTTGGTTTTGTGAAGCACTAGCACCTGAGGTTGAAGATTGGGAAAAGATACATCTAGAAAGCAAAATAAATCTAGTCAAGAAGAGAGATAAGAATTATAAATATACAGGACTAGAGGAGTTACAGACAGAAGTAGAAGCTGAAATGATGTTTTGTTGGGTAGAGCTTCAAGCAGCTAGAGTTTCTTTGGATTATGTAGAGGTGGTAGAGGTATCATCAAGCACAGGGTCATCTTCACCAGCAGCCACCCCAAAAGTGAAGGTGTCATCTCAGGATCCAGATTCAGTAATGGCTAGGATTTATGAGCTGGAGAGGATTCACAGTGATGCAGCTAAACCTAAGCCTAGATTCACACCTCAGCTGTTGTGTTTTCCTTCTATTGTATGTTATTATTTTAATAAAGAATGTCATACTAGGATGAGATGTAATGCACTTCAAAAAGATAAAGAAGAAAGAGTGGTTTATGAGGACAGAACAATTCTAATGTTGGAAGATGGCAATAAACAAGTTAATGATAAGGATTGAGGAATTTGAGCAAGGGTCATCAATCACATCAATAAGAAAGCTATGGAAGGAAAATCTAGTAAAGGAAAGGCTCTGGAAATAAAAGATAAGAATACAAAATCATTTAATTTCACAGTAAATTTCCCAGTATAAGATTTTAAGACAAAAGAAGGAGCAGTTGTGATTCCACTTATGGCAGCACAGTTAGAGATGTTTTCCATGAAGCATAAAAAGATGGCACCACTGACTGTTAACAAGCCAAGGAGGGTGGGCTCTAAGTATACAAATTCCAAGGATATTAAAGAGGTAGGATAAACTACAAGGGAGAATACTCCAGTGTCACTTGAAGATGTGGAAATGGAGAATGAAACTGGGAATAAAATGGAGTACCACATTTATCAACAGTTTGAAGATCAACCAATGATTGAGGAGCCAGAATTAGTACAGTGAAGAGCAGTACCAGAAGAAGGAATGCCTGGAGCTAGGAATAATACTCCTAAAAATCCACCTGGAAAAGCAAAAGCTGGTACAAAGGTGGCTCAACGAAAATGGAAAATGAAGTGCCCAGTTCACTCTGAATTGCCAAAGGCAGCTGAAAATTTAGTTGTGCAATTTTTATGAATGACAGTTTCAGTTTCATTGGGGGTGCTAACAGCAGTAGTGCCAAATGTAGAAAATGGAATAGTTGATAAGTGTAGAAAGAAAAGAGTTTCCGATAGTGCTGAGTATGATATGGCAGGACATGCATTCCAGCCAGCTTTTAGTTTACCAAACATGCCACAATTATGCAGGTCTATCAGGGAATTTGACAATTATTATTAATGGGAAACAGATCAGAGCACTGGTAGATACTGGTTCTCAGATCAATGAGGTTTCAGCAGAAGATGCAGTGGATTTAGGTTTTCCATTTAAAGATGGAAAAGGCACTGTCACAGGTATTGAGGGTGGTAGTTTACTAGTTATAGGGGTAGATGAGTATGTTAAGACGCAATTTTCAGGAGTTTCAAAAGATTTACACTTCTATGTTCGTATGGGTGTAGTAAAGCCTGTTTTAAGAACACCATTTTTCATGGATTATTTAACAAATATTGATTATTGCTTGAATAAACTATAGGAATTAGTATTATGGATGCTTATGGTGTTCCAGTAATGGCAGTCTTTGTAGCATCTAAGAATGGTAGCTGGGAAACTAAGTATTTTGGAGCTGTGAGTCTAGAGAAAGAAGTAGAGTTTAATGAGGGGGAAAAAGTGGGCATCTTCCAGGAAGGAACCAATTTTTTCATTAGGAGCTAACATTTTATGCATTAATATCTCCCAGAATGAGAAAAACCAAGATAGTTTTCAGTCAGTCTAAGAAGGGATACTAAAGTTTTTACTTCATTGGCATCTTGGTAATACTACTATAGAGTGTATTCTTCCTAGACTTTTTAACTTTTTTGATTATATATTTTTTATGCTTGCATTAAAAAGAAAAGACAAAAAAAAATGTAGGTACAACTTGAATCTATATTAGAAAAGGTCTAATATTAAGTAATGAAGGTAGTAGCTGGCACTGTCTAGCATCAAAGAATAAACCAGTAGTGGTTAGGTTAATTCAGTAAATTTACCAATGCTGGTTTTGAATCCACCTTTACAGAAGCTGGAAATATCAAGAAAAAATTACAATACACCTTTAACAATGTTTCCACCTAAATTTCCACCCACTAGTAGGATAAAATTAGAAAAAATTCATATTGTTAATTTTGGACAAGAGGATTGGTTATTTCAAGATGAAAAGAATTTTTTGTTACATGTTATGGTACCAAGGGAAAAGCTATTGCTATTACAGAGGGAGAAAGAGTATTATTGAAGAATACTTATGGAAAGATTTATATTCTTCCAGCTATAACTCATGCACTGTGGAAGAAGAATGAATTTCCTATACCAGCGGCTATAAGAGAAGATTTTATGGAACTAATTAGGAAAAGGCTAAGTTCTGGCTTGTATGATAAATCAATGTCTAGTTTTTCAAGCCCAGTATTTTGTGTTTTCAAACACAGCATCAAATTAAGGTTTTTTCATGATTTGAAAGAGATGAACAAGGTTACAGTAAAGGATGTGCAATTACCACCAATTACAGAGGATTTTGTGGAATTGTTTCAGGGAAAGTGTGCTATGGATTAGGAGAAATTATGGGAGGATAAAATGATCACAAGTTAGATATATTTTTAAGGCCCATGACTACATTTGTAACTCTTTTGGGGTGATTTAAATTTAAAAGTTACCCCAAGGCACTAAAAACTCTGTGGCAGTGTATCAAGCGCAGATGATGTGAATTTTACAGGATGAAATTCCAGAATGTGTGGGAATTTTAATTGATGAGGGAAGTATAGAATTGCCAGTAACTGGTTATGATGGTGAGGTACTGGAGGAGAATTTAAGAATCACAAGATTCATTTGGGAGTATGTGATCACTCTCAAAAGGGCACTTTTTAGGATAGAGGAATCTGGATTAACAGTCTCAGGGTCAAAATTTTCATGCTGTGTGCCAGCGCAAGATATTTTTGGGCATGTCACATGTAGAAAAGGGAGGATTATTTCAGAATAACAGAAAAGCAAGTTATTTACCTGTCCATGACCAAGAAACACTACTGAAGTTAAAGGGGTTTTAAAAATTTTTATTTGTGATTTTGCCTTCTTATCTTCTCCATTAAAGCACTTGAAATGGAAAGATGTTGTATAGGATTGGCCAGAGGAATGTGAAGAATCATTCAATTTATTGAAGAGAATTTTAAGCAAAGATATTCTCTTAAGGTAATTGGAATATGGACCAGGCTCTGGAAAGATTACTCTAGTCACCACACATTATGGGGGGCGGACTTGCTAGCGAGTCCGCAACCTTGGACCCAAACTCACCACAGATTTAACACACATTGAGCTATTTAGAAAGGAACCATACATTCAGGGATGAACACCACTCAGCAGAACAGTTTTAGGTGGGTGTTCAAGTAGAGTTCAGTATGGGTTCAGTATGAGTTCAGTCTGAGTTCCATCTGAGTTCCATCTGAGTTCAGGTTGAGGACTTGCTAGCAAGTCCACCCCGTAAATAGCGTAGTGAGTGGTGAACTCAAGTGTGTCTGCAGTAGGCACAGTCTTGATTCAAGAGGATGAGGAAGTTAATGATAGGCGTGTCCATTATGAATATAAGACTTTTACAAAGGTAGAGTCTAGGTACTCACCATATAAATTGAATTTATGTGTAGTTGCAAAGATTTTGAAGAAGCTGCAATGGATGCTTTGGGGGCAAAATTTTGAGTTGCAGGTTGATGTGCTATCACTAGTGCAGATGCTTAGTAGTACAAGCTTTCCAGATGGGACTATGACTATATGGGTGGCACAAATTAATTTATTTTCTTTTGAGTTGGTTCATAAGCCAGGAAAAATTTTTACAATGCCAGATTCTTTATCTAGAAGGCTGTTGGGTGAAGAAGATGCTGAAGTGGAAGAATTTGAAGAAGATAAAGATTGGCAAAATGAATTAGACTATTGTTATCAGAGTTTTAGGAATAACGTCCATGAAAATGTAAAACTAACAACCCTGGTTGGGTAGAGGCAGCACCTCTTATTAATTTGAATGCCAGGAATGTGGAAGATTTTTTGAAGAAAAATTGGGTATATAGGTATGGAGTGATGAAGTTGGTAATGGTTTATGGAGGTCCTGAATTTAAGACTGAGTTTAAGGAGGCTATATTTAAAGTTGGATCAAAGGTTAGGGTAGAAATCCCATATTATCCTGAAGCTTAAGGAATGGTGGAAAGAGGGAGTCAAGTTATGAAGGATGCTTTAGTTAAAATTTGTGGAGCAAGTGCTAAATTTTGGAGGCACTATTTACCATTAGTTTTATTTGCTGACAGAATCACTTCCAAAAGGACAACTAAATATTCGCCTTATGAACTAGTTTTTGGAAAGAAAAAAGTTTTACCAATTGATCTAGAGGCCAAATCATATTTTGGAGTAGATTGGGATATGGTTAGAACTACTGAAGAGCTACTACATGCAAGAGTGGTTCAGTTGAAAAAGAAAGAAGAAACTCCAGAGACGGCATATTCAGGAACTGTGAACATTTGAAATCAGTCAGTCAGATATTGGGATAAGAGGTTGGCTCATGTATTAAGGTAACATTTGAAAAATGGAGATATAGTCTTGGTGTATAATAGGAGTTTGAAGAGTCAGTGGGGAAAAATGTTTGCTGATAGGTGGAATGGGCCATACAGAGTCAGAGATCAAGTATCTGGTGGTTCATATCTGTTAGAAGAGTTGGATGGAGTAGTATTGAAAAAGAGGGTAGCTTCTGACCAAGTCAAGCAGTTTGATCCTAGGGGTTCCAGGTGTGCCAAAGTTTCACACAAAAATTAGGATAAACTACCAACCATTTTCTATGAATATTTACTCTTCAAAAGAGTTTAAACTAAAATCTATCATTAAAAATAATGATAATTAAAATTTCAAATGTTGATAAAGTTTATGGTGAAGAATTGTGTTGGGATGTATTTATTTTTTGTAGAGTTGTTCACAGAGAAACCTTCAAAATTTGATATTGGATAGTTTTTGGGTAATTGATGGGCTGGCTTCTCAATACACAATTACCCCACAATTTATTTTACTGAAATTTCCCTGTTTCTAGTTGAATCCTGGCTTTGTTTTTGTTATATAGTGTGTTCTCTACAACTATAAAATGGATCACATGACATTACAAAACCTAATTTCAGCCTAGGTATTCCCAGGACTGCGTATTTCTTATGTTTAAAAAAATATAGCCTTAATAGAATTAAGATTATATGTAAAAATTATGCTTATTATACTTATATATATATTTATTACACTATTATATAACTTATATGAATTTAAATGGCTTATCCATAGAGCTATAATACTTATTAAGGTGCTAATGGAGTCATAATATATTTATCTTAAGTAATATTAAGTAATTATAGACATACATAAGCTTATATGAATGCATAAAACTCATATTCAGTGAAATATGTAGTTATATTATGTATATATAGGTCTATAAGCAGGTTTAAGCCTCTAAATAGCCTGTAATATTTATTTTTCTGCTTATTTTAGTTCATATGGATGTATTCAATGGACTCACCAAGTCTACACAAGCATATACACCTTTTTCAGGTGCATATATCCAGTTTGGACAGCTTAATCTGCTTCCTTTGATAGACTTTCATGGATTTATTGGTTGGGATATGATTACTGGGTTAATATGGATTCTTGTGGATTTTATTGGGGGCTTATAAAGTTGATTTGTCTCCTTTATATGCTTTGTTTTTCATTTTATTCTTTTTGGATGAGTTATTTTACCTGTTTCTTTATGGTATTGGCTTTTATTTGATTTCTCTATTTAAGGTATGGGTTTATGATACCATTAATTGTGATGGGGGGTCGTTATTGGAGGTCTGGGTGTTTAAACTTCTTTAAATGGAGCCCATGGTGAAGTGATGGGCCCTCACAGTGCTGTAACTGTGGGGGATATCAGGGACATCATCTGGATTGAAGGTCTCTGCACTCCAGTGGATTTTGGTATAAGTAAGGGAGGATTTGAAGGGTTATCAATCAATCAATCACTTACTTACTACAGCTAAAATAAACATCATAAAACAATTATTATCATATAAAAATATATTTAAAAGCCTTTATAAATTGATATTATATTTATATTAGCTATAACTATATTTTATTAACCTCTTTTCCACCACTAGCCCACACCAATCCAAATATTGTGAGTTAATATTGAGCACAACTATTTTATTAGTCTTTCCCTGAGGCTTAATCACTAAATAATATATAAATAATTTTTAGGGCCATTAATATTTACTATTAAATCATACTTAAATACTAGCATACACTGACAATTGGGAGTCTTTCCTAAATTATAACTTATTATTTAGTATAAGCCTTAGGACTTGATTTTTTTTATATACTATAGCTCATATAAACCAAATATTTGTGTCTTCAGCACATTATTGGGTCATAATATCTCAGTAATTGTGGAAAAGAACCCTTATAATAATTTTACTAACTTTGAAAAAATAAAAATTAGGTATTTACAGTAGTAACTGTACCCAATATAAATTTGATTTCACTTGGTATTTGGTCACCAATACCACACCCAATTAAAGTGGTATTTGGTTAAAGCTTGGTAAGCTAATTACTCACACTTATAAAGGTCTAGTTTAACTTATTATCTAATTATTAACTGATTTTTTTTGAACTTTTATTATATTTTATTTAAATAAATATAAATATAAATTCAGGGTAAGCTCCAGTGCTTTTGTTAGTATTTATATTACTAATATTTTTTATCTTCTGATTACCATACAAGTTTTCCCTTTTGTTGGTATGTAAAATAGTTATTTTAGACACTATGAGTTCTCCACAGGACAATGTAAGTGATAAGCCTGCTTTTAATACCAGGTCTAAATTTAAAAACAATGTACCAGGACATAACTATGAAAGTACAGTCTTATCCCCAGCCAGACAAAATGAGCATAGAGGAAAAAGACACGCTCCTAAAGAAGATAACTATAAAGAAGACATCAACTCCTCTTCAGGATCAGCTGTCCCACTTGGAAAAACAAGCTCTGAAGCTGGAGGAGTCAAAGTCTTCTATCATAAAAGAGGTGGAAAAAGTGGTAAACAACTTCAGGATAGGACTCCAGCAACCAAACAAAACTCTGGCAGAGCTGGAGGGAGTACAGCTAAACCAGCTACCCCCTACCTAAGGAGGATCATGTCAGTATCAGGACAAGATCTTGGTGGAGAAATGGAAATGGGATTGTTGTCACCAACAGTGGGCCAGTCACAACTGCAGCAGGGATCCATCCCCTTATCAGACCACTTCAAATTGCCCTTACAAGCCAAAGCAAAAGCATCAAAAACCAGGGCTTGCTCCTATCCCTTGGTAAGTAGATTGCCTTTTAAGATTACAAATAATACTGATTATTACAATGCAGGTAATTTAATTTATGTGAAATCTGTCCAGAAGATTGAGGAGGATTTGAGGCAATTGTGTTTTGATGTAGATACACCTGACTTATATTTTTTCAATAAAAATATTACTATTTATAATAATGATACAGTTAACTCTCAGTTTCCATCACATATTAGTGAGTTGAGAGATTCAAGAAATATTGAAAAATTTGAGAAGCAAGATGTTGAGTATTTTAATAAAAATTAAACTGTCTATAGAATTTTTTCACCATTATGGAATAGAATGACTGAGTGTGAGGAAAAGGCAATTAAGCTCACAAGTGAAACAATTTTTCCTTTAACATTGAATATTTCTCAATTAGAAACAATAAATAAAGAATTTGATAAAGAACACTTGTCTCTATCTCTTAAATATGATTCTTTAAGTAATAAATATAGTGAACTTTTAAAAAAATTTAGTGAGTTAGAAAAATTGTAGGAAGCAAATTTATTAAAATATGAATCAAGAACAAAGTTATCTTTTGCACAAACAAATAAAACTGTCTCTGATTTGTTACAAAGATTAACTAAGGTTGAGATTGAAACTGCCAATCCACTAATGAATAAGGATAATCACAAGTATACACAAAATAATAATAATCCTTTCATTTGGAAAAAGAAATCTCAATCATTACCATTGCCACCAAAAATAAAAACATCTGGTGGAAGTTTCAAATCTGAAAGAAAAAATGTTAGTCAAAAATCAGTAAAAGAGTGAATACAGGACAATTTATCTAAAGTAAATGAGTTATTAAATTTTCCCAGGATTAGTGAGATTAAACCTAATCAGAAGAGTTGGCTAAAAATTGACCAGTACCCAACTTATTATGGGGAATCCAGCTCTGATTGGCAACATTTTATTCAAAGAATTGACAATGTACAATTCTCATATATTTTACCATACGAAGAAATAACATCAAAACTAATTTCATTATTCAAGGATTTTGCTTTATTATGGTTTGAAGCTCTATTAAGTGAGGGTAATGATTACTTTTGGGCTGAATGGAAACAACTAATTGAAAAAAATTTAGAGGTTCTAAATTCAGACTAACCCAGCAAAGATTATATGAGAAAACAAGCTACAATCCATTGAATGGTGACAAAACTATTGTATTCTTAATGAATTTAAATAAAATATTAAAAGCAATTGAGCCAAAGATGGATTTTAACTTATGGAAAGATAAAATAATATATAAATTAGCTATATCTGTGAGAGACATTGTTGTAGCTAGAACAATAATGGTTAATTAATACTCTGAATTTATTAATATTTGTAATGAAATACTATTAAACCACAAGTATGAAGCAAGGTAAACCACTTATAATCAAAATAATGAACCTGTGAAAAATTAGATTTTAAAACCACTCTGGGAAAAGCAGAAAAAACCTACTGCACCTGTAGTACCTAAAACGTATGAGACAAATACTTTTTATAAGTGTAATAAGCCTTGGGTTAAAGGTCACAAATCTGATAAAAATATAAATATTGTTGAAAATCAGCAATAATCTGCAAATGAAACAGAAAAAAGTAAAGATTAAGTGATTTTGACAGTAATATCTCATATAGTGATGGAAATAAGGTCTGTATGTTTGTAGATAATTTGTCCATCTTTAAAGATCTAATATTAAGTATGGACTCAAATGTATCATTAATGAATTTTGAAGATGCTGAGATCATTAAGGATATACAAGCTGATAACTTATTAATGACACCTATCAAGGTTCCAGCAATAATTTCTGGAGAAACTGTAAATATAGTATTGGATGCAGGAGCTGTTGGTTCTGTTGTTTCTGCATATAAATTACAGAAAATTGATACTGATTATGAATCAAAGCTTGAAGCCCTTCAAAGTATAAATTGGAGAGGGTTTTTATCAGTAATACACCCCATTGATAGATATAAAGCTGCTTCCTTCTTTAAACATTAACATGGTTATGTTAGAGTAACTTGTGACTTTGTAAGAATGGATAATACTAATTTTAGTAGCTGTTTTATCATTGTTAATGAAATTCTGACAAATTTTGGTGTGAAATTAGACCCTTCTAATAATAATTTTACAATTGGAATGAATGGTAAAATTAAATTTAAAATAAATTCTTTTAACACAGTCTTACACATTGAGTCAGTAATAGATATTCCTTGCAAAGGAAGAGAAACCAGTGAGATGGAACTTCTGGAGACAGAAATTTCAAAAGCATCATTTGGAACTCAGATAAGTGAAGCTGAGAAGAGAAATAATTTGGACTTAATTTAGGCTTTTCCAATGGCTTTTGCCCATGGAACTAATGAACTTGGCTTTGTGAAAGATCATGAGATGAAAATTAGTTTAACCTGTGAAATGGATAATATTCCAACTAGTCTTGAAATTAAACAATACCCTGCTTCACCAATGAAGAGGAAATACATAGAGGGTAATATTAAGATGTTTTTAAACATGATCATTATTTAAAATGTAGAGACTACACCAAAATAATGTGTAATATCATCAGTGCTAATTTCTTATAAACAAGATAAAGCAAGGCTGTGTGGTGATTATAGAGCATGCAATACATTTACAGTAGATGATAGTTATCCCTTTCAAAATATTACCTCTATAAATGCTACCCTTAAATGTGCTAAATACATAAGTTTCCTAGATGGAAATTAAAGGTACCATCAAATTTCTTTTTTAAAGAACTCACAGAAAGTTGTAGACAATCCTATAGTAATAGCTATAGGCCTTGACCAAGGAGTTGGAGTAAAACTGGAGAGAAAACCCCCTGTCCCTTTGAGAAAATACCAGGTGATATTAATTTTCTACAGCAAATTAGAGACTGTTACTATACCCCTTCCAACACACTTCTTGACTGCTTAACAAGTCAAGACAGTAGCCAATAGCAGACCACTGAGAACCAAAGAACCAGAAACCTGACATGCAGAAAGATCCACAGCCAAAAAACAAAACCCTGTTCACTTGTTGCACAGAAATCAGCAGTAATACTTGATGCAGGTTGCAAAGCTACACCAGAGAAACCAGTTGCCAAAGTTGAGTTAAATGAAGAACTAACCTTGCAACAAACACAGCCATTTGTGGCCAAAAAATGGTGAAAACTGAGTGAGAACAATGATATCACCTCCAGATGTTTGTATGATAATAAAAGTTGCCCCAAACTGTCTTATTCAGTATGTACACATAGACCACCATCTAAAAAATCCACGCGCAGCAACATATATGGCAATTTTGGCAGCAAAATCGAATAAAAACCCTCTATAAACGCTCCCCATCCTTCTACAACCAAGGCGGGCAGGCCACCCAACACGGACGGCCTTCCTAGAAGTAGCCAGACCTCCCTGAAGTCAGAAAACCACCAAAAACCTCCAATAAAGCCCAAAATACTTAGAGAAATCCACCACAACTACTAAAGCCTTTAAAACACAAAATTAAGCTATGACAACATTGAGACATAAAATATAGATCCAAATTAGCTCTTCTATATGGTACTAAGCACTTAACCCTAAGACTTAAGGTTAGCCCGTAAAATACAAAAAACAAAATTAAACAGCTATCTTTTAGAACTGAAAAATGAGCAAGTAAAACCTAGAAACTTAGAATATGAAAAATGTCATCAAATCATGAAATATAGAGAAAAACCGGAACTATCCAATGGTCGTACCCACATACTCATAGTCCCATTATTTACTGAATAAAACCAGAAAAACACCCAATTATTCAACCAATGTCAATTAAGACATACCAAAACAGCTCCAAACAGCCCAACAAAGGCCTCTGCCAATGTTGGAAGACCACATCCTCCCTCCAATTGAGAATTTCCGCATTATCCTTCACCAAAACCACCATTTTCACACATTTTTCAAAACCCATCTCTAAAATGGGTCCCTTTAAATACTGTATTGACCATAACCTCATCTGTACCATAAAGCCACCAATCCATCCATACAGAACTGCTTGTGACTCCTTCTACTCCAGAAAGAAATCTTGCTCCAGACCTGGTCCATCATCATCTGCAACAGATTAAACTCCCCCTCAACCTGGTCCATCTTCCAGAAAAAACAAAAGATCTAGGTCTTCCATCTTGATACAGAGATTAATCAACAAGTTAAAACCTTCTAAAAAGAGTGCCAACACCACCACAACCACTAGCTCTATCATACCTGGTCCTTCTGATGGTAAAACCAATGCTTCTCCATACTGAAATTTAAGCTGATGAATTTCCAGTTCATTCCCATCCAGACTGTGATGATGACAATGTGGGAACCATTAAAACACCACCACCCAATCAATTTCCCACCATCAAGGACAAATTCCAACAACACTCCTCTCAACAAAAACATCTCATTCTAAAAGACTTCCAATCCACTCCTGCCAAAGATCCACAGGAAATTGAGAAAAGAAGACACCTCATCCACCAATTCAAGACTAATGCTGAACACTTTGTTTCATCTCTTGATTCTCTTCTGTAATTGATTCTTGCCTGAAATTCTTGACTTAGAAATAAAATAAAAAAACTCCTCAGTTTAAAGTCTTGGGTGACTCATCCTCAGTTTTAAGTCTTGGGGACTAACAGCCCTCATTTTATAGTCTTGGGGGACTTAAAAACCCTCAGTTTATAGTCTTAGGGGACTCAAAACCTAAATCATAAAGACAGAACCAGAGATCAAACCATTAAAGACTAAAGAAAATAAACTAAAATTCTGGGATAACTGTTCTAAAGAGCAGTAAGCTCATCAGTTACCCCCACACTTGCCTTAACTAAATTCAGAGGCTCCCCCTTTGGATTCCCTCTGTCAGAATTACACAAACATCACATTATCAGTTTATAGTCCTGAAGGACTCAACCATCAAACCATCCTCAGTTTATAGTCTTGGGGGACTATACCATTTTCAGTTTAAAGTCTTGATGAACTTACCAGTGTTCAGTTTAAAGTCTTGACGGACTCTTCACACTTTGCATAAAACAATCAGAGCCATTTCCATGCACAATACTCTGAAAACACCCTACTTAACTTCCACTTTCTCTTAATCATATACACATCACTGATAAAAAAATTTCTTTTATCTCTTTTCTCTTCATTGTTTTCCCATCACAGATAATGGCCAGATCCCCAGACTTTGACCCATCAGATCTTCCTTGTTTCACTGATCCCAAGGACTATGCTTGCAAACAGTGTATCCACATGTGCAGACCTTGCACTTTCACTCTTCCAACTCCTGAAGCCAAAATGTACAACAGGGCTTGTGATTTTTGCAACTCCAAAAAGAAAAAGTGTGACAGAGACCCCAATTATCCTATACCACCACCTTCACCTTCACAAAAATACACCTCTATATCTCCTACCAGATCTCCAGAACTAGGTCCTGCTTCCTCCTCTCTATCTTCTTCTCCATCCAGAAGATCATGCCGCTCGGTCCCCAGAACTCTCTCCAAAAGACCTTCCCTATCATCCCAAGAAACAGCCTTTATCTCAGCAAATACGGCTAAAACAGCTTCAAAATCAGCTCCCAGGCTTCTAGACCCCATCAAGGCGGCCTGTCTGCCATTCTAGAAAGCGGAAATCAGGCTCAAAACTTCAAAATTCAACCAGAAAACAGCCAAAATCCACCATTAAACAACAACAACTCCACGCAACAACCTCCTAGTGCTCCCAGAGCAATGCGCACAAAAATTTCTTCATCAAAAATTACCAAAAACTCTAAAACTTCTAGAAGACCTGAAAAAGGACCTCAAGAAGGAACCATAGCACCCAACACTTCCCCCAAACAAAAATCCCCCTCTCAATCAAGAGGAATTAACTAAGCCTCTCCTCTTCCAGAAAATTACTCCTCTGAAAGTTTCATTTCTTCCAGATCTTCATCCAGAAGATCCCAATCAGCTTCCAGGTCACCTTCTCCTGGTCCATCCTACAACAAACCTGGCACTCCTCCACCATTATCAAACCAAACTGGGTCAAGCAACAATACCAACAACAACAACAGCAGCCCTGCTGCTCCAACCAGGACACAGGAACACCCTCCTTCTAGTCCATCTTCACAACACCATTTAGAGATTGATCATGAGAATCCATACCTTCATCTGGTTGATCCTCCTACAACATGCATTCAGAATTCTTCAACAGCTCAAATCCTGGCTGCTTACAAATTTGATGAGCTCCCAATCTGTAAGTACCAAATTGATAAATTCAATTTCTCTAACATAGAACAATTACTGATCCAATTCTTCTGTTTAGTTGGAACCCCCCCTCCTGAAACTGAAATTGGGATTGGCCAACCTCTAGAAACTACCTTAACCTGGATTACACCAACATGAAACAACACCTAAGCATTATGTGTTCTAACATGCTTAAGATCTTTCTCTTCATGGTCCGTTGAATGATTTGAAAAGAATCTGAGGAAACAGCTCCTTGATGACCACTGGAAGATGTCTAGAATAATCAAGCACACCTTCCAACACTCTATCCCTGCTTCTTCGACTTCTTCCCAAAAATCACCTTCTATTCCAGTCCCTGACCATTACAACCCATATACTTTTTCCAGCCGCCTACATCACAAAGAACACAGTTCTTCCTCCAATCCTAACAAAAAGCAAAAAGGCCACCATAATCCAGACCAACCGCCAGAGGCTTCTTCTTCCAGAAATTAAGATAAAAAAAGAAATTAATGATTCACTAAATAGAGAGAACAATAATAATTAGCAGATGTATATATAAAATTTGTTTTATTTTTATTTTTATTCTTATTTTTATTCTTATTTTTTTTTATTTTTATTTTTATTTATATTTATATTTTTATTTTTATTTTTATTTTTATTTTTATTTTTATTTTTATTTTTATTTTTATTTTTATTTTCATTTTCATTTTTATTTTTATTTTTATTTAGACTACTAACATACGTAAAAAACTTGAAAATAATTAAACAAAATTACCCAAAAAAATATGAGAGCTAAGAAATTTAAATGAAATGAATAATAATAATTAAAAATGGTATCCCCCAGCCAATTGATGAGCTGATCCCCTGATATCTTAGCAACATCCAGTGCACCTTGATGTGGATACACCTTTAAATAATTTCTAAATGAATTGAGATAAAAAAATAAATTAAGAAAAATAATATCAATAATAATAATAAAAATGAAATAAATAGAAATCAAAAAAGATAATAAAAAATTAGATAGAGATAAAAAAGATAATAGAATTTCCTGGCTAATTGATGAACCTTTCCCCACCAATGCTTGCCCACATCCAGGTGACCCTGATGTGATTACACCATATAATATAATTTGGAGATTTTTCCACTTTTATATCCTAATAACCCCCATAGAAAAAATAAAAGAAAAAAAGGGAAAAAAGAAAATAATCTAAAACTACCATCTAACACAACCATAGACACAAAGATTTAAGAAAAGAAAAAGTCCAGCTCCATAGAAAGTCCAGTCCAAGGAAATGATCACTGGGTGGGCTCCCTCCAATAAGTAAAAATGATGGGAGACCACCAGTGATCCACCACCAATCCAAATAGACCAAAGAAGCCAGTTCCAAGCCAGTAAGCCAGTTTAAAGTCATAGTGGACTTGAAACCTAAATAAAAGGACCAGAACTAGGATTCAAATAGTACAACAAAATACTTGAAACAGACTTTATGGGGTAACGTTTCTATAGAGCAGCAAGCTCATCAGTTACCCCCACACTTTCCAAAATATAATCTAGAAGTCTCCCCTGGGTACTTTCTAACAAAAACACAAAATCCAACACAATAAACCAAAACCAATAAGTGTGAAGAGTCCGGCACTTGAAGACCAAAATAATTTCCAGTTTTAAGTCATAGAGGACTAAAACCTGTGAAGTAAAACCAATACTAGGGTTAAATCAAATTAAGAGAAGGGGTTGGAAACAGAAAATCTGGGGTAATTGTTCTACAGAGCAACTAGCTCACCAGTTACCCCTACACTTGCCAAGATAAAATACAGAAGCCCCGCCCATGGGTACCTTCTAACAAAAAGTCTCCAACAAAACAGATGCACAGAATCACCAAAATCCAAAATTTAAAGAATGGTCTGTAGTTTATCCTCATTGCAGAGTCAATCTTCTTCACTTCTAGTGCCTCTAGGGTAAAATCTCTTCAACTGATCAGCAGCCACTCTCTTCTTTAAGACTGCACCATCTAACTCCTTCAAAACATAAGAACCTCCAGACACCTGAGATCTGACTCTGTAAGGTCCATTCCATCTGTCAGCAAACATTCTTCCCCACTGACTCTCCAAACTTCTATTATACACCAAAACCAAACAACCAGGTTTCAAGGGATTCCTGAGTCTATGAGCCAAATGCTTGTCCCAGTATCTGACTTATTGATTTCTTATCTTCATCATTCTAGAGTATGCCTTCCCTTGACATTCCTCTCTACATTTCAACTGTTGCATCCTGTCACAGGTCAAATCTTCTGTCTAGCACACATCATCCCAATCAATTCCAAGATAAGAGACAGCTTCCAAATCCAATGGTAGAACAGCTTTTTCCCAAAAATTAATTCATCAGGGGAATAGCCAGTTGTCCTTTTCACAGTGACCCTATCAGCAAATAACACCAAGGGTAAATAATGCCTCCATTTTTCAGCACTATCTCCATACATCTTCACCAAAGCATCCTTGATAACTTGAAGGCCTCTTTCAACCATGCCTTCAGCTTCAGGATAATAAGATGTATCCACTCTGACTTTTGAACCAATACTTGCCACAGCCTTTTTAAATTCAGCTCCAAACTCTGGCCCACCATCAACAGTCACCAACTTCATCAACCCATACCTAAACACCCATATCTTCTTCAAAACTTCTGCCACTTTTTTGGAAGTCAAATTAACCTGAGGTACTGCCTCAACCCAGCCAGACAAATTATCTCTGGCAAAAATCAAGTATTTATACCTGCCCTCTTAAATATGGACAGCATCCAAACTGACTCTTCCAAACACTTTTGATTCACCAGTAGCACAGACAACCTCATTAGGTTTCTAGTGACTTCTTCTTTGACATTCTTCACAAGATTGAAACCAACCCTGTACAGCCAACGTCATACCTGGACAACAAAATCTGTCTGCTACTCTTCTATAAGTCTCCCCAAAGCCTCTATGACTAAGGTCTTCATGCAAAGACTTCAACACCAATTCTTGACCCTTCTTCTGAGTCACCACCACTTGAGGATTTGGATGTCTCCTCCCTATCAAAATCCTTCCTAAAGCATAGAAGCCAGGACTCTTCTTCTTGATTGCCACCCAAGTATCATCATCACAAATATCTGGCCTCTCCAAGGTTAACAGATATTCAACCATAATAAAATAAAACCCAGTCTGACCCCAGGTCTCATCTTCAAAATCCAACAAAACAACATCTAAGGGTACCACCCTATCATCAAAATCACCAGTGTACACATGAGCAACATGACCAGCCCATCCAGGACACCAATCCCTCAATTTTGGTACATTGTTTCTCTTCCACTGAATCTTTGGAGAATCCAGTTCACCAACAAAAACACCATTTTCCAATCTTGAGTCATCCCAAACAACAGCCCCATCTTCATCAACAAAAACATCCTGATCACCGGAATCAAGATTAGATCCAGCCAGTTTAACCTCTTGGTGGAGGAAAGAACAATCATCCAGTTTAGCCTCATGGGGGAGGAGAGAAAAATCTTCAGCACCCTTTGTGCAAGCCCTAACCACTGGAACATCTTTGTCAAATTCTTCAGAGTCTGAATCTTCATCTGTGGGTGATCTCCTTGATAATCCATCTGGAATTGTAAAAGTTTTTCCAGGTTTGTGTACCAGGTCAAAAGAAAAATGCTGAATAAATGCCACCCACCTAGTCATTGGAGCATTTGGAAGACTAGGTGTATTTATCATTTGAACCAAAGATTTTGCATCCACCTGCAACTCAAAATGCTGCCCTTAAAAAACAGTTTGCAGCTGCTTCAAAATTTTTGCTACACCACACAATTCCAACTTGGGTTGAAAATATCTAGATTCAACCTCATTAAATACCATGGACTCATAACTTACTGGCCTGACCCTCCCAGTTTTATCTTCCTGAGACAACACAGCACCAGCCTCAATATAACTTGAGTCCACTTCCAGATAAATTTTTCCAGAACCAACACCATAATCTAACTTGTGAAGAATAATATCTTCACCTACCACCTTTTTCAACTTCTGAAAAGCCTCTTCACACTCTTCAGTCCATATCCACTTTGCGTCTTTCCTGGTCAGCTTCCTCAAAGGTGAAGCCAAAAAAGAAAAATCTTTAATAAAATTTCTGACATACACACAAACCCCCAAAAATCCCCTGACTTCAGTAGTATTTTTAGGCCTTGGCCATGACTGAATTTTATTAACTTTCTTCTTTACCATAATTCTTCCCTCTTTACATACCACATGATCCAAAATTTCCAGAGCAGAAACACAACAACAAAACTTTGACCCAGAAATGGTCAAACCAGCCTCTTCAATCCTAAACAATACTCTCTCTAGATTAATGGAATATTCCCAAATAAATCTCCTTATACCTGGGTTCTCCTTCAGCACCGCACTTCCATAATTAGTGGAGGGTCCTTTGATTCCACCATCATCAATAAAAATACCAGAATGAGTAGGAACCTTGTCCTGTAAAGTCCAAGATTTTTGTGCTTGATATACTGATACTGAATTAGCTGCTCCTTGAGGCAACATAGTGAGCTGAAATCATCCCAGAGTCTCAAAAGTTGTAAGTGGCCCTGAATTGGTGTGAAGTTCCCTTTCATCATAACCACCCATAATATAACCCAAACCATTACACATCCTTCCAGCAAAGGCTACCTCAAAGTCCTCCACACTTGGAGGCATCCCCACATTCTTGATAGTGACTCTATTCAAGGCCCTAAGATCATGCACCACCCTCAGCTTCCCATTCTGCTTCTTTACACAGAAAACTGGACTTGAGTAACTAGATGTTGATTGTTTGTATAAACCAGTCCTGACTCTTTCTCTAACAATCTCTAAAAAAATCATCCCTAATAGCAGCTGGAATTGGAATAGGTTTGATTTTCCAAGGTTTGTGACAAACCAGAGGAATCAAGAAAGGTTCCCCATAAGAGTGTTTCAACACACCCCTTTCCTCCTCAACAAATTCCACTGCTTTCTCCCTCAGCACAATAACGTGCAAAAACAACTTCTTTTCCTCATCAGACAACCATCCATCAGGACCAAAATTAACAACTTTCAACCTTTCCACAGTCACCATAGCAGTTTCCACAAAATCAGGTAGATTCTTCACCAGAGGAGTACAGTATGGATCTCTTGACAAAGGTGCTCTCTTCAAAGGAGGATTCAAACCTACCAGCATAGGCTCATTGACAGGCCTAATATTCTGTGTTACCTTCTTATACCTTGCAGCTCCGCCTTCAACTTGAGGGATCATCAGAACATCTTCACCACCAGACCTGGAACAAAAACCAAGGGTTTCCCCATTGCTCACATGTGTGGCCAAGGTAATTTTCTTGAAAGGTGTAGAAGAAACCCTAGTATTGCACAATTGGGAGGACTTAATTTTATTCCCCAATCTCACCACTCCAAAACTTTTCCGCAATTCCACATCTTCATCCTGGCTTCCATCTTCTAAATCTTCAAATCTTGATTCATCTTCTGAATCACATCTTCTAAAATTGTGCAGTTTATCCTCATTCTGGAGGCCCAAAAATTGATCTTCCTGATCTTCTTTCCTCAAAATTTTGTGCAGTTTGACCTCATTCTGGAGGCCCAAAAATTGATCTTGATGATCTTCACAAAAATAATTCTTTTCTTCTTTCTTGATTATCTTCAGATTTTTTTCTTGATTTTCCTCATTTATCTTGAAATTTTTCTTGTCTTTTCTTGAGTTTTCTTCTATCCTACAAAAATAACCAGGAGTTTCCCCAATTCTCACAGTGTTTTTGGAAGGCATAGAAGAAACTCTAGTGGTGCACAATTGGGAGGACTTACTTTTAGACCCCAATCTCACCACTCCACAGCTTTTCCACATATCTTTCAAGAAAGATATATAACCAATCTTCTTTTTTAAATTGAATCAAAAATAATTGAAAATCTTGAGAGAGAACAGATACTTGATAAAAAACATGAAGAATACTTGCAGAGAAGAGAAACATTAAAAAGAGAAAGTTGAAAATCCACTTGGTATATCTCCAAGGGAGCTGGCCTACTACAACCTGGGATTTCCTCATCTTGGGGAGAGGTTGTAGCACTTGGGTGATCAGCCCTCATCACTCTAAAAAATTCAGACTCCCTCTAGAGCCTGAGCCACACTCCAAAAAACCAGAGGCAGCACCCACTTCTCTTCTTCTCCTACAACAATCCATGCACTGGCACATTGAAGACAAACCAGGCCTGGTCTCCCAACCATCCTCTCCTGGAGATGATAAACTCATGTGAACTCTCTTTTCATCTTCACCAGTCAACTCAAAACTGATTCCATCATCAAACTGATAACCAATTCTTGCTTGAAAATCCATCAAGAATGGCCCACACAAAACAGCTTTTACAGTGCCTTTGGCAATGTAAAAATGAACCTTCCCTGAGGCTCCACCAACATCTAACTTCACAAAATCAGATGTTCCAACCAGTTTAGTTACATGGCCACCAATTCCTCTTAAATTCCCACCAATACCTCTCTTGATGGGGAGGCCAAGATGAGTAGCCTCAAACAAAGAAATCAGGTTAATCTGAGAACCTGAATCCACCAATTCCCTAGCCTCCCTGTCATTCAGAGTGACATTTACATAACCCAGAGGTGCAGAAAAATGAGTTTCCAACCCCTCTCCCAATTTCTCAGCAGAATCACCAATGTATTCTACCTCCCCAGATGAAACCCTTCTCCTGGTCAACAACTTTTTCTGCCTATCAGCCAGCCCAGGACTGATAGCATACAACTCTCCATAAGTAAGGGAGACCTGACCCTTATTCATCCTTCCCAGGACAGAGTCCATAACATTAACTTGACCAGAAACCACTGGCCTCTCAAAGTGAGCTCTTTGCTTCACTACCTTGGTCCTAGAAGATTCTTGAGCACCAGAACCACCAACAGATTTATCATCAACAGGAATCAAACCAGATCCCTCACCAGAACCTCTAGCTCCAGAAGGCTTTGGCAATGAAGCCAAAGGGACATCCTTCTCTGAGTCAGAATCAACATCCATAGGCATTGGCTCTCCCTTCATTTCCAATGCTCCAAAAGTAGGGGGGCCCATATCTGCCATACCCTTCTGCATTTTATACAGCTCCTCTTTGCTGTACTTCTTGCTAGCTGCACTCAGCTTAGGATCCACCTTTGAAGCCTTAGTCTTTGGTTGAGCCTGAGAGATGCTCTTAAACCTTCCCACCTTTCCTGCTTTGACATCATACACACCAGCAAAGCATTCCCCACTTGACTTTCCACCACAAGAATACAACTCCAAAACACTGAAGGAAGATTTAAATGAGACTCTATTAGCCATTTTTCCCTTTCCCTTCCCATCATCTCCACCTTAACCAGAAGAAGAAGCCTCATTAGGCAACTCTTCAAATCTTGGCCTCCTTGAGTTAAAATTATGTCTCCTCCTCACCAAGTCCACTGGAGCCTGACCATCATTAGGCTTCACACAAGAACCATCTGGGAACTTAAACATTTTCCCATCAAATTCCACCTTTCCTTCAGACACATCCCTATTCAGTTCCCAGAAATTGTTGGACTTGTGGCCCTTCCTGCTGCAAGAAGAGAAGACCCAAGGATCACTCCTACCAACCCTCCTTTCAAAATCTCTAGGCTGAGAAGAAGCCTTATTGGATTTCTGAGCTTCCTGAACATAAATATGTAGCTTTTTTGTCAGATCAGCCAACTGCTCCACAACTGGGTCAACCTCTTTAGGCTTCTCAGTAGCCTTCCCCTTGTTTACACTTTTCTTCTTCCTAGATTCCTCCACATCTTCAGCAAAAGCTTCACTTACCTTGAAAACATACTTGATGCTAGCTTCCTGGCAAGAATCCACTTCCAAAAGTTTCAGATGTCCCTCTAAAAACTCCTTCACCACAGAAAGAGCAGGAAACGTTTGATTACCATTAGGAAGAATCTTCATCTTATCCTTCCTTGCTAACTCCTTTAACACATCAATCCTAACATTCCTGGCCAAAGCAGACCAGAAAATATCCCTTGCAGATTCAGTACTCTCCAACTCCTGCATATCCACCAAATAATCCACCACTGGCTTCAACTGATCCAGAAACTTCCTATAAGTGTGGAGGTTATCAACACCTCCATAAGATTTCCATTCACTAGCAATCATATTGAGATCCACCATTGAGTATCTGGATCCCCACCTGTCTGTCATCTGCAGACACAACTTTTTCCAATCTTTCCTCCTATGATCCTCCAAAGCAGCAACCTCCTTCACCAGAGCCCTTTCATCAATGTAGAAGATTACTTGCTTCACCATTTCCAAGTGAGAAGCCCCATCCACATTCCCAGAAGCCTTAAACAGCTCCAGAAACAACTTCACATCCTCCCCCATAAACATAGGCCCCTTCCAGGACTTGATCCTGACAGAAGGCCTAACAGAAACAGGAGGATTACCATCATCAGCAGCACCAACAGTGCCACTACCACCACTAGAGAAAGAGGGTCCAGAAGCCATGGTCCAATAGATTCCAGAAAACCAATCTCCAACTACAGAAGAGAGTCCAAAAGTAACAGAAAGTCCAAAAATCTAACTAATCCTCACCCCACGTTGGGCGCCAGAAATGTAGACAATCCTATAGTACTAGCTATAGGCCTTGACCAAGGGAGTTGGAGTAAAACTCGAGAGAAAACCCCCTTTCCCTTTGAGAAAATACCAGGTGAGATTTATTTGCTACAGCAAATAAAAGACTGTTACTATACCCCTTCCAACACAGTTCTTGACTGCTTAACAAGTCAAGATAGAAGCCAATAGCAGACCACTGAGAACCAAAGAACCAGAAACCTGAAATTCAGAAAGATCCACACCCAAAAAATGAAACACTTTGCACTTGTTGCACAGAAATCAGCAGTAATACTTGATGCAGGTCGCAAAGCTACACCAGAGAAACCAGTTTCCAAAGTTGAGTTAAATGAAGAACTAACCTTGCAAAAAACACAGCCAATTGTGGCTAAAAAACCGTGAAAACTGAGTGAGAACATTGATATCATCTCCGGATGGTTGTATGATAATTAAAGCTTCCCCTAAATGTCTTATTCAGTGTGTACACACAGACCACCATCTAAAAATCTATGCACAGCAATGAATTTGGCACTTTTGGCAGCCAAATTGAATAAAAACCCTCTAGAAGCGCTCCCCAGCCTTCTACAGCCAAGGCGGGCGGCCCGCCTAGAAGCGGCCAGACCTCCCTGAAGCCAGAAAACCACCAAAAACCTCCAATAAAGCCCAAAATACTTAGAAAAATCCACCATGACTACTAAAACCCTTAAAACACAAAATTAAGCTATGACAACATTTAGACATAAACTATAGAGCCAAATTAGCTCTACTTAATGGTACTAAGAACTTAACCCTAAGACTTAAGGTTAGCCCGTAAAATACAAAAAACAAAATTAAACAGCTATCTTTTAGAAATGAAAAATGAGCAAATGACCCCTTGAAACTTATAATATGAAAAATGTCATCAAGACATGAAATATAGAGAAAAACCGGGGCTATCCAATGGTAGTACCCTTTAAATTATTATCATTTCCTTTCTATAATCCCTTCTTCCTATTTCCTGCTACTCCTTTCCATTTTCTTCTCTTTCTTCTAGACAACCCGCCGACAAGGAGACTTTCCAGGAGGGTCCAGGGGGGTAAATGCTTTCCCTGCACCATCCACCTTTCCATATTCTGCCTTCCCCTCCTTTTGGAGCCATTCATATTTTATTTGGTCCTCTCTGGTGCTCCCTGCTGGTGTCTCATCCCCAGCCTACTGCTTAGAATCAATAGAAAGCATCAGTTCTGGCAGCATGTCAACTGAAGATAACAAAAAATCAGAAGACTTTCCAGGATGGGACCCTGACCCCTGAAGGGTAAAGATGCCAATACTTTAGTGCCAGAATTTCCTTTAATTCCCATCTGAACCTTCTTTTCCTTCCAGTCAATGTGTGGGTTGTATTAGTCCAGCCATGTCATAACCAGTACCATGTTGTACCGGTCTTTCAGGTTTTTTGCATATCCCTTGCATTGAGACTCCCTTCCATCACACAAGAATCTGGAAAAAAACTTCTCTTTTACTCCTCCTCCCCAACTTGAGGATCTTTCAAACATAATTAAATTCCTGGGGTGGTCCATTTTTTCCATTTTTTTAGTTTATTTCTCTGTAAAAACTTGTTAGAAATAAAACAGTCTGTGGCCCCACAGTCAAGTAGGGCTCATAAATTTGTTGTGGTGTCAAGGGTCATTAAAGGCAAGTTCAGTATAATACAATTTTTATTTACTTCAAGAGGCTTACACACTGATAATTCTTCTACTAAATTCCCCTTATTTTTTCCCTCTAATCTGCTTAAGGAGGGAACATCCTTCACTCCTGAGTGCTGTCACTTACCTGAAACTTACCTGTGCTATATTCCACCTCACTATCCCTAATTTTCCCCTTACACTCCATTGCTAGATGACCACCACTCCCACGTCAGAGTCACAGAACTCTGCTCATATTCCTCTAGTATTTCTCATCAGATAGTCTCCTCTTCCCACTAGTGCCACATGAATTGACTGCATAAATGTCCATGGTGTTTGGGTCCCTGGAACTGGCCCTGCTTGATGAGGCATGGTTGCACCACTGATGAGAACCACTCTAATTATCCATTCACTGATGTGTAAATTCATCATTGATTTGGATGGCCAGTCCCATGAGCACTTTGAGGGAGGTTGGACAAGGGTTACTGATTAGGGTGTTCCTGATTTTTTGTGAGAGACAATTACTTAAGTAAAACACAAGTGCTCCTTCTCCCCATGTTGTAACATAACTGGTTTAGCCCCACAATTCTGACAAATACTCAGCATCAGAGTGTTTCTGTTGTAACTGGTTGAGAGCATGCTCTGATGTTGTGGTCACATTGGGGTCACCAAACACTAATTCAAATGCTTCCATGAACTTTCAGAAATCTGTTGCCTACTTTCCATTCCCAAGGATCTCCTTTGTGTATGGATTTTCCCAGTTTTCTGCCTCATCCATGATGTAAAAGATTGTGGACCCAATTTTTGATTGCTTGTCTGGAAACTGATGACTGTTGAGCAGGAAATAAAGTTTTACCTGCAATGTGTACTGATCTGCTCAGGGGCCTTGCTTTCCATCAAAGATTTCTGGGACCACAATCATTGGGCCTTTAACAAGTGGCACTGGTGTTGTAGGAAGTGCCTTTGCCTTGGCTTCAGAAGCACCCAGCTCTTCTTCTGTGGGGCCACAATATGGGAGCTGTTCCTCTGCTAGATGTTCCATGAGTCTGTAGTTTTGTTCTTGAAAGTGTGCTATTTTCCCTTTCATTGCAGCAAGGATTGTTACCTCAGGTTGACCTGAGGGGTTCATTATTCTTCAGTAGTGGGCCAATTAAGATTGGACAAAATGTTAAGACCTAAGAAGGCTGACTAATACTGGAACTAACACTTACCTGAGATGGGAGTGACTATACTGAGTACCGCAGTGAGACTAACTAAGACTTACTATGTTAAGACTATAAAAAATGAGAGAAGGTGGGACTGACTATGGTGGATACAGCAGTGAGACAAGAGAATAATTAGATTATTAGATAATTTATCCAGGGAGGAGCACTTCACAGCACTTCCACCATATAACCCCCTTATGCAACACAATGCATAGTTCCTATAGTGCTCCTCCTAGTCCTCCTCCTCACTCCTAAACCAAATCCTAAGGTCACTTCAAATCCTATTAATAAGTTAAAAAGTGACTGAAAGATAAAAAAATAATATTTCTATTTGAAATCAAATGATAATAAACTTTGGCATTACACTTCAAGCAAAATAGATATACCCCCATCTTAGGTAGATTCTAAGGGGGTGCACATGAAGTAAATATATATATATATATATTTCCAATTTGTCAAAAAATAAAAAATAAAAAATTCCCACACCACACTGATTAAAAAAAATATAAAAATAAAACAAAAATAAAATTAAAATTAAAAATAAAATTAACATTAAAAATAAAAATAAAAATGAAAATTAAATTAAAATTAAAAATTAAAAATTAAAATTAAAATTGAAATTAAAATGAAAATTTAAATTAAAATTAAAATTAAAAATTAAAATTAAATTAAAATTAAAATTAAAAATTAACATTAAAATTAAAATTAAAATTAAAAATTAAAAATTAAATTTAAATTTAAAATCTAAATCTAAATTTAAATTAAAATTAAAATCTAAATTTAAATTAAAATTTAAATTAAATTAAAATTAAAAATAAAAATAAATTAAAATTAAAATTAAAATTAAAAATTAAAATTAAAATTAAATTAAAATTTAAAAATTAAAATTAAAATTAAAATTAAAAATTGAAATTAAAATTATATTTAAATTTAAAATTCAAAATTTAAATTAAAAATTAAAATTAAATTAAAATTAAAATGAAAATTAAAAATTAAAATTAAAATTAAAATTAAAATTAAAATTAAAATTAAAAATTAAAATTAAAAATTAAAATTAAAATCTAAATTAAAATTAAAATTAAAATTAATATTAAAATTTAAATTTAAATTTAAAAATAAAATTAAAAGCTATATTCTAAATTAAAATTAAAATAAAAAATTAAAATCTAAATTAATATTAAAATCTAAATTAAAATTAAAATAACAATAAAAATTTAAATTTAAATTTAAATTTAAAATAAAAATTAAAATTAAAAATAAAATAAAAATAAAAGTTAAAAATAAGAATTTAAATTAAAATTAAAATAAGAATAAAAATAAGAATAAGAATAAACAATAAGAATAAAAATTAAAAATTAAAAATTAAGAATAAAATAAAAAAATAAATAATAAAAATTAATACATATGAAGATTCTTTTCAACATAATGTCTTAAAGAAAAATACTCAACCTACCAGATGAATATAATACCCATTCAAGATATATGTCGGTCAGTCGTCTAGAAGAGGGAAGAAGAAGGGGAAGAAAGAGAGGAGGACAAGGAGAAAAGGTTATTTGAGAAATAAAAGAAATAAAATATAATAAAATTATTTAATTTATTGAAGAGGAGCAATGACGAGTTTCTTGAGAGATGAGACAACAATGGAGTTCTTATTAAATAACAATATTATTTTAATGGTAAGGGTTCTGCGTGGCAAACACTATGATCACTATCAGACTTAAGGCAACCTTTTAATTGTTATATAGAATTTCAATTAGAATTTTGATACTAATAAAAAAATAATATAAACGTAATAAAATTATATTTAAGTTGTTGAGTGTATAGTAAGTGATGAGGCTACAGGAGATTATCCAAGGCCCTTTTATAGGCAATGGGTCCTCTGAAGCGCCACTATATTTGTAAATACAAGAATTATAATAGGATGAAACAAGAATATAAAAGAATAAGTGAAACATAACAATGTAGAGAAAAATATGAAACAAATAATTAAAAACCCCAATTAAGAATCAAATTTTCCCACAATTAATTCCCAAATCAGTAAGTAAAAATAGTGAATAACTAAACAAGCCTGGGACATAGGAACTATGAGAAAAATAATTCAAAACAGATGGTAAAGTCAGATTTAAGGATTTTTAAGTGAAACAAAAAATATTTTGACGCAACAAAATATGTAATTAATTTCAATTTAGTATAAATTAGTTAATTTTTTTTTCCTGACACAATTAAAGGTAAAAAGAAGCGCCATTAATTATTTTTTAATACTATATGAAAGGTTTTTATTTAATATATAAATTTAAATAATTAATTTAATTATATTATAAGTCAATTTTACACTTATAATTATAATATATGTTGTTAATTAATTAAATATTAATTTATAATTATTAAATACATAAAAAATGCGCCATTATTTGTAGAATATAAAATATATTATGCTTAATTTAAATGTATAAATAATTTATATAACAATAAAATTAATATAACACTTATATTTAATAAGATACTTATATAATTTTATTATGCAATAAAATATTACTTTATATACATCAAATGCAATAATTTATGCCCTCTTTCAGGTCCTATAAGTTAACATGTCATTTACTGGGCTCCTGGTATAGCCTGGCTGACACTCCCTCACTCTAAAAAAAACAATAAAAAAATGCTAAGATTTTTTCTTTTTGTACTTTTTCAATAGAGTAGGAAGATTTGAAATCTCCTTTCCAGGTATCCATGCATCATGTTCAGATGATTTGTTCTTATATCTCAATAAATATTCAGTACCTCTTTCAGGAGTGATAATTCTATCATTGAGAATTTTATCAATTTCTGCTGTTTCTGTGACTTCCTGAGGGTTTTTCTTAGGTCTTCCTCTTCTTTTGGGAAATAAGTCACTGTTGGAAGTATAAGGCTTAAGCAAAGAAATGGGAAAGACAGGATGTTTCCTATCATAAGGAGAATACAATACAACTTCTACTGCATTATCACCAACCATTATTTTAACAACAAATGGTCCTACAAAAGGATCTTTTATTTTGTTGTTACCTTGTAAATTGAAATGGACAGTAGAGATCAACACTTCATCACCCTTGTTAAATGTGTATTCTTTATGTGATTTATCCCTTCTTTTCTTTTCATATTCAAATCTTTATCAATACAGCTCTGAGCATGTTTTCTGCATAGCTGTTGCATTTGCATGAACAATTTTACACCAGGGTGTAGTTCCAACTTAGGTAATTTATTATTGAGAATTTGAGCAGGAGTATGTGGGACATAACCTAACCAAAGCTCAAAAGGCTTTTTCTTAGTGACAGAATGAACAGTGCTATTATATGCAAATTCAAGACCAGGCAATAGAGTGACCCAATCATGAGTAAATCTGTCATTGTCTTTATATTCTAAACCAAAGGCACAATACCTTCTAATCATATCTTCCAGAGTTTTAATCATTCTCTCAGCTAGACCATCAGTCTGAGGATGGTGAGCTGTAGACAATTTTAACTCACAGCCACAAATATCCATCAAAGAGGTCCAAAACTCAGAAGTAAATTTTGGATCCCTATCAGAGATAATGGCTTTTGGAAAACCAATAATATTAAACATGTAAGACCACCATAAGAAAGCTAATTCTTTGGTGGATACATCTTTGTAGGTTGGAATAAATTTGCACATTTTTTTGAATCTATCCACTATTACCCAACAAGAGTTAAAGCTGTCTTTACCTGCAACAGGAAGACCAGTGACAAAATCCATATTAAAGATTTGCCAGGGAGCACTAGGTGCTTCAATATGTTGTAATAACCCTGCTCTCTTACCTGTTAACCTTTTAGATTTTTGGCAGGAATCACAAGATTCAACATATAATTTTGTGTCTTCAGACATATTAGCCCACCATGCAGTGTTTTTGATTCTAATCAATGTTTTTTCAAGATCAAAATGACCAGCTAATATGTCATCATGACAAAGTTTGAGGATAGTTTCTTTCATAGAAGGAGGAATCACAAGTACATTAGTAAGCTTCCTTCTATAATATATATAACCATCTTCAATAGAGAACTTTCCTTTATTTAAAGCATTTTGATACTTTGCAGGAAGAGTTTTTATTAATGCTTGAATTGAAGCATTCTTAGGATCATTTAAGATAGAAACCAATTTATTTAAATCAGAATCCTTATCATATGAATCCAGTATTGATTGTAATAACTCTTCTTCCATATCAACTATAAATATACCATGGATATGAACAGTATCATCTTCAGGTACATAAGCAGGATTTGAGTCATTATTTGGCAGAGGCAATCTGGAGAGCATATCAACATTGGAGTGAACATTTCCAGCTCTATGGATAATTGTCATCCATCCTCTGTATTCTTGGACAGCAAGTTGCCACCTGAACATATGTCTGTTAGGTGTCTTTAGGTTTAAGAGGGACTTCACAGCACTACAGTCAGGTACCAACTCAAATTTTTGGTCATCCAAATAGTAATGAAGCTTCTCAAGAGCCCAAAAACCTGCTAAGCACTCCAATTGAGTGGCACCATATTTCAATTCACTATTTCTTAAGGTTCTTGAAATATAACAAATTACAACCTCTGAGGATTTATCATTAATAATTTGCTTCTGGTGAAGGGCAGCACCCAGACCAATAAAGCTAGCATCTGTATATAGGACAAATGGCTTGTTAAAATCTGGAAGAGCCAATATAGGGGCTGTAATTAAGCAACTTTTTAATGTATCAAAAGCTTTTTGACAGTCATTATTCCAGAGAAAAGCAACATCTTTTCTGGTCAGTTTTGTAAGAGGCAAGGCTATGACCTGATAATTTTTAATATATTGTCTATAATAGCCACACATACCCAAAAAACTTTGGATTTCTCTTACAGAAGTTGGTGCTTTCACATTTTGAATGGCAGCAACTTTGTTATGGTCTACACAAATTTGTAAGCCTGACACAACATGGCCAAGGACTTTCAAAGATTGAAAACAAAATTTACACTTTTTTAAAGATAAGGTCATATTTATTTCATCCATTTTTTGGAAAACTCTATTCAAGTGAATCATATGTTCATCAAAAGTTTTAGAAAAAACAATAATATCATCAATATAAACCATGAGCCAACCTTCAATAATTTCTTGATGGAAAGTGTTATCCATAACTTTCTGGAAAACTGAAGGAGCATTTTTAGGGCCAAATGGCATCCTAACATACTTATATATTCCCATATGAGTAGCAATAAGCAAAAAATTTTGAGAATTTTTCTCAACTGGAACTTGATGATAACCTTCATTACCATCCAGACAACTAATAAATTTAGCACCTTGCAAGGTAGCATGTATTGAATTAATTCTGGGTAAAGGATAAATATCATCAACAGTATAAGTGTTTAAAGCTCTGTAATCTCCACATAATCTAGCCTTATATTTTTCATAAGAAATTAAGACTGGGGAGATGACACAATATTTGGGGGTGACATCCACTTTCTCAATGATATTTATTTTCAATAATGTATCAATATTATCTTCAATATCCTTTATTTTTGTTGGAGAACCAGGATATGGTTTTTTCTTAAGAGTAGGAGGAATATCACTTAAGTTACAGGATAAGGTAATTTTCATCTCTTCCTGAACAATTCCCAAGACATGAGAACCATGAGCAAAAGCCATAGGGAAAGAGGTAATAGAGGCAATAATAGAATCCTTTTGGTCACTAGTTAACTGATCACCAAAAGAAGCAGTATTTATTTCATTTAATAAATCATCCATTTCAGTTGTTGTTCTGCTTTTACACTGGATTAGTGAGTTACAAGACTTTAACAGATTCCCAGAAGGATTTCTAGAAGAAGAAATTTTGAATTTCCTTTTGCCATTCATTCCTAAGGTAAAGCAATTATTTGCTGGGTCCAATTTCACACCAAACATGGTTAAAATATCATTTCCCATAATAAACCAATTTCTTAAATTATCATTTTTCATGACAACAAATTCACAAATAGCTCTGACAAAACCACCATTATATTTGAAGAATACAGAGGTTTTGTATTTTCCAATAGGAATTAAGGTAGAAACATACCCTCTCCATTTTTCAGAAGTCATAGGCAATAATTTTCTCAAATAATCCCTATCTACTGAAGCTAAAGATTTTTCAGACACTACACTTCCTCCAGCACCAGAATCAAGAACTACATCAACATTTTTACCATTAATGATAACAGGTGCCTTCAAAGGGGATATGGGTATAGAATTGTTAGTAATATCTTTAATTATCTCAGCATTTTCTACTGAAGATAAATCCAATACACATTCTTCAGAAATATTATCTAAATAATGGACATCCTGTTCCAACATTAAAACATCTTTAACAGATTCATTGTCATAGGAGATATTACTTTCACAGTCACTAGAAGAATTACTGACATCAAGTTCAACTTCATCAGTGTCTTCATTTTGTTCAACAAGATGAATTTTCTTGTCACAAACATGACCCTTCTGCCACGGTTTGCTACATTTATAACAAGTATTTGTTGCATATTTTTTAGGTGCAATTGGGGCAGAGGGTTTACCAGATTTTTCTGGGAGCTTTGTAGAAGGTTTATTCTGATCATTATAAGATTTACCAAGGTAATTCTTAGGTTCATATCTATGGTTGAGTAGTACCTCATTACAGATATTAATGAAAGAAGAATTTTCTCTTACATGCTCAGTTCTAGCCACAATCAAATCTCTAAGAGAATTTGGTAATTTATACAAGATTTTATCTCTCCAAATATCATAATCCATCTTTGGATCAATTGCTCTTAGGATTTTTGTTACTTTCATAAGAAAAACAATGTGCTTTTCAACAGAGGAGGATACATATCTAGTATTCTCATACAGTCTTTGCTGAGCTAACCTGAATTTTGAACCACCAAACTGATTCTCAATCAAGGATTTCCAATCATTCCATGTATAATGATTGTTATCTAAAAGAACAGATTCATACCACATCAAGGCTACATTGGAAAATAAAGAAATTAGCTTAGAAACAATTTCCTCATCAGGTAGTTTATAAGATCTCTTTAAATTATCAATTCTTTGGATAAAGTGTTGCCAATCAGAGGAAGAATCACCATCAAAGGTAGGATATTGGTCTAACTTAGGCCAATTTTTCTGACTACTGGGATGGTCCACTTTTTGGTTTGAATTATTCATTATTAATAATTCCTGAAGTTTAGCCAGGTGTTCTGAAATTTAATTATTTACAGAAACAGCTGGTGCATGACCATCACAAGATTTTTTGCTAGTAGCAAAAGATTTTACAGACTCATTGTCAGTTTGTTTAATGGTTGAAATATGAGGAAGAAAGGATGAACTTTGCTCAGGTTTTTTTCCTTTATTTTTATGCAGCTTATTGACAGCAATCTCATTTAATTCATTATTGATGGTTAAGGTTGAGAACTTTTCCTGAAGGTCAGACACATAGTTTCTTATTCTTGGAATTTCAGACATCTGGTCATTTACTTTTGCAAGAGATAGAACATTTCTGTCCTCAGAAACTGAGTGTTTGGTACTTAGTGCATGGAAATCATTTCTTAGTTTTTTAAACTCATTTTGCAGAGATTTTATTTCATTTTTGAATGAATAATTTTCTTCAATAAGGGGTTTCAATTCACTCAAGGTCTTATGTAGACGGATATTTCTATCTGAGATAGCTCTATGGTCACTTCTTATTTGTTTTTGTTGACTAAGAACAATATTCAAGGTTTCTTTGATTTTTAAATAAGCTGTATCTTGTACAGAAGAACTCACTTTACTTTGCAAGTGTAAATTATTTAATCTATCATTTTCATGGATTAACACATCTCTCACATGTTTGTCTTTCACAACATTAAAATCAAGGGTATCTTTCAATATTTCCTCAGAAGTTTTTTCAATTAAGGTATAGATTTCAGGGGGAACAGAATCATTTTTAATTGCAAGAGAAGGATTAATTAAAGAAGTAGAAGTTAAAGGTAAAGTTTCATCAAATGACAATTTGCTAATTACATCAATAGGGCTACTAGTTAGAGGAAGCTGTCTTTTAACAGGTTTAACTGTTCTTTCACCATGTTCAATAATATTACCTGCAGAAGAAGATTTATTAGAAAACATACCCAAGTGACTATCAACCAAATTACTTACCATGGCAGAGGTGGAAACTTCCCCTGAGACTGGGTTTGGGATTGTGTTTGGGCCTTCTTTCTCCTGCCTTGTTGGTAGGGATGAGGAGGTGGATGGAAATTGGGTGTTCTGGATGGGCCAGGCTGATGATGAGGAGGGTGTTGCACATTCTGTTGGTAGTGACTCATTAGATAATCCCATTTCCATTGCTCTACTTCCATAGTATTTGGATTTTGGATGGTTGAGCTGGGTGGCTGTGAAGGTTGAGCCTGAAACTGAGGCTGATTGGGAGGCAACTGAGGAGGGGCCTGGGCCTGAATCTGGTTCCTGAGTTCTTGAACCTGATCCCAAAAGGTGTCTACCTTTGCTTTGTACGTCATATTTTCTGTCTTCAACTCTTTTATATGACTGGACAGGTTGCTGATTTGTTGTGGCAGAGGAAGCTTTTTTATTTTAAATCCTTTTGGAAGACCTTCTTGAGGTACTAGAGGCTTTACTTCCTTCTGTTGTGCTGGGGGAAGGGGGTTTGGTTTGTTTACATTTCCTGTCATTTCCACATCCTGAATTATGTGAATTTTTTGTGTTAGCATAAGATTTTTTATGTCCAACTTTAGAAGAACTCACAGTATCAGCATCATAGTCAATTTCAATTTCATCCACTTGCATGTTATCCATTTTTTCAGCCAAATTGTTGGACATAATAGTGGGAAGATTAATTAACTTTTTAAAAAAATAATAAAAGTTAGTTAATAATTGCTCCAAATATAAAAATTTTTATTAATTAAATTATAAAAAAAAAATTTCAATATAAAGTAATAATTATAAAAAATTAATTTTTAAAAAATGGATTGCAAGGTTAAATTGGGAATAAACAATCAATTTAATTCAACCAATTAATTACCAATATTAAATATGGCAATATATTTGGGACTAAGCACAAAGTACTTTTAAGTCAACCAAAATTAACAATAATTAATAATAATAAAAAATTAATTTAATAATTCAATTTGTATTAATAATAATGTCAATTCTTCTAGGACTAAGAGGATTTAACACTCTATAATGGTCAACTAGGAAAAAAAAATTAATAATTGAACACTTACACTCAGTGAATCAGCAATTAAGCCACAATCACTGTTATTGCAGTAAAAATATAGTAATATGAGTGAGAGGTGCAAAGGTGAACTTACTATAGTGATCGAAAAAT